>RCAB01000003.1:0-600000 GCA_003640385.1 Setaria digitata
AAGTTCGTTTTCAACAACTTCTCCCACGGCAACAACAGCTTTTGTTTCCACAGCTTCTATTATAACGACCACTTCTGTGGATGGCATTGTCTTTCGTCCTCGAACACTTTTTATTTCTAAGGTCACCAGGAGGAAAAGACTACTTGATACAACTGCGGTGCCACTTTCAGCATTTTATTATTTGGTATCTTGGGAATATTTTTGGTACTGGTGGTGCTTTTTCTTCCCTTCATCAGAGCCGATTTGTTTTTGGTTTTCATGGTTTTCGGGATATTTTTCTGGTCCGTGGTATGTGTGGAATAACGACTATTCTTGGTATGCTCTTCCGTCGTACTTCTATTTTCTTCACTGAATCGACACGCATCCTTCACGAAATAAATTTCAGCGTTTGAAAGCTCTACGGAATTATTTCTTCTTCCGGGACATGATCAACATGAAATGGAAAATAGTCTATTTAAAATTTGTCCTGTAAATCTATATTGGAAGTGTGTCCATTTACAAATTCGGTGCTCTTTATGTTGTCCCTTTTCTCTTCGCTTTTCACAGATCTTACTGATTAATGAAAGGTAATGACCGATGATAGTGAAATGATTTTGACGTTAGATCCTAGGCTCGCTGTGGTACTATTTCTTGTTTCAAGAATTCTTTTCAGCATTTCTTGTCATTTATAGTTTTGTTCCAGCTCTTTCAATGTCAAAGAAATGCTGGAGCCCTATATCACGGCATTATTTCTGAAACTATATTATTAATTCTTATACTAAAAGCCGTGTTACATAAAAAACATTGGTTCGAGATTTTCATGATGAATCTACTAACTTATTGAACTAGTAATATTTTTTAATGGAAAGTCTGCATTGAGTTTTGGAGTAACTATTTGCCCGTTAGAAATAACTGATAATTTCACTATGCAAATTACGAAGTCAAAACAAGCTGAACTTAATTTTAATCAAATTGAAACAGTTATTACAATATGGAGAACACTTGATATTTACACCAGCTTTGTTAAGAAATATCATCTTTCTGCTTCATTTGGTTCTGTAATTGCAATTTTCTGGGTTACTCTGCCGAGAAATTGATTCAGCATACAAAATATTGAAAGGATCTGATAAACACAACACAGCTCACTGATGTGCAAAACCAATTAGTAACTTGTTCATGCACCTCTCTAGAAACCTTATTTCCAAAATTTTCCATTGTAATAAATTAGTGTAAAGATCATTACAATATGGAGAACACTTAGGGGTATTTGAATTTTATTCGTTCAATAAAATCTCGGGTTAAAAAAACAAACTTCCAGAAAAGCCCAGTAATTCGCAGAAATAGAAATGTCTTCAGTGTTTCTCCTTATTTATTTCTGGTTGAAATAACTTCATCATTGCTGACTATTCCCTCACTTTTAGTTCCCTTTTTTAACAATTTTTTTCCAAGAGTTTATTATGGAAAATGCAAATCCATACAATGCCAATATGATAAGGTATGTGACCGCTGACCAGATCAGTTTCGGAGCTGTAATATCGGCGCACGGCAATTAACGAATTAGAAATTATTGAATATCAATCATTTATGTTGTACAAAATTAGGTTTCACTATCGGAATGATATCAGAATTCAATGAAAATTTAATAAAGAAATTTGGACCTTTTTCACTGTCTCTTCTAAAGACATAGACACGATAGAAGAAAACAAATAAAGTTAGCACGGCCAATGCTATCTGCAATGCTCGTTTCGTATTAGACTATAAATTTTCAATAGCAATAAATTGAGCAGAATTTTTTAGCTTAACGCATACGGTCCTTAACATTAAATTCCAATTAAACATAATATTACGGACAACTTTATCTAAATCCTATTTTTATCGTCGCAGAAGAAAGAAGAACTATATCTAATAACTGCCATTTTCTCTTCAACTAACAATCATTCCGATCAGCGGAATAATGAAGAGCTTCCGCCCAGTTGTAATAGCGAACACACTCATGATTGAAACGACCAGAAGTACAATTATAAGGAAGAAATTTGGAATTGAATCCAGCGTAAATCCATAATCTATTAGACCACGTATACAAATTACCATTGTTGCAATTAGGAACAAAACCAGTAATGTGTACATCCATATCTGAAGACTATACATATTTTGAAGGCGCTCATAATTTCATCGCTCTCATAAAATCACAACTATTTAAGGTGCTTAGTTTACGAAAGTTAACAACAGAAAAGTACTGAATTAGTTTGCAAAATATTAATTTTTATATTATTATAGCTATATAGCTAATTCATAGCTGAACTAATGATGCTATGAATTGTTGTAACTAAATATTATATAAAAATCAGAATTATAGAGGAATGCTATCTTGTGAAGCTGAATTCTAGAGAAAGCGAAGTGTAACATTAATTAGAAATACACTTACTGTTATGGGCACAGAAAATATTTTATTGGTCTGGTTGTCTTTCTTCGCATCACCGCATGACATTTTTTTGTTAAAAGACTTCTTTTTCTTCAAAAAAATTTGATTCACTCTCAAGTTTCTGTACTTCAAGTTCGAAATCTTGCTAAGCAATAGCTTCTGTTATGTGAAATACTATAGTGGTGTGGAGAAAATCTTTCGTAAACAGTATGAGAGAATGACAGTTTTGGTCAGTAAATATCAAAACAGTGGAAGTAACTAATAATTATTAAGATTTATACGTTTCCACTGTTTATTTGTTCTCCACAAAGTGTATGATTCGCAATTAACATATGTTCAATTATATAGGAATATTACATGCAAATTTCATATTATATAAAATACTGCTAATAAAAATACGGTAATTTGTTTACTCAGTTCATTTTCTTCTATTGGATGTAAGTTGTCTGCCATGGGATTTTCTTTCACTGGTAACTGTTCGTCTTCTATTTCTTGAACATTATCTTGTTGAAGTTTCAGTTCTTTCCATCACTGATTTTACAGGTAAGCGGTGGGTCGTAATTGCAACCATTTGTTTGTTAAATGTAGCCCAACTGATCGACGGGGACTCGTCTATTACAGAGCCGAAAAAACGACGTTACAAACTGATTCCGTTTTATGATGGTGATATAAGAATCAACGATTCTAATAGACCGGTAAGAAAATCTTGAAAAAGAACTTTTTTATCCGGAAAATCATCAGTAGAAAGCATCAAATGAATCACTCGTCTACTCACGGTTGATTGCTTCAGTCTAAAGAACGCAAGAAGTTTATGGTACTCTAATAACATCAATCCCAATTAAATTTTAAGGAATATAGCCGTGGCAATCGCTTATTTTTTGTTTACTTTATTTTTATTTTTAATCTCGAGCAAATAATAAGATGTTCATTTAATAAGTTAAAGATATATTAAAGTCTTTGATGCATCTTTGGTTGATTTTCAAAGTAATAAAAAATATAAATTAGCATTGTCAATGACCAGAGCTGTCCATGTATGTTAACGGTGATGTCTTAATTCATGCACTACAATATGAGAGATTGATCTGAAAAGTTACATGAAAGTTGAATGCATAGATTTCCTTTTTTATGCCCCTTAACGTTGCAACTGTAACTATTAATTTGCTTCATCAAGTTTCCATTTCGCTTACTTAAATTCAGAGTTGATTTGATTCATAGGCTCTGATCCAGGATCTCTTATTACTAAGCCATGTGTTAAATAACACAGCAGACACGGTGTTCGGCTCCAAAGAAATGGTCCGCGATTTATTGACATTTTTCGCTGATTTAGATCAAATTATGATGTTAGTATTTAAATCAAATTATTGCTCAATACTGGGAATGCTTAAATGTGTAATTCTGATATTTCATTTCAAAAGATTTAAAAGGATTAAAGGCATCACTAAAATAATTATCAACTGATTTTGCAGTAACATCAATAATTTGCAGACAGTGGTTATTTTTGTTTCTGGTGTGTTCGAGCTTTTTCCATATGATTGCATGCGCATGCATTGGTTGCTGCGCATGCTATGTTTTCAAAAATGAAATCCGAAGTACGCTTAAGGTAAATTTCAGCAGCATAGAACAAAAATGTTTAGTCAAATTTGTAAAATATCAGCTCAAAAGTTTTAATTCGTTTTGGGATCCTGTGTGAAGAGAGACTCCTATAAAGATTAAGTGCCTTGATAATGGAATAAATAATTTTAATAAATTCTAGTTTGCGAAACGACAAACTAAACTACCGAATAAATCACCAGGAGCAGATGATGCAATAGGTGAAAAAGCTTCTTCACCAAAGATTCTTCCAGGAAAAACTATGGAGAGTTGGTTCGTTTGTTCCACATTTTATGCTGCAGGCTCAGTGCAAGCATTCCTGTTTTCTTCCTTATTGGAGTCTTCATTACACATTGTTTCTCATTATGAATTGCAACAATATTCGGAATGACTTTCAAAGCAGTTCTTAGTTTCAATTCCATCGCGAAAGAATTATATTAATTAAATGTTGTAACTCTAACTTGTTGACGAATTTCATGAGCTTTACGCCTAGAGAATGAATCATACACAGCGACGGTTTACTTTAAACAGTTCAAAAGAAATCTTGGAAAATTAATGAAGAACTCCCGAATTTAAAAACATTTGCAATTCAAAATAAAATTTTAAAGCATTTCAAAGTCTAGCTTCGATGGGAAAAATTTTAGGAGTACAAGAAATCAAAATTATGGATTTGGCAAAGAAGAGAAGTTGCGACTTTGAAACTTGAATGTAACTCATAAATTTTCGACGAGCGAAACGTCCTGGATTTTCAAATTAAAAATGAATAAACGCTAATGGACAAAGATTCAAGAGGTCGATTTTGAATGGAAAAAAAATACTTATTCTGTCATCACCTGAGAAAAGTACATAGCAGTGAAAATTAATTCGACAGAAATTCTATATTATCAAAACAAATTCAATGAAGAAAAAATAAATTCATGAAATTTTTGCACCAGAAAAATTTGGCTGGGTATATGAAGTAATAACAAGAACTGTTGTGAAATATCAGATAAAATTGTCAGAGCAGAGGTTTAAGTTTTCGAACTTTTTGAGCGATAAAAAAAAAGGTATTATGATATGTGTTAAGAAGCTGAGATCGCAGGACATAGAATTAAATAACATCTAAAGGGCAGTGACGAAAACGGATTCAGACTCACCAAGCAATTGAAAACAGGTTCAGTCAGCTTTAGCGATGTTCGAAATCGCTGTTTGAACGGCTTTTTATTAACATGCTTTTTGGATTATCCACTTCATCGAAACTTGATTTTGATTCCTAAAAATCAATGTAAAAGAAATTTTGGATTGAGAAAATATGTTGCTTTGGAATTCCAAAAAGATCTGGTGCAATCAAAATTAGAGAAAAAGATTGGAAAAAGAGATGATGTGTGATTATTTGAATGGTGATGCATATTTACTTTATTTGTTCATCAGTCTTTTGTAAACAAAACGAAGTTTTATTTACGAATTAGTATGTATTAAAGTTGTCGAAAATATCATCCATTTAATTTGTTTCGATTTCAAAACGCAAGGGGAGGCGCTGCAAAATTCTCACTTATTTTGCTTTTTAAATCATAAAATTATCAATAAGAGAATGAAATAAATAGAAATAAAATAAAGAAACAAATAAACTTCCACTATCTGCCAACCAGCAAATAATAACTTAACGACAGTACTTGCTTTTTTAAAAAGTGACACTTGTACTACCTCTTTCATTGGTGTTTCAGAAACGACTCTCGACTGTAATGAACTCCCTGAACGTAATGAAGCTTTGAACAGCGACCCAATTGAGCCTTGCTTATTGCTGGAACTATGAATGAATATATGGAAATTGAGTACACTTCATACTACTGCTGAGTCTCAGCTCAGGCAGTGGTCAATTAAACTCAGGTAACAGAATCCCTTTAAAATATCAAACACACATTTCTTATCACTCTGCAACATTCGCTTAGTTCATTCACACTCATATTTAGTAGCATTTATGGAAGCAAAAGCATACCGAGCCGTACGAGCAATTTTAGTCACTTTAATAGCATTTAGATATGCGGATACCGTAAGATGCAAAAAACGACAGAAATCCGTCACAAAGAGATCAAAATCCGGATTGAATTGGATCGAACTGATTAGCTTCGATTTTGAGTCTAAATCTACTAGAAAACTTTAATTGTTCTATTTCCTCTGTGCTACTAGCATACCATATGTCAGTCTGGTAGCAAAGATGATCTGTATCTTGATTCTCCATGCTGTTTTTTTTTGAACCTATTTGAAAAGTAAAAATTAGCTTTATTAAGATGGAAAGGATAAACAAAAAAATGAGAGCAGGTGAGATACCTCTCTGGGAACTTGCAAAATTTCTTTATCGAATAATTTTTCTGTGCTCAAATATATTTGTAGTTTCTAATGAACTGTAACTGCGATCTTCCGTAATCATATATTACCTGACAAACTAAAATCACTTTCATCGGTTGTCAAGTCATTGTTCACAAGTTCATTCAGCTGATCTAAAATCTCATTTCCAAATGATGTCCAAGGTCCAGTTTCAAATTCCATCTGTAATCTTTATTTTATTTTATTGGTCCAAATTCTATTTGTAAGAGGTAGAGATTTTTGAAATGACGTACATTTCCTAATTTAACAGTAGCACGTCCTTCCAGAATGACAATAAAGCGAAATGCTGGTTCATTCATACAATATATGGAAACTCTTTCACGTTGTTTAGCTGAATAACCAGTTATCCGTGGTGAGTGCGACATATCAATCTGCAAATGATGAAAATCCAACAGAACAGAGACTACGTCTTGGTAATTATTACTCCTAACCGTGACTTTTTCATGTCTTTGAAACATGATGAGAACTTCGTCGCAAAGAACTGTCACTGATTGCAGCGAAAAGCAGAAACTGGTTTAGTGACAGTGTTAGTTGAGTTGCTATCACAGTTGCTACCTGTTTTATGTTTCGTTTGAGTAAATGAGCCAAAGCCCGTTGCTCAACATACTCATCACTAAAGAGTGCGTGGTGTTGTTGCAGGAAGTGTATTGTCATCTGTTCCATATGCACCGACAACTCTTTGCAACACTCTTCGCTTGTTAAAATTTTTGTGAAACCAGGCTCCTGAAACTGTTCATGGAACTACTAAAACAAAAACAGCTATTTGTTTAGCATGAAGTAGTTACTAAACAAATTTGTGCTCCACTGGCCTTAATACGTTTCCTTCTTGATCGATACATGTTATCAGTGACTGAATCACTTTCGTCAATAATTTCGGCTTGCAAAATTTCTTCTACAATATCTTCTAGTGTCACTATGCCAAGTAAATTTCTTGGTTCTTGACTCATTTTCCGATCATAAGTACTGTGTACACTTTCGACAATAGCCAGATGGTAGTTACCCTAAAAATTTTTAAGATTGCGCTAATTGTTTGCAAAGGACGTAAGTTTAGCAGCTTATTTTGTAAGAATTAACATCCGCAAATTTCTTCTGGAAATGAAACGTGGGAAAGAACAAGTAAATTTACGCTGAAACAAATTTTAAATTAAGATAAACTTGCTGCTTTGAATTCATCAAGCATGGAATGCAACGGTTTGGTTGCTTCCACGAATCGCAGTGGATACTGATGGAATTCGCAAACTGTTCTAACGGTGAAATTGTCACGTGGATCGATCAGAGCTAAATCCTTTACCATAAGGAGAGCTTTGATATTATTCCGATCGTCATCCTGGCTTGTTCAAAAACAATTTTAGCTTTCGATTTATTCCTCCCAATGAATACACATATTAATAAAGATTTTCGAATTTAAGAGTAGTGTCAGATCAAGTGAAAATTAATTCAGTGTTGTAAGAGCAGAATGTAGGAGGGTAGAGATTAAGTACTGCTTTTTTGATTTTCCTACATAAGGCGACAAAAAAAAAAAACTGATTAAGCTATATAATAATAAGGCCATAATTCGAAGTATGGAGAGGAAATATGAAAAAGTTGAGACGAAATCATAAAATTAAAAATTGAGATTTTTGGAGATTGTGAAATAAAGAGTTCAATTAAAACTAATTTGTATGCAGAATGCTCTTTCTTGGAAATCATAATAAACAAATTTTTCTCCATCACTATTAAAATAACTAACTGCATAGATTGGAATCCTTGAATAGCCATGTCTCATAATTTCGACAATTGCTACTGGATCGATAATCATATCTTCCGGTAGCATGAATACATCCTATTATTAAGTTTATTAATGGATTAAAAAAAGCATTTAAAAAAAACCATTCAGTAATTTGTGAAAAAAACTTGAAAGTTTGTCCATAATTTCGAAGAAGGTTAGGATCAATGAGTAAAAAAATTTGTTCCAAGGTAGATTTAGAACAAAAAAGTTTGCATATTAAGAGAAGACCCAAATGCTGAGAGATAAATCCTTTATTAAAATAAATAGTAATAAATCTTCAAGTAGAATACCTCGATTTTAGTTAGCACGTCACCCACGGTTTTTTCACTTATTTCCATTGCACCAACAGCTATTTTCAATTCAGCTGCTAATTCTTGATTCTCTTCGCATGCAGTCATTTTCATCAAATTTATCAGCCTTAATTTTATATTAATTATTTTCTCCATTCAGTATTAATCCTACAAAAATTCGTTTCGAGATAACAAGTAAAGTTTTCGTAATTCACTGATGAAAATAGCAAATATGCCACTTTTCACTTCAGTAATTGATAACTCGTGATTAAAAAGTACTTCAAACACAACAGAATTTTAAATAAGCGTAGGTTAGAAGCAAACACTGTTTTAAACTTAAACGATTGAATCATAAGCAGCTTATCTACAATTTAAATCCTTTAAAATATTACTTACTTGCAGCGGTCGTATACTGGAGTATCTTCACCCAAGAAAACATCCAGAATTTTGCTGATTGGATAAGAGAAAGGAAATGTCAGAATCATAAATGCTCTTGTTAACCAAATGGTGTAAGCACCAACCGCTAGACCTTTCCTGATGATTTTTTTTTAAACATTTTCAGCAAATTTTTTGGCAGAAAAATTTAAATTTTTGAAAAAAACAAATGCTATATCTAGACGCACTTGCAAGAAGATTTCTATAATCAAAATCATCCGAACAATTCAAGTGTAATTTTTGATTAGCTTCTTTACCTTAAGGATTTTCATTTTTGCTCTAGTAACAAATGAAGACTTTTCAAGCAGAGAATTTTTAGNAAAAACAAATGCTATATCTAGACGCACTTGCAAGAAGATTTCTATAATCAAAATCATCCGAACAATTCAAGTGTAATTTTTGATTAGCTTCTTTACCTTAAGGATTTTCATTTTTGCTCTAGTAACAAATGAAGACTTTTCAAGCAGAGAATTTTTAGTAATCCACCTATTCCGTTTTCTGTCATCTTTACTGCGTCTGACCAAATCTTACTTTACTATTATGAGTTTATTTTCCTTCACGAATTNATAATCCACCTATTCCGTTTTCTGTCATACTTTATGCGTCTGACCAAATCTTACTTTACTATTATGAGTTTATTTTCCTTCACGAATTATCATGACTGTTTCTACTTCTTCAACATTATGCTTACTTCGCCTCCTGCAAACCTTACACATTCTTCCAAAATTTGAGGATCTGTTGACGGATTTTATTTTTTCATAAGCCATTTATTCAAACGAAATAAATCAGCGGTTTTACAATATATTCTTGACAATGTCATTTCTGTATTAAAGGTTTGTATTTTTTATATTGTTAAAAAAATCGCACTTCGGTTTTTAAGATCCTCTTACAGTTTATTCATTTCATAATTTCTTCAGAATAATGAATTGTTTAAGTAGTGGCCTCGAACTGAATAATAATGATATAATAATAATAATAATAATAATAATAAATAAATAATAATAATAATAATAATAAATAATAATAATAGTAAATAATAATAATTAAATAATAACAATAATAAACAAATTCAACATCTAATATCTAAAACTAAAACTAACTTGACGCAAATGCTCTGTGGAATGATTTCACCGATGACGACGATTCCAACGGATGAAACTATAAATGCAACCATTCCACTGGTCATATCCTCGAACAGTATTGAAATGGCTGCATTCACTACTACATTCATAATTAGTATCGTACATAACAAATAGTTACCCGACTGTCTCACCGGTAATATGGTTTCTGCATATTTCCGTTCCGTTTTTGAGCCTAAATTGGAAAGTAATGCTTTTCAGAATCAGTTTTTAGATTTTAGTTCTTCTTTCATTTAGGTGGTTAGTTATAATGCGAAGTGTTATATTGTTTTTCTCGATTAGATTTGGCATTCTTTTTTGATAATCAACAAGTGTTTGAAATTTAATAATGCTTTCTCCTAAAAGTTTTTACTAAATCTTTCTCAAAATTAAGTTGCAACAAAGAAATATGCCATTTCATTTTAATCTGAGTAATTTATGCCTTCTGTTTCAACAGAAGGCATAAATTATAAATTTTTCAAAATCTAGGTCTCTTATGTTACAATTGGCATCAACGAACTTTATCAGCTTCATTATATAATTCGCTGAATTTTTTAATCTGAATAGCCAAATGCAATTATTCGTTTTGCCGTACTTTGGCCTATACGTATATATTCTTCTAAGTACTAAACCAAGACCACTTTTTTTAAATACTTATACGAAAGTGAGCCAGAATTTACCACATTTTTGTATAAGCATCAGTTCTTGAGGTGAAAGAGCCATAAGGCCCAAATTAAGGCCTGAAAATAAAGCAGACAGACAAAAGAGGACAAAAATAATACTGGTCTGCAGATATACAGGTAGGTAATATATGCGAGCCGGTGTTTCAGTAACTATTGAATTACGTGTTTCATCCATCTAAACAGTTGATAATTAATAAGACCTAAATTGAAATGAAATAAGTCACAGGATATTATAATGCAAAGGAATATAGAGTAAAAAATAAAACACCAAATATCTATTATTCTCGGAACAAAATTAATTTAATATTTATAAATTTGCACGCAATACATTAGCAGTAGAGGAATGTACAAAATTCAAAACCTAGGTCTGTTTTATGGCTATATTATTCACCTATATGCGAGTTTGAAATAATAGTAACGGTTGAAACTAAATTTAATGTGTCCTTACCATGATCATATCGTCTTCCTCTTCGCTTGATTCTTTATTTCTTCTCCGTTCTTTATAGCAAATACGATATGGTTCATCTGATCTAAAATTTGAAGGTGAACTAAATATTCTGAAGGATTTTAAAAATTCAATGAATACATTTAAATCAAATCTGCGTTTTATTAATTTAGGAACATATTAAAACGAACTTGGACAAATTTGTGATCAAAAATAAAAGAAAATCAGTTGAACCCACTCAGCAAAGTAAGCAACAAAATCGAGTCGTTTGACTGTTTGAATCAGAAATTCAGGACGCGTAATGTTTACGACTGAGTTAAAACAGTTGTCAGTTGTAAGTGAAATGATACCGATTTTATCAAGATGATAACCGAACATTACAATGCGAGCTCTTGAATCTGGATAAATTATCGTAGCACCTGATTCACTGAAACAGTCGCAATAGCATTCTTGTCAACAGAAACCTATACTGATTTTCATTACCATGTTACTGCATGATCACTATCTTCCAATGGTTCATCTTTGACAAGAAATTGTAACTGATATAAAGAGGAAGTTAGCACAACTAATAATTTTGAAAGTTTCGCTGAGAAACACAACATTACTTCGATAAGGTTATTGGGACTTACGAATAGCTTATCAAATTGCTTTTGCTTGGCATGCTTACAACTCGTATACCCGAGACATATGGCCTCACTTCGTATGTTACAAATTCAAATTCAACTTTCTGGAATAAAGTCGCTCACAGAAATGGAAATAACTGAAGAATAAAATAAAAAGGCAAGGAAAGTGGAAGTCAGGAATTATTCTGTTTCAGTGCAGTCTGAATACTAATCCATCCTATCCAAAAAAGAAAAATAACTGATATAAATTAAAAAATTGACCTGATGTTTAGGAGAACCGATGCTCAACCCTATTGTGCTTACCATAAGGAATGCACTTATAATAAGTATAAACGCTATGATCATGATAATCGTTTTCCAAATTCTTTCCAGCGAGATTTACGAATAACAAAAAGCAAGAGATTTTACTGATAAGAATGAATCATTTAGTTGAACCAATAATAAATCAATCTCTCATCCGTAATTTAGAGAACAAAATTATTCTTCCTTTTTCACCCAATACCAATGTGTGGCAGCAGGAAAATAGTAACAGATATCGAGTATTATTAAAATTGTTGCTTCTTCGAAATAAATACTACTGATTATTCACTTCCATCACTGAAGATGTATCATGTAATTACGGGTAACTTGTGACGAAGAACTTCAAGGTGGCACTAATACGTTTCACAATTGAATTAAGCATTAAAAGAAATACCTGCTAAATTTTAGCAATTACCATAGTAGTTGCAGATTATTCTACGATTGGGGAGAAACACTGCCTAGTTCAAGCAGCATAGACTGTGAATGGTAATGCATTTCTAACTTGGAGTACATCGTTCCAAGTTTATTATTCAGTGATAGCTGGTTGCAAGTAACATCTTTTTTTCAGTTTCTATTTGCAGTTCTTAATCCATTAAAGTGAAAAAAAAAGCAATTAGCATATGAACAAAAATCAGCTGAGGTGAAAATTTTAGTGTATAGAAACGGTAGGTGAGTCAATTAATAAGGAAATTGTTTTTCACACAGATGAAATGAAATAAAACAAATGTAATTAGAAATGTTTATTTTTAGTGACATGGCATCTAAACATTTTTCAAAGTTTTTTAATAAATGATTCATTTTAATACAAATTATGCAAAGTGATCGGGGCAGTTAAATAACGTTCAGCACTTTATAATTATTTGAATCATTAAATTTGATTAAATATCAACCAGTGATAACTTAATGAATAAGTAAAAAATTCAAAATTCATCGGCCCAAAATCATTCTCATTTTCACCCCAACAGACACTTCTATTTGAGTTATGGGATAAAACTGTCGCCATTTATCCAGTAGATATTTTTAGTTTGTGTGTTATGCTACTACTAAAGTTAAAATTACTTTGTTTATATATGTGTAAGCAAAACAATGAAATGAAGTATATTTATATATACTTCATTTCATTCGGAAATATACTCTTATCAACATTGCGAAACAGAAAAGTCTGGAATTTAAAAAATTAAAATGCACTGTAATTTTTTCAAGAAACTTCAAAATTTTGTGAAATTAGAAAAGACCATAAATATTTGTAACGAAGGAAAAAGCGAATGTACCGCCCCACCTACCATCAGTTCCTTCGGCTCCGATGTTGTCATTAAGAGGTATGTCGGTGGTATGCAACAGGTAGGTGTCGCTTTCCTCCTTATCGGCAAGAAGAAGACGTAGCACATCGACATAAGTTGGAAACTGGTCAACGATTTTATTTTGCATCTAAAAAAGAACCTGTTTTAGGGTACGACAATAAAATGAATGTTACGAGGGAATAATATCGAGCTTTTCTACCAAAAATGACATTTTTTGTCTTTCAAAATTCTGTGGAAATTTCGGTTCTACGAATTCAGAAAATGGAAAATCCGATTTCAAAAGGAAATATTAAATAGTTAAAGTCTTTCAAATGCATTTTTTTTTAATATAAATGAAAATTCGACAACCAAAGAGCTTTATTTTTAAATGAACTGTTTAATATCATTACGAAAGCAATATACAAAAGAATTTTTGTGCGCTTTAATCAGTCATATCTGAAGGAGTTTACTTATCGAAGAGACCATTCCATCTGATAATATAATAAAACGAAGTTAAAACTGATTGTTTACATTATTAATATATTTTTATCAAATAAAAATCAAATCAAATGTTAACAGAAATTTTAGTCATTTGATAGTCATTAAACAATTCATTGCGACAAGGAGAGCAGCATAATTTAATTCAAACATTTTTTTTCATTTCAGATTTTTCTTCCAAAAGTTTCAATAGATTTCTTTAATTTTTACAGATCCTCCATTACCTGATTAGATGAAGACA
Organism: Setaria digitata; assembly: GCA_003640385.1. Classification (NCBI taxonomy): domain Eukaryota; kingdom Metazoa; phylum Nematoda; class Chromadorea; order Rhabditida; family Setariidae; genus Setaria; species Setaria digitata. The sequence continues at coordinate 14,037 of RCAB01000003.1, forward strand.
AAAGGGAGGAGAGTTCCTTTGTTACTTTACGAGTCTTTAGTTATTATTAAGCATTATTGTTCAACCAGTCGCACAAAATACACATGCTTCTGTGAATTGAAGGTTTGAACTTACAGTTATCGGGAACATCTGCTCTTTCGTACTCACTTATTCGGAAATTGCTGAAGAATAGAAAATAAACTTGTTCAGTTACTAGTAATCCAGTTAATAGCATTCGATAGCGAATACAAAGCTATGTAGTTGGCAGAATTCGCCTATACACAGAATTTCATTTCGGCAAGCCCAAAATTTGATTTTCTCGATCAACCATGCTCTCAAACAATTTCATTCGAAAATTCTATTTTTCATTTTTTTTTCAAATTTAAACTAAGGGAAAAAAGTTAAGAGTCATATGGGAAAACATATTATCATTCTTCTAAATTGTACTAGATTATCCAAACAGTAGTGATTACTGTTTGAATGGCGAGATCTAACTAATTTAAAAAATGACAATCTGCAAGATATCAACGCTCAGGAAATGAGAAACTACAGTTTGATTTCATATTGATTTTTAAATGTTTCGTTCGAGATATTTAATTCTTGAGGAATTCAAAAGATATGGCGTAAAATGAAGGAATGAACTGAAACTTGACTGTCTACTTTCGAAGGGTCTTTCCTGAATACTTTGAATCCTTATAATTGAATACTTCTTTTTTTCACATTCCAAATTTTATGTCAATATTTCGACAAATTTCCCGTTGCATTTCTTTGAGCAGCAAAATGAAATATTGAAAGCATTAGTTTGCCGTAATAAAACGAAATTAACTAGCAAAATGTCAGAATTCCAAAAGTTGTTCGACGCGAATCCGCCTCTCATAAGTTGTCATAAGCAGCCTCTCCTAAAATAGTGTTCAGCAGCTGTAGACCTTATTTCTCAAGTTAAAAAGTTCTCAAAGGTTAAATGTGCATAATCGTGATTTTAAAGGGAAGAAAGCTTTTTTTTCCTTTAAGAAGTAGTAGGAAATTCAGACAGTTCAAGAAATGACACTTGTTGGTTTCTTGTGTTTAACAGAATATCATTCTAAATGCAACGCTCCAAAATAAAACCATTCTACAAAGAAAGTAGAAAAAATTCTGATTTTCAAACTTTTGAAATATGGAATTCAGATTGATAAAGAATAAAGTAAGATCTTAAATTCTTGAAATTCACTTGTTATTGAGGTATTTAGACAGTGGCAGAAAGACTTCAAGCAGTGAGCAGTACAAAAGGTTTGTTTTCTCTGCTAACTGCCTTTTGTTGTTTCATGAGAAAATGGCAATAACATAATATTAGATACAAATGAGATGAAGAAAAAGAAAGAATGTTCCTTTCAACACTTCTTTTTAATAGTGTATGCTGTCGACTCAAGATGTAAGATAAAGAAGGGGTAGGAGTGAAATCCGATTCAGTGGTATCTTGCTTATTAGATTCTGAAAGCAAGAAATTTCAAGGTATGCTCAAGTAATTCGTAAGCATGCCATTGACAAGATAGACAGGCATGCCGTAGACAAGATTTTTGGAATCCTGATGCAAAAACAAGAGACCACTCACTGTTTTGGACGGAGTTGATTTTAATGAACTACTTGAATTTTAAAATTTCTAGTAACCTTTCACACATCACTTTTTCTACTACAAGTGATCTGAGCATCATCTTGCTGATTTAATAACTGTTCCAACATTTTCATTTTCGCGCAATGTACAGCATAATGTAGTTTCATGATGAAAGATTTTTATACATTTTTCGTGTTTTCAACAAAACTTGTAAATCTGCTATTAACAGAATGACCAAATTATTACATGAATTATTTTTTAAACTGAACACAATCAAATCAAATTAGCAAATGTCTTGAGGAAGAACTCTTAAATCAAACGAAAAAGTAAAAAAACAAAATGAGTCATGATAAAAGCCATACCAAAAAGATAAATTTGCTAGTAAGCTATTTTGATAGCAGTTTAACTGAAAGTTCATTTAAAATCTAAACTGTTGTAAATAAATGATGATTCCAGCAATACATAGAGGACGGTATTTGAAGGAAAGCAAATTAACAGTGAGTGATTCAGATTCTTAATCCATGAAGCTATTTTGAGATAAAGGAATAGGGAAAAAATGATATTATAGCTTCAAAGAGAAAGTCGGATAAGCTTCGACAAAAATGTTATTCAATAGCTTTATATAGAAACGAGAGGAATGTTTCTTCATCAACGATCCCAGAATTGAGGATTTTGAAGTGGAATGAATTACTGACATTTCAGTCTGAGGCCAATTTATCTTCTAAAAAATTTTTGATTTTTCTTCAAACGTCGAATAAAACACGAATATATTCAATCAAAGAATATGAAAATATAGAATGACGACAAATTATCGAAACATTTACTCATAGCAGTCCAGGTTTGGAAAAATAATCGTCCAATAAAAAAAAAAAGAAATGCCAGGTAAAAATCAAAAATCTCAGCGAACACTTTTCATTACCGAATGTAATAGACAAATTTACTTAGGAGTGTGAAGCAGCAAGCAGAAATTCAAGGCTGTACTTCTTGAGTCGTATCACCCGGGAAATGTGATTTTCGATCAAATTTTCAATTAGAGGGAATAAATGTAACATTTCATAACAACACAGGTAACAAAGTAAAGATAATCAGTGAAAATGATCGCAGCTCCACATTCTGCTCGATTGATAATTTTGTGATAAGGCATGCTTGCGTGGAGAGTATCGCCGTCTTGATTGCAATAGCTTATGATGCAGCATCGAAGCAAAACGCTTCTGCAATGCTGCTTCAGCGTATGGCGACTTACCTGGAAAGAGTAGAAAGTGAGAGGAAGAACATTTAAAATTAAAAAAAAAAATCTAATTCACTTATATTCTATCAAATTATGGAATAATGTGTCAAATCAAGGAGCAGCAAAAATTATCCATCTTCGAAAGAAAGGCAATCGTCGTAAAATTTATCTTCTAAATAATTGGAAGAGTACGGTAATAAGAATAACGATCAAGATGACTGAGGAAAGTTCGAAACTTTTTCGAATAAGCAAAATTCGAAAACTTTATCAACAGAACATAGGAAAAATAAACGAAAGATATGCTGTCAGTTTCACAAAGCAGAAAGAACTATTTGAAAACATTTAAAGAACATTAAACTGTTTTATCTACTTCAGAGTATGGTATAAATGATTCAAAATCCCTCTGTTAACCTTATTTATTTATGCTTTTTATTCTACCTGATTTATTTGCAAAAAAAAAGTTGTAAGTCACTAATTTTGATATTTTTTTCGAATATTAAAGAGTTTCGAAATATTTATGAATGAATCAAATAACGTCAACAGATTTAGTCAAACATGGCCACTAAGCTAACCCCAGACACAACAATGATGCCCAGTAATGCTTTCAGAGTCATTTAATCATTAATTTCGAGCTCTTCTGTATTTTATTTCATTAACTGAGCTGAACAAAATAATATATGCAGGAAAATTAAACTAAAAAAGTGGTTCTCATAAATTATTTTTAAATACTACTCTTAAACAAATAAATGAAGCTATTTGAAGGAGTAAGGAAGCTTTATGTGAACCATTTATGAAAGATTGGCAAAATTTTTCTTCTCAGAAATTTAGGAGTGGACATCCACATGATTTATCCACGTTTTGGTAATAATTTTCAGTGATAGTCAGAAAAATGATTTCTAATAAGATTTCTATGAATGTCATTAAATGACTTAATATCAGCAGTTTCCACTAAAGTCAAAAAAATTGTGTGGTACGTCAGAGCCTAGAGGAAGATTAGGATTATCTAGCCTACAAAAAAGACATTAGTTTGAAAGCAGCGTTAATTTTTATTAAGTGCTGCAACGGCAAAGATCCCACTGTGAAAAGCATCATAGGAATATTTTTCAACTAAAAAAAAAAAAATAAATCACAAACATTAGTAGTCAAATAATTAAGAATGTGCAACTTGCGAAGACTAAAAGTACTACAAATCCACCGATAATAAAAAAATTTATTTATTGACCTTCAAGATGAAAAACGGCATAAACATCTTGAAGTCTCTGCTTGACGACTTGTAAAATATTCTGCACCCGATGGACTCGATGTAAGAGTCGTCTGAGACGACGTGACTGTTCATTCTTTAGATCTTTTTCCAAAGTCTGCAATGATCAAAATACATCTTCTATATTTATTATAAACGGAGAAGTTGAGGCAATTTGGTTCTAGATGGATAGCAGGTTCAAATGAAGAATAATTTGTTAAAAGTAGGTATAATCGAGATAAAAGGAAGGAGATTCGGTAATTTACAACTGAGAGTGAACATTCTTTCATTTCGTTAAGGATTTGCTGCTGTTTAACTTAAGCAAAACTCTAAGCAACACGGAAAGGCAGGTGTTTTCAGCTACTCCAATGCTTTAAGACTTTTTTTATTTTCTGATTACATCTTTCTTTTGGTGTAAATGACATTTTTCAGTATTAGGATGAATTCGCAAATAATTGAAAAATAAGCTTTGTTTCTCCTCCATTGATTTTTCTTTTTTCCTTTTTTTTTGGAAGAAACTTGAGCTTACGTTGGGAAAAGTAAAATTCACTATAATATATTTATTAACCTGCAAGCGATATCGAAGAGCTGGTAAACGAAGCCAATGTCGTAATGCTGTCCACTTATTGAAATCCTGCTGCATTCGATATTTTTCCCAACGTAAGCTCAAGGCAGCTAGTTTTTTCCGAAACTGGTCTACTGATACCAGATGCAGACTCTCATTTAGAAACTGTAAGTTGACCAAACAAAAAGCACATAATTATTCAATCACTTTAAATAAAACCTAAAAGGTTAAACGAGTTGAAATAACACAGTAAAATTGACTTTACAATTCAAACGGTCTGAAAATCCTCTCCTACCTTAATGTTTCTTTTGCTCTTTTCCTGCTTAGTACTAACTTTAATAAATATATACAGACAACTTAAAGTTAATAAAAAAGTGTTTAAGACCAAGAATTTAAAGGGACTTTGTCAGTGTCTCGTTTCAAAGTGAAACCATCGATTGCTGTATTCTGCCATGATTCCGGTTGCATCATTTTCAAAGTATCCTCAACTTCCCGCACCACCGTTGCTTCGCACTGAATCATTTTTGATTTTGTAAAACTGTAAAAGTTTTCCGGGGAAAAATTGTTTCTTGTTTAGCTTGTTCTACATTACTGAATCAGTCGCTTTTGTCTACACGTAATTATCACCTTGTCTTCATCCTCAGCATTGTTATTCGCTACTCTTCTATTACTACTTTGCAACTTCCATTCTGCAGCACAAATATAACAGGGCTGCAATTTCAAAAGAATAAATGCCAATTATTAGAGTCTATCCATGTTGTTTAAAGTAAATGAAACAAAGCAACTTTAACAAAAGTGCAGTGCCACAGAAGCGGTCCGTGTGTAATGTGCGTTCCTCTCTCGGACATCGGATAAGTAGGTGCTTTAACATTTTCTGAAATAAGTTTATAAATTATTTCTCAGCACCTTCACAACAAATTCATACCTCTTTGCTCATAAGTAATTCATGTTTTTTATTCAGTAATACAGCAACAGTTTGTAAAATCCACAGAGTTACAGATAGCAACAAATATCGCCATGCAGCTGATTTCATCTATAAATAAAAATTTTGCAAGATATTTGTTCATTCATTTTGAATTTGCAAAAAATTTGGTAGTTAAATAAAAATTCGGAAATGTCTGTTGTTCATGAAGATTGAAAAAATGAAGAAACCTCACAGATTTCTGTTTTAAGAGAAAAATATTGAAACAACGAGAAACGTCGCAACAAGATCTAGTGTTTCAAAGAATTTCAGAGGATTATTCATTATTTTCAAAGAATACTTTAAAATTTTGAAAAATATTTTTCCAGTAAATTTGAAATTCTGCAATTGAAAAAAGAAAAAGCCTTTATTAACAGTGACTGCCATGTTAAAAGGTATTGCCATTCAAAGAAAGATATGTAAAAGCATTTAAGAATGGATCTTTTTAAATTGGATCTGTGCCATTACTATGAAAAACATCCAGAAATTAACTGGATTATTTCTATTAATTAGATCTTGATTCAGTTTTCTAGAAATAGTTTCAGTTACTCAACTAAATCATAGATTACGATCTAGTTCTGAAATTTGCAAATAGAATACCCTTCCGACATATGGACTTCTGCATGCAACTTCTTCCACTTATTTTCCACATTGTCCTTATAAAAATAAAAACGGTAAACGTCGGATTATAACATGCATACTGCATATCGATAAAATATACGTACAATGTAATTTGAAAGACTAGAGCCTACATTCTACCTGTTGAACTATTTAATCGAATTCAGCTCTCGATTCTCAATTGCTTAACACTTCTCATTCATTCATTATCACTCCCACGCATCCACACTCAATTCCGTATGTTGCTTCTACATTTCGTAATATAGTGCTTTATAGAAACGTCAAAGACTAATATCATCGTGTTACAACCAACACACTTCTTAAAAAATGAGTAATAGCGCCCGAACGTCAAGATAAGATCCCTACTTCAAGATTTTAAGATTTAAGATTTGGATTAAGATCCCTACTGCATAACTTTAACAACTGCATTTCAATTCCTGGCATTTCCGATTTTTTATTTTCACACCTGTGCGAGATGACTGACCGTAGAATGCATCGTTATAAAACTTATCATAGGAAATTTTCCAATGGCGTATGGAAAGTCAATAATGGACAGGCAAAAACAAAATATACAATATAGCGTTGGAATTATAATTAAGAAAAATGCTGCAGCAACAACCACATAGAGAGATGAAGAATTACAAAGTTTAGTGCCCAAGAAGCATTCTCGTCCCTAGACTCCACTGGGCAAACTTCAGTGTTAAAAAAAAAGTAGACACACACTCTATGTATACACATCCACACATAGTGCACACCTAAGAACACACACAACTAATAGCCCCAATATACGGCAAATTGTAGAAGTTATATCGACTCTATAAAATCAATCTTGTACTTCTTAGCAAATCTGTTTGTTCTCACTTCATCTTAAATGACTAATTAATTACAACTCTGAAGTGTGAAAGTACCATATTCAAACATGATAAAAGAAATTTTATTAGTTACATTGTTCACAGCTATATAAATTCAACTCAATGTAAATTCCTACGCGAAAAATAAAGAAGATTAACTGCAAAAGGAAGCCACAATTATCAAATTTCCGTATCACTTTAAATTGGAAGACACCGAATGGATTGAACATTGACCATAAACAATCAATCGGTAAGTCCAAAAAATGAATATCTGCTTTGAATAATACATGATACCCCTTAATGCAAATTAAAAAAAGCAAAAATTGCACAAACAACGAGTGCATACTTACTAGACGGATGGAAGATAAAAATATCTGTAAGTGGAAATTAACAGCATAACATCAACATATTAAATTTCTAAATTTCTTGGCGTGACACTGATCAGTTACGGGCAATTTCAGGCAGAAGCATTTTTATTCTTTCTGGAATGCAATCTACGAACTCCTGAAAACCTGCTATAAAAATATTTCTGCAGAATATTAGTTTCGAAAGAGTACTTCATTACAAGAATTACATTTAACGAAATTTGAGGGAACAACTGAAATTCGAGGTACTTCCACTTCAATTATGAAAAGTGAAGAAATTAGTTCAAAAATAAATAATAAATAAGACAAGCCTGATGATCCACCCAATGCGCCGTTGCTAATACACCACCACTATTTGATATTTGTGCATCTGCACCATAATATAAATCATTTCCTGAGATATCAGTCAGTTTGCCACCTAAACGACTGATCTTCATATCTTCTTTATCTGAGCAATCTAAGGAACAAATAAACTTACATATAAACTAGTATATTTTTTCAATGCGAAATAAAATCACTAACCTGATGCAGTAATCACTGCTTCCGGTGCACAAGTGTCCCATTTTTTACAACCAGGACTAGCAAAAACATAAGCAGCAGCTCCTTCTAAGCATTTCAAAACCTGAAGAAATTCAAAAATAGTACATGTCATTCACACACATGTAAACAAGCAAAGATAAACAATTTGTCATTAGAAAGTAGCTTATTACGGATAAAAATGATTTTCCTCCATCATGCAAAGAAAAAAAAAGTAAATAAACCACGAAAATGAAAGAAAATGAACTGCCTAAATCATGCACCTTAAATCCAGCTCCACCAACAAATTCAGTATCGCTAATCAAATTTTTTTCTTTCAGAATATTCACTGTATCACGAATTTGAGGAGAAGAATGACTTCGCGTTGTAACAGCATACCGTTGAAAATTACCTATAACATAAACCCGCATCAATGAAATAAAAGATCCTCTATGCTGTCAAAAAAAAAAAAAAAAAGAAAAATTCTTAAGATAATGTGTTCGAAACGAATTCAATAATAAAATCCTTGGAAATAATAATACTTTTGACTATTTCAATGCCATGAACGCCCACTCCTTTGATTGCCCAAACTGTACGACCCGTAGCATTGGTTCCCCAAAAAGGCTGATGTATAACACCAGCTATTGGACGTCCGTGGTAAGATACACCAATTAGTACGGTCACTTCTTGTTGACGAGCTATAAAAATTTATATTTATATGCAACTTTTTTTTCGCTCATTTCCTCTGATGACAGAATTATCAGAAAGAAACTGAACCGTAGTGTTCACATTTGTATTCAAAATATATTCAAAAGAGCAATTAAGTGATTAGAATATTGTCAGAAAGAAAAAAAAAATATAAGCAAACTCTAATGAAGAAACGTAATGAGCAATAATACTCTAATGCTACAGATGGCCTATCCTTATCTTAATTAATTATGATGAAATGAAGGAATCAATCATGTTTTTTTACAAAAATAAAATTTACATATATTGCCTTCAGCTGCAACTAATTCATAAGTCCCATCCAAAGGATCCACCCAAATCACTACCTGAAAAATTGTCACCTTTATAACAAAACTAAAGATGAATTCAGTTTTCTCCACATACACAGCACGGAAAAACACGCATCAGACATCTTGTTAAACAAAAAAAAACGTACATCATTTGACGTTATCTGACGCACTTCATCACTGCATCTATTATCATAGGTCAGAACATCGGGATCAAAACTATTTACCACTGTTCTTCCCTCTGGCACACTGCTCTGTAAAATTGGCGGTAGTTCTTATTCATAATTTGGAAATTTACCTTAATGTTTTGGTTCCAATGTTTTACGTTTTAATAATGTTTGACCACCGACAACTCTGGGATAGCAAAATCTTTTTAAATTTTGTGCCTTAAAATGCACCTAGAGTTTTCCATACTTACGCAATAAGATGACATCACAAGAACTTCCCCATTAAGAAGTGGAGATCGGATGACAAATATAACATTCTCTCAGCAGGATTTCTTGCAATGTTTTGTATAATTTTCTCGCAGTTTCTTAGCTGATATGTTAATAAAACAAGGCTTTATAAAATGTCAATAAAGTGAAATTACAATAAAATGCATAACTTCTTTTTTTTTAAAAAAAAAAATTCAGTACCAATGAAACGATGTTGAAATAACAGATTAGTAAAAAAAAAACGAAATTTCAATTCCTTACTTCTTCACCGATAATTTTCAAGCTGTCGCCGAAATAATTATGCAATGATGAAACAATGCAATCCTCTGCAGCGATATCCGCGTCCGTGTATAAATCTCGCAGACTAATCGGCCCTTTATAATACGGCCTACCGGTTCCATCGAAAGCCCACTCCTGCAAATGACAACTATCTTGCGATACTGATTTCGTTTCAACACTACTGTTGAATCGTTGCTATCCGTTGACGGACATCCATAAGAAGTGAGGTAATAACGTAGCTTTCCCAATGACACTGTCAAGAAATTTCCGTAAATTTGACTTAATTCATGGTAATTTGGTTAAATAAAAGTAAGCTTACAACTTCTGCAAGGTGCACTGAAGGGTGAAAGCTTAAGTCTAACTACTAGGAACAGAGCAATTTTCCAGCAATTTCCTACAAGAAACCTGCATTCAGTAATCTTTATAAGTTGAACAAAAGGTATGCACAAAAGAGAATTCAAAGATTACGAAAATTCATCAGAATTCAACTGAATAATTCTGCTTTACCAAAAGTCTTGGCATACACCTTCAAAGTATGATAGAAGCTCAAATGTATTAAAACTAAGCCCGATTTTACATTTTATAGAATGAAATTCACCTTTCTCTATTAGCATCAATCACAGTAGGAGGGACGACGAACAATAAAAGGGTTATTAAAATGTCTATGATGTACAAGATAGAAGTTTGCCAATGAATTAAACCTTGATAATATTGCCAGCGCGCTGTGCGACACTTGCTGATAACGCAACCAATTGAGTTACAAAACATGAACGTTTGAACATTTCTTGATTTTTCCCCAACTCATTATTTGCCATCTGAGAAAGTTTCTGATCATTAGGCAACAAAGCCAAAAAATAAGTATGAAGTGTGAGAGGTAAGAGGGTAAAAAATGAACTTTCCAATGCTTACCTTAAATTTTCTTAACCAGTACTCAAATCCCACTTGATTACAAGAAACGCAATAGATCCCCTCCCCCACCTCAAGCAATAATGAACCGCGAACTATGTGACGACCTATTGTGATAAATAAAGTGGTTACTAGTGGGCAGTTCAAATAGGTTACATCAACTGAAATAGGAGGTCAAGGAGTTAAGTCTCGAAACTTTCATAGGCCTCGGGAAAGCGACACTCAGTCTGCACGTACATGATCCTTTACTTCTTCTTTTGGATCGTTAAAAAACATATTCTCGTGTGTGAAAACGTTTAGGCTCACTAAAGAAAATGTTATGTGTGAGGATACGTAATATTTCCTAGAAAATCAATTATAAGGTATAAGATTTTTTGACCAAACCTATGAGTTTTTTCTTAATCATACCAACAGAACAAGTTCCCGTGTCCCGGGATTGTAGTTTAAGTTCCGGAGGGTTCGTAATCGACAGACTCTCGACCTATTGTCATCTAGGAACAGTTCAAAAGTATGGTCAAATTTACACGGCTTTGGAAAATGAGAAAATCTGTTCAGCATTACTGTGACACAGTTTTCTTCACTTTTTCTTCGCAGAATTTTCATTTGCTAAAAAAAAAAACGCAGACGGTCAGAATTAACATTCATTTCCCAAGTGCCTTTCTGAAAGGTTAGTTCTTCAAAAACAAGAGTCTTGAATTCTTAGACAAAATCTCGTTCCAGTTTTCTTTTAGCCTCATGGTTCTATTTTGTAATAATTGAATTATGGCTATTGTTAGAAGGTTTATGACAAGAGATACAAAGTCAGTAAACAAAGGGCTTTGAAAAACAACTTGCTGCAGTTTAAATTATTTAAGAGGATATAAAAATGAACACAATTAATGCATAAAAAGCTGTTTTTTGTTTAATGAATCCCTACTGCTGATTGCTTCTCGCCAATCATCAAGCTTGAGTTTATTAAGATTTGTCGTCCTTAATTTCCCATTTCGGATCAAACTGGCTAGCTCGCTAAACATTTCTTCTCTTTTCTGGAAAAAAATTATAAATAAATCACTTTTGAATTTGTGAAAGTCTTCAAGAATCCCGTTACTTATGAAATTTTCGAGGCTTAAGATTTCAAACTCTAATCAGGATACGATTAATTTTTAACTGTTTTTGCAGTAGCTACATTAAGCTTGGTGTACGTTTTTAGAGTGTGGGCTTTATTGTTGAGTAAATGAATATATCATCAAAAATGAAAATTTTTCTGAAAGGATCAATTTCAAGTGGATGAATTACTATTTTATATGACAGTAAAAAATTAAGTTATAAAAAAGCCTAAGATGTCTACAGTAACATATAAAAGAAATCATTAACCATTTCATTTCCTGGCACGGAGTACCAATGTGACATCCAAAAACCACGAAGTTGTATATTTTTGAAAATAAATGAACTGGTTGGTACCTGGAATATCTCAGAGTTAGTAATGCACGTACGATTAATTTGGAGAAGAAAAAACAATAGAGTGTAGTAATTTTACTCCCGCACAACTGCAAAACGCTTGTGGAACGGAATTTACAATTATGAAATTTGAACCATGCTTGAGTATTACGTAAAAAGTCACAGTATTTTTACAATTTCCGGAGAATTTAATGATAATGAAACTTTAAATAGAGTTTCATTTCTCACTGCACGTCAAACTTTGCTCCCATTTGCACAGAGCATAATCACTTTGCGATTACCTGAATTGGTTGTTTACTCATCCCACCATAAGTAACCATTACGCCTTCATTTTCTAAGCAATTAATCAACAGCGAGGTACTGCGACCGCCAACACAATTCAGTGCTAGACGAGCACTACTAACCTCAAAAACAATATCTCAATAACAATATTCATAAAATTATTGCAGAATAATATTCTTTTATTACATTTTATTACATGAAAATCAGCTTATTTTAAATTTTAGTTGCTGATGAATAAGAAGAACTATCTTATAAATGAATGAAGAAAGCCTCGATCATTCGACTCATTCCTTCCCTTCTTCCGAAAAAAATTAAAGGTTAGCAAGTTTAAGCACTTTTACAACAAAAATGGTAAAGCAAACCTCAAGTGACTCAAAATGCCTAAAATATTTTTTTATTACATGAAGATGGCCAGTAACAATATTGCAAATCCAAAATTATAAACTTGTGGTCTAAACTGATTTAACCTTAACTTTTGCAAGCAAAGAAAGACAGAGATGAAATGGCCGTGGGGAATTTAGCATCATACAACTGGCGGATTTGCACAGAAATAGATTCAAAATATTCAAATAAAAGAATCATTCTATTTTAATAATACTATAATATGAAGTAGTAAAAGATATAAAACCAACTTTTGTCTTCATCCCTTTCAACAGTTCCACTTCAGTAAGGACATAATCCGCTCCTAATGTTCGAAGTTCATTCGCAATCTCAGCAAAATTTTGTCTTTCACGCACAAGACTCACCGTTCGATATCCCCAGGCTCTAGCTAGCTTAAAATAAAGAAAAAAAAAATGAAATAAAACACCCACAAATAAAACACAGCCGAACACTAGAAATAATTTTAGAATAGTCGGCTTTCAAAGGAAATAAAATGTTGTCACCTATGCAAATCAAATAAAGATCAAGTATCAGGAGTTTGATTTTAATAATACCTGAATTACAGCTCTACCAACAGCAGAGTTTCCACCGTTCTGAACAATGAAGTCGCCGGACTGCAACTTCACAAAATCTTTTAACATACGATAAGCTGTCGGTGGGTTGACCTGAAGAATGACTTTAAAAGAAAATTCCAAAAATATATCAAGTTATACTTAATTCTCTTACTAACTAGTCTTCATACAAATAGAAGTATTCGCATTTTTATTATGAAAGCACAAATTCCATAAAAACGATTCTGGTAGTGTTTGAGCCTACTTGAAAAGTGGCACTAGCTTCTAGAGATAAATCTCTGTCGATCTTTATTAAATCGTTCTCGTCAATGTTTGCACAGGTTTGCCAAGTGCCTATACCTGAACGTGCTGCAACGACCCGATCTCCTGGACGTAATCTACTGACACCATCTCCAACCTTAAAGAATGCGTAAGCCTTTGAACTGTAAGCAATTTTTATTTCATTCTGTAAGAAAGCTAAATGCTATACTCTTATGCTATGTTTAACAATGTAAATAGAATACAAAAAATAACATAAAAAAGATGAAAAATGACATATAAATATATAAAAACATATAAAAAATATAATCAGAGGTAGTAAGACCATCAACAACCAGGGAAGTCTGGATGTTATTAAGATTAAATTATTCATGTAGCTAACGGAACAAATTTAAACGGCTCTTCTGGCTGATAGGACTCATTTATCAATGAATAGTAAAATAATGAGTTTCTTATTCAGTAGAGGTTATTAACGAAAGACAGAGACACAGTCTTGAAGAAAAGTAAATCTTAGCTTACCACTTCAACCTCGCCAACCATTTCATTTCCACCAACAGCTGGAAGTGGTGGTTTGATAGGATAAATACCCTGCACTTGGTTGATATCAGCTGGATTCACTGGTGAAGCAAGATAACGCACACGAACTTTTCTAGGACCAGGCTTTGAATCAATCTCCACTTCCCGCAAATATAAAACCTATTTCAAAATTTATACTGATTGCTCCAAGAAGAAAAAAGACTTGTGCTATCGGACTATGTTGGAGGAAAATTTCAACAGCTATTACAGGCTCGTCTCATTCTTAACATCCATATCGAAGTCACATGCAAGTGATGAGTAAACATTAATAATGAATCTTACTGATAATACAGCGTATCCAAAAATACAAACACATACCTTTTCTGGATCACCATGACTATCATACACTAACTGCTTCGAGGTGAGACATCGGTAAAGGTTTTGATATGCCACCGAAACCCCCTTCACCCTTAACATTGATACAGAAATGCTATGCAAGTAGCGCATAAACACTAATAATATTAAACCTTACTCCTAAAAAGATTAGGAAGACATTAATTTAAGAACTACAATTTTTTATCGATTGCTTCTTCGTAGCTGTAATTGGAATTACAGCATCGTATTCTGTTGAAATGTGATAGCCGTTGTCCTTGGAACCATTGTGTTAGTCCATTGAGTGTACTAAATGTATTTGACAAACCGCCATCAGCAAAACTTTATCATTCAAAAAAAAACACAACTTATACAGTAATTAAGAGTAATGAGATTTTCGATTGATTTCAACTACATTGCGAAGTTGCGAATGAACTTCAAAAATTTTACTGAATCATGCAGACTGCGAATAGAGACAACAGGTTCGCAATGCAAGATTAACAAGAGAAACATGAAGCAAAAATAAAGTAATCATGAAGATATTTCAACCAGTATAGCGTGCAAAAAGGAATAGGCTACTTCTGGATGGTGATTCCCAGCATTCGCCATCTAAAACCACGGACAAACAGCTAAAATTTATACTTGCGCCGAAGTATCTTCTCAAGCAAATTTTTGATATTCAATAAAAATGACAAACTACGATAAAGCATTGCAATTCAAGATAAGTCCAACCCATCAAGTACACTACACGGATCTTCTTCATCCAGTAGAAATAGTGGCCAAGGTGTATGTGATTATCGCCATAAGTCAAATACTTTCTGCTCTTCTAATTCATTGTGAGACAAATTATCATTCGATGTAAAATAATAGAGCCTGGCATATCAAGATTCATTTCTTATTAACGCTATATATGATGTATATTTTCATTTTTTGAAAGTACTTAATTTTACTCATGACACACATTTTGCGTCTTTCGCTCAATTTCAACCCCTTATTCAATTCAATCGATATAGCTGTGGTGCTTGTTACAAAATCTTGAAAGTATGCGCTGTTGAGAAAAACAATAAACACCGCTAGTAATTCGTATGAAACAATTCATTACTTGAAAGAGACTATATTACAAAAAAAAAATATGAATCTATATATTCTGATTACTTGTTAAATCGCTGTACACTTTTCCTATTTGGTAAATGTAAGCAAAACATCATAGCCAGGGAGGATGGCAAATTCTGCAATTTCCGACTTAATTAATTGATAAAACAGAAATGAACAAATATTAATTTATTCAGAATCAGATGATGAGCTAGATGATTTCGAGCGTTTCCGAGATTTCTTCCGAGGAGACTCACCATCAGCGCTATTACTTCTTTTGGATTCTTGTTCATCTCTGGAAATGATCAATGTGACATCGCAAAAATTAATTTCACTGTCAAAACGACTGGATTCTATGAGATGCAAATTTAAATTGACGGAGAGTGAATAAAACAAGAATGAATAAAAATTAAAGCTAGAAAATAAAAGTAGTTCGACTCCAGGTGAAAACACAATCTACTGGATTCTAATAACACTTCAATACTCGTTAGTTTTTAAAAAATAAGTACTTCGCCTTATCGGTGTCTATCAATTCAATGTCTGTGATTCCTTCCTTCTTTGGTCCATTACGTGCCAAAACTTTTTCCATCAGCCTTTCTCTCATAGCTGTTTCATCTGAAGCTGTTATCTGTTCTGGATGATCTACCTCCATGTTTTCGCCCTAAAAAAAGGAAAAACTTAGCAGATATTTAGAAAAAAAAAATTCATCTTGCAAACTAAACGATAAGTGAACACAATTAATCTATCTTTTATGCTCAGAACATCTTATAATAAGCTTCAATCTATAAGTAGCATCTAACTCAGGAACTTGGAAAAGATAATGCTCCACTAAATATCCTTTGGCACATAATTTTAAGAGGAATATTTTTAAAGCTAAACCAACATGCTCGATTTGTAGTTTCACCTCGGCTTTAATCGAACCACTTTTACTATCACTTTTTCTATTGCTCCTTTCACGCTCTTTCTCTTTACGCGAATTTTTCCTTCCTTTATCATGTTCTTTCTCTTCTCTCTTATCACTTTTTTCAGCTCTGCTACTCTTTTCCTTTTCTCTTCTATTACTGCTTTCACGATCCTTTTCCTTTCTGTCCTGAAAGTGTTAGTTTTTGTTAGAGCTTATAGGTCCCAGAAGAAATGATTTCAGGAAATACACTGCAACTATTTGGCACTACAACCATTCAACGCCATGTAAGTCATAGCTCAAGTACGACACTCATTATCAAATTATAAACTCACGGTTCCACATAATTTTAAACGTGCAAACCTTATCCTTGTCACGTTCACGTCTATCATCTTTCTTGTGTGGGGTGCGACTTCTGCTTCGTTTTCGTTCTTTCTTTTCTCTTTCTTTTTCTCTCTCACGTCGTTCCTACAAAGCACAGTCATAAGAATGCTTTGATAGTTTTTTTATTTTAGAACACTAAAAAAAAAAAATTAAAGTTGACAAGTTTACCTTTTCTTTATCTTTCTCCTTTCGATCTTTTGAACGAGAAAGTCTTCGATGGCGAGAATGAGAACGTCTACGATGTTCCCTACAATTAATAAATGATAACAAATTCCAGGACCCTTCTTCCAGATCTTTTATCAAGTCAAACTCTCTTCTCTCTCTTACATGAAATTTTTCGATAAGCAAACTATCAGTTTTATACGAAAAGTGGACTGCAAAAACAAGTTACTCGAGACACTTCAGGAAAAAATACCGTGATCTGCTCCGTGAGCGCCGATCCTTAGATTTGCTGCGATGTCGACGACGTGATCTAAATAAACAATATTTATGAAGTGAATTAATCTCTTTAAATTTAACATTCGAAAAATATAGATAGTCTTTAAAAGAATTCTGAAAACATACTTAGATCGTGATCGTGACCGTCGACGTCGGCTTGAGCTACGACTTCGATGACGCCGAGGCGAATCGGATCGTCTTAGTGGTGAGTAACTCCGATCCATTCCTAAAACGATAGAGCTGTAGAAAAAAGCATCATTTTCTTTCTTTTTAAGAACAAGAAATGCATATGTATCCACATGGAAATCTTACTCAAGGAAGATCTTAACGCTTTTCGTTAGAATTACATTTGGTGATAAATGCAAACACTTTTTTTTTCTGACTACATCATTAAATCATCTGTGTTATAAAATTATAAACCAGTGCTCCACATCAGGGGAAAACAAAAGTTACCCAATCCTTGGTTCAGCTTACTGAGGGCATTAGCAGCTTTATCTGGATTCTGATTGACCCTAATTGCTTCCTCGACTTCTTGCAGTGCCATATCAGCAGTCTTTCTTTCCGGTTTGATTATGGCAACTCGGGAATGCTGTATGCTGCAAATAATTTAAACACTACAAAAATTTTAAATTCGAAATCAACACACCAGCTGCACACTCTAAAAGCTCAGTCAGCAGGATGATCATCTCAATTTCAGTTAGAAAAGAAAAACAATTCGATGGAAACCAACTGCAATGTAAAATAATAACATCAACAGTTAATACCATGTACTTATCCTTTTAAGAAAGATCAACTTAATGCTTTAATGTGAACTATAATAGGACACCTTTTATTAAACTGCTTTAATTTGGAAATGGAACTTTGCAAGAAGCATGTTAAAGTGTGTAAAACAAACCGTAAACAACGGCCCTTGAATTCGATGCCATTGTTTTGCAACGCAATGGGGACCGTAGGCTGATTGGTGAACTCGATGTACGCATACGCACACGGTAGATTTTCAGTACCGGATGTCATCCGAAGATACATAACCTCAAAATGCAATTATTTAATCCACTGAAAAAAAGTTCAAGTATTTAATCCGAATTGCATCAGAAAAAATAACTGCAAATATCTAGAATAACAACTAGGGAAACAAGGAATTGAAAACATCCTTCCATAAATTCATGAAGGACTAATTATAAATGAAATGAAAACGAATACTTCAAATTAAGGGTTTTAGATGTTTTTAGAAATCCTGGGTTAACAACACAAGAACTTGAAAAGAATCAACAAAAAAAAATTACATGATTATACCAGAAAATAGATGATATAACAACAATGAAATTAAAAACACCCTTTCATAAATTCATGAAGGATTAATTGTAAACGAAATAAAAACGAAAATTCTAAATTAAGGAACACTCATTCCACTTTTGCAGCATCATACTAAAAATTATTTATTTGAACTGTTTCTTGGATAAGACGAAGAAAAATCGAATGATGCTTTAAGATCAGATTCTCAGTTAAAGGTTCTATAGACCACTACTAGCTGTTTAGCACATAACTATATAAATAGGTATTATATATATATATATATATATAGAAATGAAGGTTCAATTATCAATGATTCATAATAATCTTTTTCAATCTTTTGCCAATCTTGCTGTTACAATTTATTTCGAATTTCAAAGCTGTAAGTACTTCTAACTGTTCCGAAATATAAATTTGTGCATAATACAAAAATTTCGAGAGATATATGCAACCCTTATTCCAAAAATGTAATCATTTGCTACATCGAAGTCGTTCCATCGTGGTTTAGTGGTCGTTCGATACAACAATTGAACTTTAAAATCAGATGGAAGCTAGGACATCGTTTCTAACCTGCTCAGATAATGATTTCCTATTAAGCGCACGGTCAGTTAAACTTTGTAAAAAGTAGAAAAATGCCAAATCGTACTGATAACAAAAACATTTTCTATGTCATGAAAACAAACTTCGTGAAACCACAACTTTCTGCAGCCAAAAATCTTCGCGACGGCTAAACTGCAGAATATGTCTTGAAGAGGACAGCGAACCAAACTTAATTTCACCATGTGAATGCCGTGGTTCTCTACAATTTGTACATACACAATGTTTGCAGCACTGGTTTGATATAATGCATACACGGGTAGGTTACGCAAGCTCAACTTACTGAAGCTACTTACGTGGGTCCTTCGGAAAATATTCACAGAAATAAAAGAAAGGAAAAAATAGAAAAAAGGCTTGGAAGGGAATAATTTAACACTTTTTGGTTCCAACTACATAATTCTTAAGCGCTGTCAAATATGTAAAGCACAGTATGAACTGGAAGACCACGGAATGAAGCCATACACTCAATGGACACTGCCTCAGCCACTTAGCGACGACTGGGAGGATCAACTGGATTTTAAATGCGCTTTATTTTGGCTTGTATTCATGTCACGTATTACTTATGTTGTACTCAAGTCAGAACTATTCTTTTTTTGCTTTTCCACTTTCGGTTTTTGTAAAACAACGTCCTCACTGATGGTCATTATATGAAATTATGGTAATTACTAAATTATGTATAACTGACACAAAATATACATGATTAAAGGGGCGCTCTAATCGTAATAAATTGAGCACTAATGGTAAACAGTTAAAGTAGAAAAAAAAATTCATGCTAGGTATATTTGTCATCATCTGCAAAACATCACTGAAAATGAACCAAAAACTTCAAAATAATCCAAAAGTATAAAAACGACCGACAAATCAGAGATTCTAATTGAACATGAAATTTCAGACACGGTATCACCGAAACACGTTTAGCAATTATTCATATTGTAGGTGGAGGTATATTTTTGTTGTACGAATTACTTTTTCTACCTAAGAATTCTATTAGGCATCACATGAACGTATTTTTAACATCATTTTCAGGGAAAATGTATTATTTATGGCTTTTGTCATTCTGCATAAATTTCGCCTACTACAGTATGGTAATCTATGGAATAATGAAAAGATGGAAGGAAATAAATTCTATTTACGTTTGGAAGAACAAGAGAACTAAGAAAAATAACCAATGATGCAATGCATCAGAGAGGTTCCTAATATAATTTTTAACAATAAGGAATTTCACTTAATGTATTTTAAAAATAATCTGCAACATTATCTACAAGATGCAATATTTGCTAGCTGCTCTAAATTAATAGCTGCAAGTCATCATGCAGCAATAAGTACTGTCCTGAATGGTGTTACCAATACATCTTAAATGGAACTAAATATGAGTATTAAATGCTTTTAATAAAAGGTGCATGTAAAGAACCTACTTCACCAATACTGTCGTTGAAAAACTTCATTACTTCTTCGCCAGCACAATCCTTCGGTATATTGCCAACATATACTGTGCGACGGATTTCTTCTACTTTTGACGGTTCTGTATTTGCACTCAACGCTGGATACGGTGGTAAGCCAAGCGCAGCCAATGTCGGGTCCACTGTAAGCAACTGAAAATAGCACGGCAATTTAGCAAAACTGTTAACAAAGATCGGGGACTATGTCTTATAAACTTTACCGGCTCGTAACGACATACCTCAAATAATTCGCTTTTTTCAAAGGCATAAGAAAAATTTTTTTTCTTTCCGTCTGGAACGCTAACCATATATAATATGCCATCCAGCAAAAAAAAAAAAAAAAAAAATTATTTGAAGTAAATAAATGTTACGAGCCGAAAGTGAAACTTGACTTTTTTCACGTGGAACTAAAAAACATAGACACATCTATGCTCAGAATGAGGGCCGTCTTGGTGCTGAGATGCCACGGAGGACCCACCAAATTCTGACTTCGGTATTGCACAATCTGTATTTGTATATGTGGATGTGCATGAGTTTCACAATTCAATCACTCTATACCAATTTACTGAAACAGAAATTTAAATAAAAATATTAAGACAGCTGCTGCTGAGTTTTTCTGTTAAAGCGACCTCCATAAACTCCACTCCAGGAAGAATGGCCAAGAATTCCATCCAGCAAAATGCGATTTCTCCGTTATCCTGGATTTTTTTTTCGAACCTTCAAAAATTTACAGCTTCTCTCAAATCAGCGGAAACGTATGTCATGGGATGGACAAGAGAACAGACACTATTAACTGCCTAAGAATATAATAGTAAATCAGATGATTTCAGAAAATAATGCAACAAAGGCTGCTGATGGTTGTACTATCAACCCCAGCTCAATTCATCAATTTTGTTGATTTAAAACTCCTCAAAGCATTTCACACGATCTATCACTTGGCAAAACAGACCCTCTAATGTCTCAACTGATAACTAAATCAAAAATCTTAAGCAACAAACAGCAATAAGCGTTTCAACGGCGATCTGTAATCGACAAAGCTGAAACAAATGAAACAAGTATTATAACTTAAGGTCCGTTTTGTCATAACCTAATATCAAATTAAAAATGCAGTAAAATGTAAGAGTTCCTTGTCCTTCAACCTCTCACCTTACCTCTTTCTCCCACTCAGCCGCTGCCTAAAGAAAATGATTGAGATTGATAATTTGACATAATTAAAAATGAAATGACCATTTGTTGTCCGTCTCCTAAATCCTGGACTTGATTGACAACATTCGGTGGTAACTGACGTTGTCCCGGCCACGCTGGTCCTCCAGTCTTCAATGCGGTGTCTTCATCCGGTATCGTATCTAAAAATGTACTCCGTTTGGCTCAATTATGCTTTGCTATTTAAGAACCAGAAAATCCAAACCCAAATTCCAAATTCATATATATATATGAATTTCGTGATTGTAGTTTATATATATATATATATAAATCATATATATATATATATATATATNACTGTAGAAACTAGCTATAACATGCAACAAAATCTCCACAATTCATTGTTTTCAAGGAATTTTTCGAATTTGAAATAGAAAACAGCTAAAAACTAATAAGATTAATGGGAAAAGAGGATGAACCTGAGATAGATGGGATGCAAACCAGAGCGCGATCAATGAAAACAGTATTCGTCAGATGTTGTGCCACTTCTACCGATTTCTGATCTTCAAATTTAACGTACGCAAATTTCTGAGTAAATGTCGATAACTGTGGATGATTATCAGAAGGGTAAATCTGAACGAATTTAAATTATGATTAAAAAAGCAAAAAGTTTATAAACCACGACAATGACTTTCTCCCCAACGTTGTTGCACTTTTTTTTCGTTAAACTAGAAAACATGAGCAACTTTCAGTCCAATCAATCTTTTCATCTCTTTGCTATAAATTAGACCGACAATCGACAAGATAAAAGACCAGATTACAAAGCGAAATATATTATCAACAAAATAACTAAATCGAGATAATAATATTTAGGATAAAAGATTTCATCTCGTAACAGAAAATTTGCATCTCAGGCTCTTGAAGAAAAAATGATAAATCCGACCTTGAATTCGTCAATTCTTCCGATGAAAGCAAAAAGCTGATATATCTGTTCACGAGTGGCTGTCATCGAGATATTGCTAACGTGCAGTACACGAAATCGCGGTTCATCGGCACCCATTGCTGAACGAAATTCCACTTTAAGACTTAAAACAAACAGTAAACAAGGTTTTGCAGACAAGTGTGAAAATTAATAAGGAATAGAGAAGGTGGCAGTAATATACGTCAAAATTTCGATTCACAAGTGCAACAGAGGTTGCAGACGTATAACTGTTAGCAGTTACTTCCGTTTTACTGCTGGTTCGTCCCTCACGCTTACTAACTCCGGTGCTATTTTGATATGGTCTGAAAGACTTCCTTTACATAGACTTAAATTCACTACACTAACTTCTAAACGAAGAAAAGTTGCCAGCAAGTGAAAAGAAGAAATAGTACGCATCATGCAGTAAGACGCACACCTAACGACACAAGGTTCACGAACAGCCCACGCATCCACCCAAGAATACATCCAATATTGTCCTCCCTTTGACTATTTCAAGACTCGTACTTTTTGCTCTTCTCATTATAGGGACGTTGTGCAATAAATCTCGTCCTGAAACCCCACTTACACCGGTAGTTGCAGCGCCTGATTACTAAGATTATTGCGTTTGCATGATAATTATGTCGAGTTTACCATCCTAGCTTATTGATGATTATGTATTTCCCTCACAATTATCACTTCAAAATTTGCATCACTTACTAAAATTCATATAAAGCAAAGAAAGACGAAGTCACAATTAAACTTTTTGTATTTCTTTTGAGCGGCTCACTTGCTGATATGTCAGGTATTTATTCACTGTCATTTCGGTGTCTGTCCCACTGGACCATACTTCATTGTACTTATGGAGCAAGTCATTCTAATATTTTCTGTTCACTAAAACAAATTTGTAGTGGAATTTTTCCTCGATTGAAACAGTACGGAAGAATTAGAAAAAAAACAGCGGTACCAAGTAAATGAAAAGTAGCGTCTGGAATATTCGCGCAGCTAAATAAAAATTCTAGAGTTATGTTGTGCGGCAATTAAGAAAAGAAAAGATTGAAAGGACGTTCATTTTCAGAAGGGAGAAAAGGTTTGACGGAGGAAGAGTTGAAGCAACTGCGAGCTCGTTTTAAAAAAAGACAAAATAAATTTGCAGCCCTAACGTATAGATCTAACAAAAAACTGATTTTTCGAACTCTCCGAGTTTTCAGTTTTTAACACCTAAAATTTTTCGAGAATTATTAACTTAAGCAGCAATCAGTATAGTTTTGAACTTTGGAGACTGGGCGTACTTTTGTTATTCATTATGGGATAAAAAATTTATTTAGAAAAAATAAGCGTTGTAAATGCTGCATTGTAAAAGAAAATTTGAAACAAATAATAATGTTTTGCTTATATTTTATCTTAAAAGCCTGCTCATTAATTTTAACTAATTTCAGTGGTAAGACACACCTGAGGATCCGTACTGGCGCCATTTCTCAAACGTACGCTTCTGAAATATTTCAAAACTCAACAATTTCTAACCTACTTCAAGCCTGACATTGAAAACTTAACAGAAAAAATAAATCACGTACAAGTTAATGAAAATGATGTATAGACAGCATTATTGTCTCGAAACAAAATAATTCTTTAGTGACATTCAGCTTTTTTAGGATTGCATTTTTTTTTTTTCATATATTAGAAAATAACAATGGTGCAAAAGGTTTTGAGCTACTTGTTAGTTAAAATCATATCCCCATTTACTGTAGGAAAATGTTGGCGATAATTTAACATAATATTAATTTAAGTGCAACACCTTTGCTAAGTGACGCCTGCGATGAAGTATTTGAAAAGGTTGATGTGGAAATTAACCCAATTATCTTGGAGACAAATGAAAGGTTCTATCTCTTGATAAAGTAAAACTAAGGGAAAGAACATAGCAAAATTTCTGCACAAAAATAGATGTGTCTCAGAAGCTATCTGAGAGTCTGCATTCCCAATTATTTTATTATTATAAAACATGATTCTAAAAGCCTATAATAAAATGTCTCTTTAACTTCTAGAAAATAGCTGGAACAAGAAATCATTATTTTCTACAGTTGTTCGAGATCGCTGATTTTGTGATTATATTGACAACGTAGAAATCTAAATGTCCAAAACAGCTCACCTCAGATAGAAATATTTTACATATAACTCATTCATATAATCGCTATTTTCCATTGCTTTTAGGCCATTTTCGATGAATGAATGCTCCTTCTTATCTTCTGTTAGTATTCTAAACTTTCAGCGTTTACTAATGGATTTCTGAAAAATTAAAAAAAAAACAAAAAAAACTTCTACGTATTCTAAATTTAGCGTAGTTATTTCAGACTCAGACAGATGGATCATTAGTGCAGAAGTCATCAGTGGGGAACAAGAAGTATTTCTTAAAAACATGCTATTTTTTTGCTCAAGTTCTATTGAGAAGTACAAGAAGCCATAGATACTAAATTATCACATGGCAGTAAACCTAGTTTACATATCTGAACGTAGAACATAAGAGTTGATTAACTGCTCCTTTCGTCATTAACGGCTGCCTCCAAATTCTTAAATTAAATGAGAATTCTACTTTGAGAGTCATTGAGCCATGGAGACATTTATCCGGGAATCCATAAAATTGAACAACTGCTTTACTGTCTCGTTAGTTCGTCAGGTTCAAAGATGAGGACTGAACGGAAGTTATTCTTAATAACTCTGAGACAGGTGTGATACTGCAGAATAACACTGTCGGTTAAAACGGTTCTTTTTTATATTCTAGCATAAAAAGTTCTTCAACCAAAAGCAAATTATTATCAGCAAAAAAATTAAATGAACCAAGCAGTTCGTCGCAAGCAATTTTGCGACGAAGGTCGCCGAAGAGTTCAGTGAAAGCGAAGAAAGTAATCCGGAACAGTTCAACTTCTTCAACAGTGCATCCTAAGGGCAGCTGGAAAGAATCTTCATCAGTGATGTCGCTGGAAATGGCACCTGTAACTATTACAACTACTAAAAAATGTGAATTAAAAGATAATAAGAGAGAAAAGAAAAGTTCAGGAGTGGGATCCAAGGATAGCATGAAAAAAGGTGTCAAGTTTGAATCATCTATAAAAAACAAAGTTAAAGAAAATCCGGAGAGAAAAAAAAGTCGTCAGGACAAAAAAAAGAAGGGAAAAGAAAAGAAAGGAAAATTCGTGAGTTGTGAGAAGCTTAAGATTCCTCAAAAAAAAATAATAGCGCTCCAAAGCAGTAAAGAAAAAGGGAATATAAATGACGAAAAAAAAATGGAAGAAATGGGATATGAGGAGAAAAAAAGGCAAGTGGAGAAAAAACCCGGAGAAAAGAAACTGGATAAGAATGTAACGGATGAAAGCGCAAACATGAAGACAGACGGGATTTCAGGAAATAATAAAGAAAAGGATAAATCAGAAATAACGGATGAGCAAAAACCGAAGGTATCAAATACCGATTTAAAGAAGGTATTCGATTTTAAATTTGTTAAACTAAGCACTAAAAACATGTCATCTTTCCAAACTTTTAACAGCAAGTCAAAAGAAGGAAATTGATTATGTTGAATAAAAATTGATTATTCCTGTTCTAACCTACAGAGTTTAAAATCTGTAAATTTTAATCCACTTCACATCCACTTGTAATTCACTTAAAAAATTTACTTAAAGTTGGGGAATCGAAATAGCCTTTTAAAAAACAAAAAGTTATTGCTTAGCTTTGCAGATGAAGCTACCAATGGCAAGTGAACGGTACACTGTGAAATGCAACGGCAAAGTAAGCAGATTTTATGCCCTTTTCCAAAATGTGTTTAATTATCATTTCTATTCTTTTAACGAAATTGAGTTTAACACTTAGTCAAAATTATAGCAGAGTGATATTGATGTTTTAGTCTCCGGTTGAAGTGGCACCACTACCAGCAAGCATTTCTTCTGGTATTTTCTTAAAAATATTTTAAAGTACGGAGTAGGCATTTCCAAGAAGTTCCGGAATTGTCGAGCTACTTTTTAAGAGAAATATTTTTGAAAGTCTCAGCACTACTAAATCAATTTTGTTTGGGAATTATTAATGTTCAGTAATATCAACAATCACCATGTAGAGGGATTCCCGCAGAATGCACTGGATATTAATTCGCTGATAAAATCGATAGAAATAACGAAAAAAGATCAACTACTGTATGAAAAAATGGATGATCACATCATACTGGACACTAATCTCTTACAGTCATTAGCTACGGACTTGACAATGAAATCCAACAAAGTGAATAAAGATATTATAGGTAAATATTGCGCCAAGGTATTCGTGATACCTTCGTGCTTTTGCATATTCGTAATATAAATTCATATGGTTTAATATATTGAGTATATAATCCCATTTTTTCTTAATTAGCTTATCAATTTGTTTAAAGCATTGACAGGTAACCACAAATGCGATCCATTTTGTTCTTCCCTACTTAAATTGTAGGAGAAGAAATTGCCGAAAAGTTAATCGAAATTGAGAAAAAAGATCAGCCAACAACAGATCAGTGTCAGATCAAAGAAGAAAAAGAAGTTCCCCATCTTAATAGTTTTAAGCATCATTTGATTTAGATCTAAATAAATCATGAGTATTTTAAGTTGCAGGCATTGATTTAAGGATAAATTCAAATTTAGAATGGGACGCCTGGTAATTTAATTTATTGCAACTTTCTTCAACACTTTCAAAAGATTCTTTTTTAAAATTCATGTCGTATCCTCAAAAATTCCAAACCCAGTGAGTTCCAATTCAGACTTTTTTTTTTTTTTTTGACAAAAAATCCATGACCTAAACCATCCATTTACTGCAGATTGCAGTATCTGAGATTGCAAGAAAAATAGTGGAAGCATTAACATCTACTCAAGTGCTTGGTAAAGTACTAACACCGGAAGAAGCTATCATTTTACGAGATTATTTCAGTCGAAGAATATCACTAAGTGAAGAGGTTTTCATTAATTACTATCATAAATGACAAGTAAGGATTAATATATAATCCATTCAATAATTAACTTTATACTCGACCTTATTAGGTAACGGAAAATTTATAGCTTTGGATCCATATCTTCACGGGATTCTGGATTGTATATTTTATGCAAAAAACCTTAATGCTTACGATATATTAAAAATTTTGTCTATGATTAGTAGTTTAGATGATGACAAACTGTACAAGATAAGTATAAATAATTAACTATGTTATATATCAGGTCCTTGCAACGTTGGATACAGCACTTGATAAAATTTTACGCCGTGCGCATGAATTTTATGATGATGGGAAGAAACTGGATAGTTTCTTAAAAGATCGAGATGCTGCAAAAGCAAAACTTCTTGATGCACTTATTGCCAAAAAGTCAAATTACCTAGTTGATTTAATGAGTGACGCCAGCTACTACGCTGATCGAATTAGCAAAGGATTAATTGATGTCTACAAGTTAGCCACCGAAGGGATTTTAGGTATGTGGACAAATTCAAAGGACTGAATCACCACAAACACTGAAAATCGTGTTTTCAGTCTTCTGATGTTTTCAGTTGCCCGTGAAAACTTCCAATATATGCAAGCTGCTGTTGGCCATACCTACCGTTATTCTAAAGATATGGCATACCGTGGTGCTGCACTAACTTACGAGACAGCTGCACGAGGAAGAGAACTGGCTGAAATTGGTGCTTCTATTGGCGCACAAGTAACTTACGACGCAGCAAAAATGACAATAGATGCTGCAATTCGGGGAAAGGAACTTGCAGGACGAGGTGCAGCAATTGGCACGAAAATAACGTCCGATGCAGCGGAAGTGACGTGTGATGTCACTAACCGTGGAAAGGAACTTGCGGAACTTGGCGTAGCAATTGGTGCAAAAATGACACAGGATGCTGCCTCTAAAGGGCTGCAAATTGCAGAAGGAACGATTCAAGCTGCGTCTAAGGGTATTTTCCCTTTTTCGAAATGCAAACTACGACTGCCGGATATATAAATTTTTTAAAAACATCTACAAAATATGAAATTCAGGGACGGAGATGATAAGAAGCAGTTTGACGGCAGCAAGCAATATCACCCTCGATCTCTCCGAGACAGCTCTTGAAAGTGCAGTCCACACCAGTGAGATGGTAACTATTTTCCTTCTGAGTGAGCCACTTCCACTCATTCCTGTAAAGTAGACAAACTAAACACTGGGGATTAGTAAAGACACACACAACCGATTTCATGAGATATACCAAAGACAGTTTCAAGCCTACGATAGTTTTGAGCTCCGAGATATATTGAATACTCTTCACTACAACAAAAACTCGTTGCAGTGTCTCCATTGCGAAATTAAAGCAACACATAAATGGAGTAAAACAATCTCTTTAATGCTTGATCAACCTAACCTAAAACAAGATGTCTTCGTATAAGAGTGCTAATATAGATGAAATAATTTGTTCTGAAAGTCTTTTCAAATTAGTTAATGGACTGAAAAATCTTTAAGATCGACAAAAAAGTACAAAATCTAACAGACACAATGGATCAAGCTAAATCGAGTGAGTACATTTTTATAACTTGAATTAAATTTCATCGTCATCAGCAAGCAACTTGAAAAAAATTCATAAAGTCTTTTATATTTTCTTTTTTTGCTTACTCGATTTGCACATTTTTCATTATTTTGTCTATTCAATTTGAATAAAAAATACAGAAAATTAATATTTCAGAAATCCAGAAATCTAGTGAATGGTTCTTGTCACTTTTTCAACCAACTGTTATAACCAAGACAAGACGTGAGTTTTTGGGTATTGGTAAGCGCTCTTTTATCAGTGATATCTCTTAGCTGAGCTATTAAAATTTATACATGTAGGGAGCTTACTTGGAATTATCAATGTGGTATCGCAATATAACTTCTATACTCATCACTCTGACAGAATATATCCAGCTGAAAACTTACATCATAAGACGACGACTGTCATGTAGGGAAAGATGGAGAGGGTGAACTTCATGACTGCTTTGTTTCCAGACAGACCTTCAGAACAATGTTATCCTGATTTCTTATCATTACTTAAGCACTGTTATGTTTCTATTACTAACAGTTTTTCACAATAAGTCTCATTTTATCAGTAGCGTAGGTTATTCAAATAATTTAGGCCCTTCAGAAGTGGAAGGAAATGATAACGATGGCTTAAGCGATGACAATGATAACAATGGAAAATACTCACCTCCAGAGGAGAAAAGTGAAGAAGAAAATGAGTAAAAATAAAGCTGACACGGACGCTTCTTATTCATAAATGTAATTGTGTAATTGTTTCGCGCTTAAATTAATCCTCCCCGTCTTTTACTGAAAGATTGTCATATAAGTATTGTCGAGTATACTGCGGACGTGGTGTAATTGAAGCCAAACAGGAAAAAATCTCCGCAGTGCTTAATAGCAGCAAACTAATACCAGGTTGTAGAATTACACTCGTTTGGCAACACCTGCCCCAAGTTACCGGCATCACAGCTGACACTCATTCTGTTTGTACTATTGGTAAATCATTTTATCACCTTTCTACCTATAATTTGTAGAATATAGCAAAGTAGATCTAATAATTTCTAAAGCTGATAAATGAGATTTCATAATAGAAAAATTCAAGCTGCCTACAACGGCAAAATCTCTCGATTAGTACTATGTAGTTCTAAACTATGTAAATTTATGTTCTATGCAGTTCTAAAACTAAAGCTGAAAAAAAAAACTATGTAATTCTAAATGCACTATGAAACAAAGACTCGAAAATTTGGTCAGTTGGTACCTCATTTTTGCATGACGACCGCTGTTCGCAAGCCGGGGACGTGTTTTGTGAACAGTGTGAAGTACTTGCAATATCTAATTTTTTGACGTGAGGTGTGTGGTAAGATAGTTTATTGAGTTCGGTGAAAAGAAGAGGCTTGCGGGCTTGTCAAGGCTAACATAAAGTTGAGTAGTACTTGCGATACTGGAGAAAAGAAATGGCTGAACGAGGAGTGGGGCATGTGTGGCTGGGGAGCAAAGTCATGTTTGTTTCAGAGACCAGCGATGTAGTAGAGCTTTGCTCTTTTAAGTTAGGTGTTATTTCTCGATATGCTTTGCATCACCAGGTATATGTTTCCATTTGGCCTATTATGCAATTTAGATTTTGTTTCCAAGAAATGCTTTAGTGAACTGAGGACAGCGACGGAGAAGTTATGGCTATACGATTGTTTGGTCGTGCCCGTTTTGTGGACCTAGAGGAAGATGGTACTGCAGTGACAAGTCATCAGAACACTTCCTGTGTTGCAGTTGGCATCACAGCCGACAATCATTCTGTTTGTATTATTGGTAAATCACTTGTCAATCAGTTTTCTATTGATACTGAATAGAATACAGCAAAATAATTTTCGAGAAGTGTGAAATTTGGCTGAACTGTAATTATATTTCAGATGAAGATGATGTTGAATTGTGGAGGTGGCCAATTCCAATGCTAAGTGTGTTTCGGTTAGGCACAATGATGTTAGGTTTTCTGGATCGAGAACATGATACGAAAATTGGCAGTACAAAAATTTTATATTTTAGAAACACCAAAGGTGTGTCCATTTTCACATTATAGTTGAGTTATTTAGGATTATGGAAGGCTTTTTTACAAGCTTGCTAATATATATAATTCATTCATTTTATTTTTCTTCGTAATTTACTATGCGTTATTTACAATTATGATTTTGTTAACACTGTTCTCATTTTGGTTTACTAATTCGGGTCTCTGAAGTCGTTTTATGAATTAGTGTTCATAAATCAATTATATATATCATTTCTAATTGGAAAAAATCTTTCCTCGTAGAACTTTCAGAAAATTTCAGAAGTGTCTGAATTTTTAACTGCTTTCAAAATGTGCCAGTCGCTGAAACCTTCGCGGTCATCATCACCTATAAATAATGGTGAAAAGGTATCAGTATTTGATGCCCGGACTGAGCATGCATCAGCTACCCAGTACTTTCAATTCTACGGGTACTTCCTTTTCGGAGTGCATTGTGTTTTATTTTTAGTGATAAAATTTGAAATTTAACGTCGGAGTTCTAACATTTTAATTTGTTATGGGAAATGAAACATAGATAAAGCTGGAAAATCTCAAAGGAATCGATTTTCTATTCAAAGAAGTAAAAGTCATCCATTCTGTAGATATTTGTCTCAGCAGCAAAATATGATGCAAGATTACATACGAACATCAACATATCAAAGGGCCATTCATATAAATGCGAAGGATTTTCTTGATAAGGTAAAAGTACTTTATTCAGATTTTTTTGTTTTTGACTGTCACCGTTTTTTTTTTTTCAGTCAAGGCATAGCAATTAAGAATTAAAATTTCCTTATTGAAGGTGGTGCTAGATGTTGGAGCGGGAAGTGGTATTCTTTCGTTTTTTGCAATACAATCTGGTGCACGTCACGTTTATGCTGTGGAAGCAAGTTCGATGGCGATACATTGTGCAGTTAGTTTCTTTTTAATATACGTAGTACTGAATCTATTTTTTCTTATTTGGACGCTGAAAAATTTTCATTCAGCACTATAATTTTAAGAACGGAATTTCCTACTGGTACTAAAAAAGAAGATTTCTTTTTTGAGTAATTTTATTCATTA
This sequence comes from Setaria digitata, assembly GCA_003640385.1. Classification (NCBI taxonomy): domain Eukaryota; kingdom Metazoa; phylum Nematoda; class Chromadorea; order Rhabditida; family Setariidae; genus Setaria; species Setaria digitata. Next base: position 46,240 of record RCAB01000003.1, read on the forward strand.
CGATTTACACATACACATAATTATGTACAAAACATTTCAAAATTGATGAAGCTAAAAAAAAATGAGTTATAGGAACTTATTCGATGTAATAACTTGACTGATAAGATAACAATTATTGCTGGACGAGTAGAGGATATTACTTTGCCGGAATCTGTAGATATCATTATATCAGAACCAATGGGATATATGCTTGTAAACGAACGAATGCTTGAAAGTTATATACATGCAAGAAAATTCCTTAAGTCAGGAGGTACTTTTCAGATACTATAAGTTTGTTTTCCTACCATTAACTGCTTTTTTCTTCTTTGTGCTTCCACTGTTGAAAAAATAGTAGAAAATATTTTCATGTTTTGTTGCTTTTCTATTGCTCTTCTCTCTTCCTAATCTGGTGGTTCCCTGAATGAATTATTTATAAAATATTTCAAAACATTTTGATCCACTGCACTGTTTAATAGAACTAAGCTATAATCATGTTAGGAATAAAGCTGATGAATTCGCATTTTTCACTTCATCATGAAGATTTTGTTAAAGTGGATACTAGCATTTTAATCTTGCGTTATCACTCGTTTACAAAAATCAGTAGTGCCCTCTATGTTTCGCGTTTTTGCTGGGTTCGTAATTGTAAACCAAGACATAAAAAAAAAAAAAAAAAAAAAAAAAATCAGCAGTAAAACTATTTGTTTTACTTGTTGAATGGACAAAAGACATATCATAACCTTAGCTTACCCATACTTATTATTTTTCAAATTGATCGAAGTGTTTCGTTATTGATATGGTTTATCTACTTTTTATGTCATAGCGCGAATTGTTCAGTCATTACCGCTTTCTGTTGTACTGTATGCACTTAGATCTTCTTCCGTAGAAAACTTCATATTAATCTTAAATAGAATGTAATTTTTTTTTCATTTGCTTCTATTATTCTTATTTTATAGGTAGAATGTTTCCGTCTCGTGGGGATTTACACATTGCTTTATTCAACGATGAAGCCCTTTACATCGAACAGACTTCGAAAGCGAACTTTTGGTGTCAAGAAAGTTTCCATGGCGTTAATTTATCAAGCTTACGACCTCAAGCACTTGTCGAAATATTCAAGCAGCCGGTTGTGGTATGTGACTACTATTAACAGTATGGAAATTACTTACCCATTATATTCTATCTGGAAATAATTCCAGAAAAAATGCCTATGCATTAAAAGAAAAAGATGGTCATAGTGTTTGATGATTGATTGGTTCGTTTCATTTTTAATCCATTTTTCTTTTTTTTTTTTTTTAAATATTCTTCTTGTTCAAGTCGATCCTTTTAGGACACATGGCACGTGAATTGTCTAATGTCAGGGAGTGTTAAATGGACTATAGATTTCGAAAAAGATCCGGAATCATTACTGCACAAAATCCACGTACCGTTTGAATTTCAAGTTACAAAAGCTGGACATGTTCACGGGATTGCGTCATGGTTCGATGTTGCTTTTATCGGCTCGACGTGAGTTTTGACTTTTTCATGTAATTTATTAAACAAATGGTTGAAATCTCAAATGTAGTGCGGTAGGTATGAAGAGAGATTTTTTTTTTGTTTTTGGATTTATGCGCAGTCTAACTTGTCGCTCGTTATTATTTCTCAATATACGAACTTCCGCACAGAGTTAATTGAATATTTCTGGATATTTGATTTAGTAAAAATGAACAGCTCAAATGAATAGCGATCTTACATGCGTATTTCGCACCTACTGTTTTTAGAGAAACAGTTTGGTTGTCTACTGCGCCCACGGAACCTTTAACTCATTGGTATCAAGTACGATGTCTTTTTGACCGACCTTTAATGGTTTATAGTGGTCAGATAGTCCGAGGCGCAATAAGAATGGTTGCTAATGAAAGGTAACCATAACCTTTTGAAAAATTAGTTAGTTGGACATAGATATGCGGAAAAGTTTTATATAGCAAGGTGAATATTTCATTAAAAATAGAATAAAGAGAAATATGAAACAACATATGATTAAAAGTATGTTATATAAACAAAATGAACTTTAAGCTCAGTGTTATGTAATATTTGCAATCACACAATGCCCACATTTTGATTAACTGAAGAGGAGCACGTTAAATACTTATTCCAGGCAAAGCTATGATGTTGAAATATGGGCTGAACTGGGACAAACTCGAGTTAGCAACACACTGGATTTGAAAAATCCACTATTTCGATATACGGGCACAACAGTACTACCTCCTGCTGGTTGTGCTAATGAATCTCCGTCTGATACCTTGTTGCAAAATACTGGTAAGAAACCATTAGCGCATATCGATTTCCCTTCTTTTTCTTTGAGTTTTTATAGAAAGCATAGAATTATTTTTTATTTGTTTTAAAATACAACGTTTTTTTTTTTTTTTTTTTTTTTTTTTAAGAAGATTTCATATCTTGTACATGAAACCATATTTTTATCAAGCTTTAGTGGTGAAATGCGACTAAGGGCTTAGATAGCGTTTCCTCTTCAGAAATTCTCTGCTTCAAAATATTTTGGTTTGATACACAATTAGATGAGCGATGTACATTGTAGGATTGATCTCGAACTTAGCGGCGGGTCAGATGGATTACACGGTGCACAGTATGATAAATGGTTTTGCTGGTGGCTACTGTGGTACCCATAGCAATATAACTAATTCTGGAGTAACTGGTGAGCCACCTATAGCTGTTACTGCCCAAATGGTCCATACACAAGATATGAATCGCGATATTTTTCGAATACGTAAGTTTCCTTTATCCTACTGATGTATTACCGATCAGTCCATAACACTGGTTGGATTTGTTTCCGCTGCCGCATGTAAAGGTGCTGGTTCACACACTACTCGAATTGTATTATTTCATATTTCCATTTCCTACGATTAAAAAATCTGCTGTGAGCTGAAAAAAATGTTGAATTGTTGAAACGATCTGCATTAACAAAATGGCTGTGTCTGGGTACTACCCAGACATCAGATTAACATTTTTATTTTTATTTTTATCACGTTGTTAGAAATTTACTTGAGGTTCTAATTTCACTGGAGTTCACATGTAAACTATGGCGCATTTATTTTTTTCAGTCACACAATCACATTCTCAGATCATGCAAGGTCAAAATGTTATGCAAGCAGGGCAGTGATTTGTTAACAATTTGGCAGATTTCATTTTTTTTTTTTTTCCTCCGTTGACACTGACAGTTTACTTGATTATCAGCTTTCATTTTTTTCTTCATATGTTTACTGTTCATTATATTAGGACAGTTTTGCATTTTTACAAATGTTTTTCATACTGAGGATATGGATTCAAAAGACTTCAGGAAGATTTTATAAATTTTTTCCGTTGGGTTACCGTCTTAAATAAGACGTGTTTAAAGTTGTTTAGCCAGTTGAAAGACACAGTAATTGAGTAGTTCTTTCTTTTAACTCCATAGAGTAGTTGTTATCATCATGCGGTGTGGAACTGTTAGCTGAGTAGAGCGCTAAAGATCCAATAATGATATAAGTCATCTACATTATGTTAGTCTCTATGGTATGAATCCTTTATAAGATTATTCTGAAGCCATCAGCTATGAGTTTACACAGTTATCTTTAATAAATGAGTCTAACAGTTACTTAAAAAAGAAAGTATTTTTAGTAATTTTTAATTTCATTCCCGAATTCTTATTAATTGAATTCGTATCTTCGCTTCTTATTTTTTTTAATTTGAGTAGTAGTCGGTCACAGAGAGTTGGTTTGTAAAGTTCTATTCATGATGCTCGTATTTCCTTTTTTTATGTAGCGACTTTTGCTTTTTCATTATTACATGCAGAATTGGTATTTTGTTTAGTATCACATACATTTTCATATTATATACGAGTGCCATCAAAGAACTATGATTAAGACATCCATTTATTGTTTTCATGAGTTTTACACGAGGCTATCTGTTATGTTAATGACTTCCAGTTGGTTCGTTTGTTTTTTGATATGTAATGCAGAAGGAATAAAGGAAAAATGGTCTCCTTATGCTGGCGTCTATAGTGGTAATTGAAAATGTTTTGACTATTCACTCATTACTTTTTTTTTGAATGAAATGAGTGTAGGTTTGGGGTCATTGTGTGCTTTCTTACTGTTGAATGTAGCGCTTCACTACCGATTACTTCAGTTAACGAAGGGATTTGAAATATTATTTCTTATAACTGATGGATGTGTTTGCGAGAATCAAGAAAATCGTTACGGGTTTGAATTTAATCTAACATTTATCGTCCTTTGGCACTTGGGTGTTGTAGATTTTAGCTTCCCTGTCAGATATGTGTTGGGCCACGAGACGCTGTGCTCACAGTCGATTTTTCCTATTTTCAGCAGATGGCATCACAGGAAGATATTAATACTGGCAATTTCTATTATTTCGCCTACGGCAGCAACTTACTAAATGAGCGAATGCACTTACAGGCAGGATGTTTCTTGTCAGTCCTTGACACAGATCAGTACTAAAATGTCGTACAAGTGATATAACTTTTTATAACTTATTCCTGTTTCGGATTTAGAAACATCTTGTCAAGTTCACAATTGCTAAATTGTTAAATTGGTTGCGGAGTTTCAAATGTTGTAGCAAATTCAGAAAAACGTAGTCTACCCCACTATTAATAACTTTTGTAGTATCGCGCTTACATTAGAATGAGTATAAGTATTTTCATTGTACAGGTCAAATTAGCCAAATATGTTAACAAAGGCTTATTGCTTAATTATCGGTTGGAGTTTTATGACCATGGACTGCGATGGATGGGAGCTGTGGCATCAGTGGAACAGTCTAAAGGTGATGAAGTTTGGGGGTGCGTGTGGCACGTTCCGTGGTCTTTTTCCGATGAATTAGATTTGCAAGAAAGCGGCTATCACCGACTCGATGGTATTTCTGTTTCCATATATTAAGATTTAAATTATATTTCTGACAGGAATTTCACTTTTGTTGGATCGCAAGATTAAGTCAAATTATGCGAATTTCTCCCTTTTGGAAACGGTGCTTCGTAAATTTGTCTTCATGATACATAACTAGATTAGTGTATTATTACTCACATGATTTTTGACAATATTCCTAAATCATGCTGCGACACTGCATTGATAATCATTTGTCGATTGGATTTAGATTTGTTGGCAAAAAATCGAAGAGACTTTTCCACTTTTTAACTTCACAACTATGAATGAAATTAATTTTCAGTGAGTATTAGAGTTGGAAACTCGACGATTGTCTGCCGAACATATCAATATTCGAATCCCAATCGTCAGCGAAAGCTTCCATCACCACATTATAAATTTGTAATTATTTGCGGCGCCATCGAACATTCCTTGCCGTCAGATTATATCAAGAAATTAAGAGCAGTTAAAGATAATGGTTACAAAGGTTCAATTACAATTGATTTAGACGCTTTGAAAGACCTCAACTACAATACTTGAATTTAAAGCCATAATACTAGTTTCACTCAAGCGGATTCCTTAGCGCATCGAAATTTGCTAAGTATTAGCGACATTTTGCGACTATATATTAAATACACAACATTTTCTTATTTTGTGGCCATGCGTACCTCTTAAAAACGTCATATTTAATTCTCACATGAGAAAATTTTACGTTAGAAAAGTAATGAAAGAAAAGAAAAAACTGAAAGCTGATAGCTAAAGCTGCTGAAGTTTTTTGGAAATACTAAATAAAAAGAATAATTTTACTCCACCATTATAACTTTGAACTTGAGTTGAGAACAACCATTATATTATTTGATGAATTTGTACAACAAAATTTCGTAAGATATTTCCGTTCCTTTAAAGAATCTTGATTTCTAAAATCCTGTCCCTCAGTACAGTAAAGTAGCTCTTAAATTTTTGTACATTATCTGCTTTTGCTAATTTGATCGATCCTTACTATGCTCAAATGTAAAAAATCTTCTTTCTTCTTCTAATCATTATGAATCAGCTACTGTCTTGTACCTCCCTCATATATTTTTTGTATCTCAACAAATATCTCTTGATAATTAATTTTCCTAATAATCATTATGAATAAGAAGCAATTTAGTGCACTAGTTAAAGACTTCTTGAAAGTATTAGATTTTGATCTAATTCGTCTATTTGTTGAGAAACTCACAAGAGTAAAGAATGAAGCAGTTTTCTCGTCATATCTCTTTCTCACTCAATCTTATAAAGAGATTGTGCAACACATGCTAAAGATTTGGTGATGAGTTCTAGCATAGCATATAACTATCTCCGAAACATTTCATTACTCTGTTAAGTAATAATATAACTTATACTAGAAAAATAAGTGGAAAAAAACTGGGAGGAAACGGCTGCACTACACAAATTATTTTCTGAAAATATGGCTGGGAATCTATGAATATAGTGTATTTTTATTTTTTTCGTGTATATATATTTTTTCTAATTTTAAGGGTATCTCTATTTCATCACATTGTACGTTGAAGAGATTTGCCAGATGCACTGGTCATAAGTATTAGATTAGTAGTGGCAACAAGATTCATTCTTTCTTGGCTTAATGGGATAGTTTTCCGGTCAGCTCTATTTTCTTCATTTTTACTGTCGCTATTTTCGCTTCCCATTTACCAAAGATCACATTTGTGATGTGCACTTCAGTGTCGTGGTTCCAATCTGCATAGTCTTATCCGTTAAGATGCTCTTCAATCGGAAACATACATTTGTAGAAATAGCCTCCTATTCGCCGATGTATTAGTAAAAACATATAGCTTCAAGGAAATAAGACACGAATGCAATACCAAAACTTATTATTCAAAATTATAATATCAATTATTCAAAACGAAACTCACTGACTAAACTAGGAAAAGCTTCTTAATGAGAAAGATACCGAGAGTATAATCAGAAAAACCAATTAAATAGAACTTGAAGAGTGCTTAAAAGCTTGTTCGGAACGATTCAGTCTGCAATGAGTCCATGAAAGCAATTCCGAAATGCAGAATTGTGATTGGTATAGCATTACAATTGAATCAAAAACTAAAATTGCATAAAACCTAAAGGTTTCATATAGATAATTGATGAGTTCTATTTTATAAAGCCAAATATTTTCAAAGACAAACATCTATCAAGCTATCTGTGATTAACTGATCGGAAAGCATGCTCAGAAAGCATTCAGACGGAAATTCTCATCAGACTTCAAAATTAAATTTCTAAAATAACAGAAGCATTGAACCGATCTTTTTTAAATAAACCCAGTGTCCGTCTAGTGCTTTACTTTGAATATATTATCATTTTATCAAGTAACTACGACCTGAAAATTTTGAAATCAAAACACTTCTTTCGTATCCGTTAAAAAAAAAGAAAGAACTTCTGTTGGTTTAGCAGTTTCTAGGCTTATGCCTTCTCAATAATGAATATTTCAGTACGAGTTTTACAAAGTAAGGTCTGTACTGTCTCATTCAGTCAAATTAAACATTAAATCCAATAGACGAAACTCCATTTTAACTCATCCTCAAACCTTATTTTCCGCTGTAGATGGAAGAAAAAATGATTAATTCTAAATATACAATGAAAGAAACATCTAAACACCAAGTTTTACTAAGTGGATTTTAATTACCATGGGTACTTCCTTACTGCAGTTAAACNAACATCTAAACAATGAAAGAAACATCTAAGTGGATTTTAATTACCATGGGTACTTCCTTACTGCAGTTAAACACAATGTGTTTAAATTTGAAAAATGCTGTCGCCACTGTTACTACAATCTATTATGAGACGAATTCCGAGTTGTAATTCAGGTCCAAATTTTAATAATCTAGGATAAAACTAATTTACTTTTCTTCAAATAACAGGAATTCATTTACTTTTCTTCAAATAATAGGAATTCTCATTTTCTTACAAATGAAAAGATTATATAGAAGCAAAAATTGAAAACATTTTTCTGTTTCTCTCTTAACGTATTTAAGTTCTTGTTGAATCCAGAGAAATGATAATTTCTTCTTCCACCGATTGTCCCGATGATGAACTCGTTGCATCCACGTTATCTTAATATTTTCAAAAATTTAAGCATTTCTATAGCTTTCATTTTACACCCTTTTTTTAAATCTCCCCCTTCTATTGCACGTAGTCGATCTTAAAAAGCAAAATTTTTTATTTTAAAAGTTTAAAATATCGAAATGAATTAAAAATTACTATGTAGAACAAGAATATGCAAATGTTCTATGAATCGTTTAATCATCTCATATCGTGTTTGTCTGAACTAATTCAAATAAATTTTTTTAAAAAAGTTCTTTGCTCACCACATTTAAAATTCTTCGGACCAGTCATTTGCGGCTTTGATTTACCAATTGTTTGCCTGCAAATGGCATTGAGCAGAGTAGTATTTAATTGTTATTAAATATGGTGTGTGGAGTATAAAATATGTTACAATAATTAACTTTCTTTCATCAGCTAAATAGAATAGCTTTTATAATATCACTAAATAACCGTAGCGAGAGATCTCGAGCAACATCCTCATTCATTTTTCGGAAGCCATTCATAGTTAGATGACGTATAATTTTTGGATTGTAGCACTTTGGATCGGAAACCATCCGGACAAGGAAGGAACGTTTCTGAGAAAGTGTCATCTGATCTTTCCGCTTTAGGATTTCTTTTTTGCTAAAGCTTTTTTCTTCAGGACACTAAAATTCTTTTCTATTAATAAAACAATAAGAAAAAATAAATCGTGCAGGTACTTTTGGCTTTTCTTTATGAGCTGAAATAAAACTCATCTGTCCGTTGCCTCCTTTCTCATTTGCTGTTTCTAGTTCATCATCTTCAACCAACGGACATGAAATTGAATTTTCTGCAAAATTTCAATTCTTCATTTGAACAGCATTTTGAACAAACAATTCAAGGATCACAAGCATCCATGCTTCAAAATAAATCATACTCGGCCACTTTTGTCCTTATTTTTTCGAATCATCCGCCAGCTACTCCAGAAGACTTTTGAGTTTCAAGCTTCTACGATTTGGTAAATTATTTACTTCTGATCTAACTTGTAGATGCTCAGCACGTCTGTATTACGAAATTTTCATGAACTGGACATTTCAACAAGTCATTTATTACTACTAACAAAATGATGGAACTGAATTTTAAAGAAGTAATTGCACTTGATTACTGAATTTTGAATCAGTGGAAGAAAGAAAGCTATGATTTTCTAGCCAAATTCATCATACGTAAAGCAGAAGTAAAGGATAGACGTACGATAGATGTGTCGAGCTGTTTGTGAAATGAGATCATAAGCAACTTTAATGTCTTTCTCGGTGGCATGTTCTGCGCAAACACAGAAGCGAATTACGAAACGACCATTCAACGATGCTGGTACCATATGAATACGTCCAGAAGAATTTAACCTTGAAATATTGGATAATCAAAAGTATCTTTATGTGTTCAGTAGAACAATGATGGACGTCCAGCTACTAGCAATTTGAAAATGCTTTCTTCTCGATTTCTGGGTCCTTTTCCAGAACTCAGTCTTGAATTTCCTGCACTTCTTTTTAGTTTTAGGATAAAAATAAGAACTGAAATATAATCACAAACTTGGTAAGAAGTGACTGATTCATTTCTTCGGAAGCAACCATACGAAAACAAACCAATCCAAGAATCACATCACCAACAATTTCAAACATATTGTCCGCTCGTATGAATTGTTCAAATAACTTTGCTAAGCGACAGTGCTGCAAGTATGGGGAAAGGAAAGATCATTGTTATCATCAAACTTGAATGTCAATTTCACCGCTACCAGCTGATACTCATGAACAAATAGAACTGAATCGACAGTTTCAACGAGATCCTTCCTAAAATTGCCAAATGGAATTTCTGATTTCCTCGTTAATAAAAAGTTTTTTCAGGATCATAAGTATTCACTGGTTTGTCTTTTCCACTGCTTCACTTTCTTTTGCCGTCCGACCTTTGACGTCAAAATCATTCAACACCAACAATCTTCTTTGTGCCAAACAATTATTGTGAATGAAATCACAATAACTGTTCATCTTTCGAACGCTAAATAAGTCCCAGTTCCTTCTACGAAAAAGCAACAAACCCTGCGGATATAGTTTTGTAATCCCTCGACACCGTAAACTCGAATTACAAACCACAGTTTCAGTGATCGAAAACGCCTGCTGAGTGGTATGCTCCAATGACGATAGTCGATCGCTTTGTCTGAAATTGCTTTTGAGCAATTTATTATAGGTAGCAAAATTTCAAAAAGAAAATTACTGCATCAAGAAAACTTTAAAATTCTTCATCAAATGAATTTGAAAATTTTCAAAAAATACTAAGCGAATTAATTAGAAAAGACTCGATGAAGTTAGATTTTCCTGAAAAGTTGCAAAATTTATCTGAACAGAAATACCAGTCCAGCTGTGCTGCAGATAGAGTGGATCAACAACCAGAGCTTGTGTCAGTTTGTAGCGATCTTTCACCCTAAAATTTCTATGGAACATTTTTAAGCCGAAATCAGTAAGTACCACAAAACGGTCTATAGAAGAGTGAGTAAACAACTACATTTTGAAAGTGTAAAAAAGACATGTTTTTAACAAAACAATCTAAGATACTTCAATATTGAAGTGAGCCGAAAACTGCTTTTGGAAACTTAAACATAGTTTCTAAATGTAATAAATATTCCGAAAAAAAAAAAAGAAAAATATCTCGCTGAGTAACAGAAATTACCACATTGTAGAACAATCGAAATTAATGAGCATGAATTTATTAGGATTAGTGTTGAAACTCATTGCATATTCAATTCCTTCCATCAGTGGTCGGAATTCCGGACAAATCATAGCACTTCCGCCGTATGCTCCATCCACGTGTAACCATAAATCGTTTTCTTGACAAACAGGACCGATTTCAGAGAGAACATCAAAAGAGCAGCAAGATGTGGTACCAAGGGTGGTGGAAACGAAAAATGGTATTAAGCCAAGATTACGGTCTTCCTATAATAATCATTAGTAATTTAGCATGAAAAAAAGATGCTCAAGCAGAAGAGATCAAATTAAATTAAAATTGATAAAATATTTAAGCTTATTTTTCCAAACATAAATCTAACTTAGATTTTGAATCCAACTGATTAGTTATAGAAAATAGATGCATAAATAGATCGCAGAACGGACAATGACAGTTTTTCAACAGTTGTTTATTGTAGTAAATACCTCTATTGCGAGTCGAACTGTTTCACCACGTAAACGAAAATTTGAATCAGTATCCAAAATTTTGAGTTTAACCATAGCGATCATGCAAGCCTTCTCAACTGATGAATGAGCCTAAAAGCATTTTCTTAGTTTGATTGTTTATGCTTTTTTTCATTGTTAGAAATTTAATTTCAAAATCCATCTAAAACTCATCCTAGTCAATTAAAAGATGATTATTCCAAAAAAAGAAAAAAATGTATTGCTCACTTCTTTAGAACAATATGCGACCAATTTCGACAGCAATAACCCCTCTTCGACAAAAGGAAAGCGTTGTCGGAGCTCTTTCAGTACTTCAAATCGTGCCGCTAATAAAGAAACAAAATTGCATTCGCTTGCAGAACCCTAAAATAAATTAAATGATTTTAAGGAGTGAAGGAAATGTTTAAAAATTTACTTAGACGCAAATTAAAACTGAATACCTGTATGACACCGCCACCTTTTCCATTTTCGGTGAATGGCAAAAAGGCGTCTGGCAGACCGATCATTCGGCCAAACCAATCCAACATGATCATCTCCAACTCTGTCATTGCAGGGCATGCCGCCTAGAAAAGTTTAATGCTTGCTCAGTAATTTTCCTCTTTTTTTGAGGTAAAATGCAGGAATATGAAAATGAAATTCACCCAGGAAAAGCCAACTGCTCCAATAGCATCCGAAATCATATCAGCTAAGAGATTCGGAAAAGCATTTCCAGCGGGAAAATAGGCGTGAAAACGGGGATGTTGCCAATGAGTTACCTGAAAATAGATTGAAAATTTCAAAATAGAAATCTTTCATTTCAGCCCGGTGGATTAATTTTCCCTTTATGAGAATAATCATAGATGCATGAAAACTTCCCGCATGTACAAGTATTTCGGTTTTTTCTATTCTGAATATAATCTGTTCTTGGAAGAAGTATCACAATTACATCTGCAAATCCTTATCTCGTGTTAAATAAATTGGTAACACAATTTTGCATCAGATGATAAATTAATTTTTTCGACATTTAATTTCAGAATAAGTGTTGGTATCATGGACCGAATTAAACTTTACCCCAGGCATAATATATCTGTCAAAATCATGAATAACATCCTCGAATGCTTCAGCATGTTGAGGTGCCATATCAGGTAATAGATCACGCAAATATCCTGGCTCGATGTTTGGAACCACACGTCTTTTTTGTAAAGTTTCAATATAGTCTGCGATGTAATCCACTACTTGCTTACCATATTTTCGAAATTCGCTACTGCTCATGCCAGCAGTTTCTAGAATGAAGCAGAAAAGAAAGTGGTTTAAAATTAATTTCTAAGTTAATTAGAAAAATTTTAAAAATTGATATGTCAACTCACTTTTCGGGGACAAATTTTTATTCTCCATTTATGAGCCTGTTTATTTCCCGTTCATAAGTTCTCGAATTAATTAACTAAATGAAAGAACAATGTTTGGTAGAAAATAGAAAATAAAATAAACTAATTAAGACGTGAAATAACTTCAGTTAAAAAACAAGCAAAGTCGAGTACGCTGATTTCATTTTATGAAATCCATTAGTTGTTTCTCAGCTAATTTAACAGATGTCTGGTTGTGAAGAAATTAGGAAGAAAATGCATTTGTGTTGTCGTCATCAAATTAAATGTGATTTTACTAAACATCTGTTTGTGACAAGTATTTAGATTGCAATTAGCATTCGAGAGGATTCTAACTCCTTCTGCAAAATTTATCCTCAAGTAATTCTAGTCAGTAGAGTCAGCCTTCTCTATAAATTTGAATAAAAAATGGGAATGCATACTTATAGCCACTCAAAGATAATGGAATTAACATAAAAATATATTAGACGATAAGATGGCTAATTTTTAACCATTTTCTAAAAAGGTAAAATTAATATGGTTGCTAATTGTTGTAATTCTATGGGTAAGCTGAGAGAACAGTTTGGTAAGGCCAGATTCGAAGCACTGATTGGCTGTACTTGATGTCAAACCACATTTCACTGACCTAAGGATAGTGGCTTCATCAGTGTACTCACTCACTACAAGTCGGTTTCGAAAAATATGTGCGAAAAATTCTTCACACTCACCGAGCTAATTCTGATGTCAGTGCAAACAAAATTGCCTGAAGTTACTGTGTTTTCTTCATATTCGTATATTCATTTCCGATGATAGCCACAGGCAATATTTGAAGGCGAAGAGTTCTTCAGCTTATTTCATCGAAAAATTACTGATGATACAATGAAGCGATTACTTTAAGGCTTTTATCCACTGATGCCTCACAATACTACCAAATAAAAGTAGAGATGGTTAACAGTGGATGATTTAGATAAATTTGCATGAATCATTCAAAATTCTGTGGGAATATGAAAAGAAATCATATTTCCCCAACGTGACTTTGCTAGGAAGTTCAGAGTTTTCTACTGCGAAGAAGAGAATATGGAAGTACCGATATTGTGCGAATATCTTTTTAATGGTATAGGTTTTTAAAAGTTTGTCGTGATATATTTATAGTAATCAACAAAGATTCCATCGTATAAAATGAAATATTATTTTATCAAAAAGAAAAATAGTCAGAAATCAATGAATAATTGATTACAATTGAAAACAATTATTCCAAAATAGCTTGGGCGAAGTGCCAAATGGACAAGATTATTACAAATAAGTTGGTCTAATTTCAAAATTTTCTTTGCAGTTTAACTTTCGTAGTAAATGCTTATTTTTATTTTATGTGATGAAACCAAGCAAGAGATAGAAAAATGCATGTAAGGATCTATTCAAGAATCTAGTTGATGAAGTGTGGTTAAAAGGTATCGGCCAATCTTCATCCATTTATTCTTCAATGTATTTGTCTATAATTTTTGTTTCGATTTCATTAATAAAACTGGTAAATTGGTTTTGAAGAAGTTATGGCAAATTGAAATTATTTTTTGCCAAGTTTTTGTTAAAAAAAATTTTGCTAAAAAAAATAAGAAACTCAACCATTGATTCTAGGAAGCGATAACAATACAAATTGATAATATAATTCGTGCGATTTTGATAGTACTACTTCTAAATATACAAATCAAATCAAATACCAAACAGTTAATTGACATTATCAACTTAATGAGAAACAAACCTTCTGTTTTTAATGCATTTGCTGAAAATTTTAAAGTTGTTGTAAAACAAATTGTATGCACTTTTCACATAGCATGTAAATCACCTTAAATATATGCAGCATTTTTCAATATGATGCTGAGAATTTTTTAGTTTAGAGTAATAGAACAAGTGTTAAATACAATATCTGACTCATACTGTATTCTTTGCAAATGTCTTTTCAATTCATGTATTGCTATAAGTTAAATTTTCATAATTTATTAAGCTACATTATCAAGCAGTTAATGTAATTTTCATAACTCATTAAGCAATTAATACAATTGCATGGTATGCATGACTTAACCACACTAAGAAGAAACTAATCTTCTTCAGTCCGATGAATTTAAATTTTGCGATTAAATTTCTAACTCTTTAACCCATATTTTTAATTTGCTTTCATATTTATCTGCATAATATTATGTATTAGATATAACTTGCAATTAATTCAACAAACAGACATTCAAAACGTCTGTGAAATAAATTGCGGTGAAGTGTACAGCGGGAGGAGATCATTTGATAAGGTTTTGGAGTTTGCTATGTGGTAGTTGAAAGAAGTGGTGGTTGTAAGGAACTTGAATTCATCGGAACTCCTCTGCTCTTAAAATAATCATACATACATTTTTGTGAATTATCATTTTAACAAAGAAACCAATTTCGAAAAATCATTTTTTCTTTTTTTTTGATTATTACTGACAACATGTTTAAAGCACTGAATCTTGGAAACTAATTGACGCTCATTTAAATCAGCAACGATTCTGCATTCCTCTCATTTTATGCATCTGTGATATTTCCTTTTAGTAAGTCTGAGAGGTCCAAGAAAATCTGCCCTGAAATCAGGAAAAAAAGCCTATCTCAGTGGCCTAAAAAGATGTTATGTGAAAAAATTAAAATAATCAAAAATTTTTCACGGAATCAAAATTCGATGACCAACGGTAGAGAGACGAGAAAAAAGAAAGAATTGTTTGGGATCATTGACTGCTTTCAAAGAATGGTTTCCATCTTGCTCATGGACACTTCATCAGCAAACCCAGCACAGAAGGAACATTGTCAATTAGGTGAAGTGGACCCAACGAGGTCAAATATTTTTACCTGTTCTGGCACTTTTGAGAAATATTAGAGCACAGCGTCGGTCGATCTTCCTTACCAATTTATTCAGTTCAGCACGGTCATAACCTCCTTTCACCCGGCATCAAATGACCGCCATTGTGAGGAACATACAGGTATGTAGACCCTTAAGAGAGGGGCATCTACCTTCTGTGACTTTCAACAATCGCTGCTCATTTATTCAAGGACATCTGATGGATTCGTACTCATTTATTCCCAAATGTTTACTAGTTTTACTTATTTGTGTAAATTGCTAAAATTTCTCGATCTTTCAGTGCCAAATTATTAGTTTTAATAGGAAGAGCTGATAAAACATAGCTCGCTTACTAATCAAAACTACCTAGAGTTGTTTATGATTAATACATCGTCTCCTATATCCGAGAATTTTTCCAGTTCTTGCTTATTCCTTGCTATACTCAAGCCATGACATTACCTAGTGACAAAAAAAGTTCTTTCTGCCGTAGACTCAAATAATGATTCGAAGATTATGATTTACACCGACCGAATAACAATACAGTGATGTTTCATCATGCAAAGATTCAGAGATAAAAAAGTGTTTGTTGAAAATGTTCACATTTGAGTAATTTCTTGAAACCGACAGGTAAAGGGGAAGCGTTTTGAATATTTACACATGAAGTATTCGTCGCAAAATCAATTTTATTGCTTTTAAAACGTATTTTTGTGCCATCAATTTAGATAATGCTCACATTTCTTGGATTCCGAGCATACTACTAAGATGAAGCTGTTTGTTTATCAATGAATTACTTTATTTCCATCAATAAAGATGAGCTGATTTAAAATCTTTTAAATGTATTATGATTTTATTTTATGAATGCTCAAAATTTGTGGCATTTTCATTCCTTTTTTTTTTTAATTCAAAGCAAGATGACAAAAATAGGAAAATAAGACGAAGCAAAATTTAGTCCAGATTTTCAAGGACAAAAAGCCGCCAATTAATAACGCACCTGTCAAAATATTTAGTTGGGCTTTAATTTTCAGGACAAATATTTGCTAGCAAAAAATAGTAATCCAAAATAACAAAACTTTCCTCAAAAAGTCCGTTTTCAGTGCATTAAAGATATTTTGCAAGGAAAAGAGAAGGTTCCAAAAATAAAACATAAAAATGTATTTGAAGAAGCAAAAAATGCGCCCATCAATTTTTTCATTTAACACATTTCCGGTTCCAGCCTCATTTATCCTCGTTCGAGCAGGACCAATTCAAAAAAAATGAAACGTGATTTTGTTGTTCTTTAATATTTTTATTCCTACTTTTTTTTATATTAGTATTATTATTAACATTATAAAAACAATAATGAAGTTGTACTTGTCGTTTTATTTTAATTTTAATTTTACTTTTACTTTAACTACACTTCATTTCAAGGGACAGCAAACAAATTTACGGCTTTCGTCTATGCTGAGAAGATTTTATGAGAGAAGATTGTCATAAAAATTCCTAGTTATTCCTGCAATTATAATGCCTTATCTCGATATAGTTGATTAAAAAAAGTGTCATTGATTCCTTTACTGCGACTATGTTTGCTAAATTAGCCTATAATGCTTATCACTAAAATATATGCATAACAGTTGAAATTATCATTATTAGTGGAAGCAAGGCCAATTTAACACCAACTTAATGATCTCAGTTTATTAAAATGTGATTATTCTGAATGGTACCACAGCAGATGGCAAAATCTATGAATAAGTTTCGCTTAATGAAAAATTATTTAGAAGTCAGGATGCTGTAGTAGATAGTCAACCTGAAAAGAGGATAGTTTGAGCCTAATTAAGGGGATCAAAGTAGCTCACATTCAAGTGATAATTATGGAGCAGATTATGTTCCCTAAGGTTCAATGAACATTAAATTGGAAGAAGATAGGAAGATAATGACAATATACTGCATTAAGTCTTCTTTCCTTTATGTCGTCGGACGTTCTGTCCTCCAACGATCCCAACAGTCCCTCGATCGTGTCATTTTTGTCCTTGCAGCAATTGTCGTAATTCCATGTCCTTGGCTCACTCTCTTCTCTCTCATCCTCCTAACTTCATGTCCTTGGCTCATTCTCTTCTATCTCATCCTCCTATTCACCTACCAATTTCTTCTCATAAATAATTCAGTTGCCTACAGTTTTCTACAACTGTCAGCTAGTTCGACCTCAACTCGATAAACCTTTCTATTGGTTCAGTTGTCCAGATCAAATAAGAGACACTCTTGCAAACTTTTGAAATGGATTGCATGCATCACTGCTTGCTTGGAGGCTGTGTCCAGTGCGGTCTTTCAGACTTTTAGCGTTTAGCTTATATTCTTTTTTCTCGTAAAAAACTTTCATGCACGACAGCTACTCCATTTTATTTCAAATTCCAATTGATTTGTGCTTTAAAGAAAATTTTTTTTAGGAATAGTTTCACTTTTTCGTGATACTTTCTCTTTAGCCGTTCAACTCATTTTTTGCTTGTCCGTCTGATTGATTCTTGTCCAGGTGGAATTGAAAAACTTTTTTTTGGTTTATTTTGTTTATCTGGTTTCACATCATTTCAAATATTTTCATTAGTGGTTGATTTGGCTCTGTCCTTGAATCGCCAATTTTCTCGAGGTAATTGATTTCTTCAAACTAAAATTTATTTTCGCGTTAATGTTGATGAATGTAAGCACGATTTAAAAATTGTTAGGACTTCTTAACTAATTTATTACACTAATATTACTTTAGGCTTTTTATGACCGATGGCTGCTTGAACAGTTTAATCGCTTTTTTAACTTCAAACCTAGTAATAGAATACTGCTTCTTCACACATAAAGTAAGAAATGCTTCAAGACCGGAAAGGCATTAGTCAGTCTTTCTGGAGCTCCCACTGTATTGTGTTACTCTCTTTTTCCTTCTTCTCTCAGATCCGAAAATAATTCATCAGAAATCGAAAATAGAATCGATTTTTACTATCTGTAATAATCACTGTCATCATTTTCTAATATGACCCCTCTGAGTAACACTGAACAGTGAGATACTGTAAGTCCTACTGACCACGATATCTTATCGATGTTTCCAACAAGTTCCTAACATATTCTTGTGATTTTTTTGTTAGATGATGTTGGAAACAAAGACAATAATTTCATAACATTAATATTAACAATAATATCAGCAAATGCTTCTTGTTTCACTAATAACATTGTTTAACTTTATGACGATGACGATAAATGATCAATGGCCGACGATAAAGCAATCAGAGAAGGTCAGGACTTTGAATTCTTATTCTCAAAAATATAAAAAATGCCAAAAATGATACCATTTAAGTGGAATGGTTGACCATTCCAAACTACTGAAATTGTTATTTGTTGAAATTAATCTCTTCAATCTCTGCAATGCGACGAGTAGACTGAATATTTGATGGCTCAATTGCTCAAAATATATCCAATTTTATATGTCGCAAAACATGCGATTACATATATTTGTATCCATGAGAGGAATATTACATGGGACTGTACCTTTTAAATCTGAAAACGTTAAAATTTATTTTGGATTTTTTCCGTCAAAGCATGGTATCCTTCAGACCTTGTAATCAGCGAACATCATATTATTGCTATTGTAGTGCGATAGCACAGTATTAGTCTACTATGTAAATAAATTATACTCAAGTACCAAGTATGCTCTTTAAGAGGTTGAGAAAGATAAAGATTGGAACTCTAAGTATCATTCTTGGATTCTGTCAAACAGATTGTATAGCATAACTCAAATATTGCTAAAATTA
Source organism: Setaria digitata (assembly GCA_003640385.1). Taxonomy (NCBI): domain Eukaryota; kingdom Metazoa; phylum Nematoda; class Chromadorea; order Rhabditida; family Setariidae; genus Setaria; species Setaria digitata. Next base: position 65,335 of record RCAB01000003.1, read on the forward strand.
TTCTGACAAAGAGTTTCTTCTATCTTGTTAAAGTTGTAGAAATAACTAGTTTGCTTCATTAATGGCCTGAATTTTAACAGCAGTAAAGCAAGTTGCATGATTTCATTTTTATCTGTCTCAGCATCACAACTTTGAAATGATATTTCAATCCATTATTATTTTATCCCAATTCTTACTTTTTAATTCTCACTACCATAGCTTTTTTCTTTCTCAACGTAAAGAGATAAAATTTCGTTAAAATAAATGATTTAAAAAAACCTATTTTTTGCGTTGAAGGAAGTGTCTTACAATATTTTATTTTTGAAGTGTATCTGTAGTAAAAGTTTTTGATTGGCACCTAAATGAAATCACAATCAACCAACTTTCTCATTGCTTTACATACAAACTAGTCTATCGAGTCACGATACATCATCACCCAATCGCCCCATTTTTCCTCTGCTCTATCATTCCTCCATTTCAGTTCGATTTAACTTGATTTGACTTAACTCTTTTATTGACTGTCAGCAGACTGAATGGCGGATGCATTTGTTTGTGAAATTTAAAATTACTAGAAAATTTACCATAGACCAGTACTAATTAAAACTTGACATATAGTTACAACTGTGGTTTAGGATTTTGCAACTTTAAGAATGGTTTGGTGACTTCTTTACCCGGTTAAATTTTCTTTTGCTTATTTTCTAAAATACAATCTTAGATTTGTCAGCAGCAACATAAAGTATTTGAAATTTCAGTGTTTTTCTCAACTAAACTCGTTCTGAACGAGATATAGTAAATCATTATCTGTCAGAAATTCTCCCTTCAGATCATTTTTTTTTTTTTTCAAATCCGGTTTCTCGAATTATTTCAATTAAGCTGACTGTTTTAGTTCTATTGGCTGTTTGTTTATCACTGTTCCACTTTTATACATAAAATTCTCACATTACTTCTCACTGCAAATCGAGTTACTTATGCTATTCGGAATTCTATCAAGTGCAAACGAAGAAGATATTGACTGAAGTGGAAATTATCTTTTCTATCTCAAGAACCACCTTAAACAAATAAACAATAGTAGTACCATACCTGCCAGGAAACTAGTACCATCGACGTGCATCTGTTTTTTTCTTTCAATGGAGAAGGGAGTGGGAGGGTTGGTTAAAGTTGGTTAGATTTCAGATTAAAATACACCGATGGATAAGTTCCTTCCTTTACTTCTTTGTAAAGTTTCAATCTTTAATTAAGCTTCAGTCATCACACCAAACCAGAGAATTTGTCCCGTTCCTTGAAAATCCGATCATTCAGTTACAGTTGAACACTGCACCACGCAATGTGTCCGATATCAATCAGCAAATTACGTAGTTCCTAACGTTTCTGGATTTCATCTTCATCTTGACTGTCACTCAATTTCCTTAGTTCCTTTGATATTAGCAAACTCGTCGTAGTCATTCCTGTTTTACAGAATGACCCCTTCCCTTATGCATGTTTTTTCTCTGCTTTTAATGACATTACTCTGGATACCCATGTTGCTAAAAAATTTCCGCCATCTGGCGGCTTTGTGCAATGAAATTTCAAAGTGAAAGCAGTGAAGCATTTTTATTCCTGATACTAAGTCATCATACCTACATCATCTTAGATTCGCAATTTCTCCTTGGATATTTTCAGTCGTCTCCATTTTCACGTCAGGTGGATCAGCTTCCAGTGGAACATTGCTTACGATTTTGTGTTTGACTGTTTTTCATTCAAACATTCTTTACTCTTGATTTCACTGACTGTTTTTAGCAGCGCACGGGATGTTAAATTAAATGTTATTTGTCAAGTGTTACAGGTTCTGTTAGGAGTGTGTAGTAATTCTGAAAATATTACGTTGTTTAAAACGTTAATGGGTGCAAAAAGTTTTTAATTCTAACTTGTCAGTTCCGTTTGCATCGTCACTGCATTTTTATTTTCCTGAATATCTCTTCGTCCCAGAAAACCAAGCTCGTTGGAAGTAGAAATACTCTCTAGGTAATACACTTTGCTATTATAACTTCTAATTATTTCTGCTTGTTGTTCAAATTTTGGATGTGAACCCATTTTTTAGAATCAAAGAATGCTGATTCACAATGTTGCAATAAAAATTTTCGCAGAAATGATTCAGTTGGAAGCAGAAACTCTTCCCAACCAGCATATTCTGTTACCATAGCTGCTAATCATTGGTAGTCATCTCTCTCTTTTTGCTGGATGAAATGAATTCCTTTACAGTATGTTCCACAATTTTGGAATTTTGGCAGTAGTCGAAACCGATTTTCGTAAGGTCGAGACATGAAGCCTAATTTAGGCCTCAGACGAATATTTTTTATTGTTACTGGCGCAACTGTCGCTATTTTTGCTATTGTCATTCGGCTTATTATTTGCTCTGAAGTTATTCGATTGAAAAATATATTTAAAAAGTTGCTGAAATCTTACTGCATAGCTTATTTGATTGGTAGAGCGAATTCAGAGCTCATCTACAACACGACCACTTTTCAAAATGGTCTCAAGAACACTTCTTTTTCGGTTGTAAGTCAAGGTATCCTTTTCCAGTTTCCATGACAATAATAGCGAAAAAATTTGCCTTGCCGTTTGAGCAGCAATTATGAAGGACACCTTAAAAGCAGTGGTTGAGTCTTCTTCCGCCAGATTTTATTGTGATATAAAGTAGTAGCATGAAGGCTACAGATTTACTAGGAGAAAAGTCTTCGCTTCTGTAATCCATGTTATGCTTGTCATTCATATCTCCATGATCTTCTCTCTTACTGAAACTTTTACTCAAGTAAAACCCTAATGGTTTTTTAGAAAAATCTCACAGATTATGTTTCAGAAATCTTAAATGGAGCACTTCAAACAGAAGCGCTGCAGGGTGACCAAAAAAATATTACTTTCGCTGTCGCCGACAATACGGTGGGCATTTTATATTGATTAAAATAATTAATTTGGGAAAACTAGATGCAAATTCCATCAAAACAGATGACAAATCTAAATACGTCTTTTCTCTTTGTAGCTCACGGATGCTGCTTCAAACAAATCTCAGGTATTTCAAAAAACAGTGTTCATCCGATCGAGAAAACTCGTTCAACGTTCTTTATCGGATTTTTTGATTAAAAAGGACTCGACAGATCGCTCAACGTTGCTCACTGTTATTTTGCCTCATTCACCGACCAGTTTTGGCCAATTTATTGCCAAAGTTGTTGACATTTCACCAGTCGTGTAAAAGTTTCAACCATATTCCCTTACAGATCTTTGAAAAACTGGAAAATAAGCACCAGATATTATAGAATCAATTTATTAAAATACACCACGTGAGCCATAAAAATGGTTTGAAATTAGATCGGTTGTAGAAGCATTTTAAAAGCGCTATAATACTGTCAATTTTAGAAATCCATCGGAACGAGATATCAACAGAACATTTCTGGCATCACCATCGGATTTCAAAACAATCAACATTCATGGTCTTCATCCTGGTCATCAATATAGGTTAGACTATCCTCTCATTAAGAAAGCTTCACATTTTTATTAAATGCGGATTTATCTTCATCATCTCATAACAACGAATAATTGAAACGCGTAAGGAAACGTTAAGAAAAGCTGAAGAGCATGTAATCTAAATGCAAGTATTGCAGGATACAAATAAGTGTATTTTAGGACTGTTCTAAATTGGAAAAGGAAAAACAACTTACACTGTCTTAACAAATTTTTTTTTTTTCTAGTCATTACTATTAACAGAAACAAGAACAAAAGAATCGAGAACATTCGAGGCTGCTCAAATAGTAATCAAACTGCTTTCACAGCAGTTCTTTTCTAAAAATGCAGAATCAAAGGAATTTCACTTCAAAACTTGAGTAGATAAGTGTTAAAGATCAATAAAAATTATCGTAATCAGAAACTGAATCGTATTCATTATATTCGTACACATATAATTGATATCTTTGTACGCTTACGTCCTCATGTCCAAGTATACACTCACGTCGACGTGTCACCTCTATTCTTACATACCATCTCATGGATATTTCAAATATCCAAATTAACATCATCACGTTTATGGAACAGAAGTAGTTCGCTAATTTCATTGGCTTGGAAATGTACGTCAAATATTACGCATCTTTTGAGAATTTCCTAGTGGCAGAGTCTCTAGCAGAAATAAGGAATCTTGGCCTGATAGACAAGTAGTAACTTCAAATAAAATGTCGAAATCTCTTTCTTTGTCTTCTAATCACTGTTCCTTTCCGTATTTGAGATCAATTCAATCCATAATGATTGCGTTTCCAGAGTTTTATTTTCCAGAAGCTGGACGACTTTGCATGGGAACCCATTAATTATGTGTGGTTATAAATTGAGAGATAAAAGCAAATTTATAATAATTTTTGATTAATTGCAGTTCGTGTAAAGTTTGAAAATTGAAAATAACGAATTGAAAGGTGACGGTAATTGGTCTGCTTCTTAAAGTTCCTTTCCTCTTGTTTACTGCAGTTAGTTTCCTGTTTCTATCTGCAAGAAATTATTCATGTTAATAGAATTATCTTAATTCAAAGGAAAGATTTAATTGCAGCGTATCAGTGATTGGCAGGCGGAAAGGTGAATCGGAACTGATCAAAGAAGAAAGGGTGATAACAGATCCAGTAGCGCCTGATTTCAGCTCACATAATGCATCTATTCTTTCCTTTCACACAAATATTACTCTGCGAGCGCTAAAACCTGATAAAGCTCTACAGGTTAGATTTTCATGGAAAGATGAACGACTGGTTGATAGTACGCAGCTGATTCTAGTAGCATAACTTTGCCTTGAAACATTGAAAACATTCAATTTTTGTAATTTTTAAGTGCGGAAAATTAGATATGCTTGCATGTCATATACGGATCTTCCCAGTAGATTTTTGGTTTTCCTAACAATAATTGCATTGCAAAACCAAAGGTGTTAAATGCGATTTAAGCATTTTGCTTCTAAGATTAATTTGGAGAGAACTAAATTATACTTTTACAGAGATTTTTCAAAATTTTGATGGAAAAATTCTCGCGGCTTTGCCATTAATTTATTTCAAAAATTTTTTCTAGGATAGCTACCAAATATCTTATATGCAACTTGATCCTTTACGACATTTCCCGAAACTTGAAGTTAATGATATTCCGGAACAAAGGTATATAGAAATTTATCTTGGAAATCTAATGCCTGGACAAAACTATAATGTTTCTGTCACACCACAAATGATGGATGTAGAAGGTCGACCTTGGAGTGGCATTTTAACTACAAGTTCGTTCCTACGGCTTTCATGCTATCTTTATTGTTCTAATATGACGCAAAATTCAAAGCAGATTTGAGTGTTTATGTTCAAATCGTACCAAGCAAAAGGCCTTAAACTGATCAATTTTTAAAATATTTTTCCACTTTTGACTGTTTTAGAGCCTTATGCCCCAGAAAACCTAACAGTAACAGAGCTTAATGCTACCTGTGTACGGCTTTCATGGTTTTTAACATCAAAAACGGGTGCTGATTCAATTTCGATTAGTTATCAACTCGATAGGACCAGCAGCCAGATAAGCAAGGCAAGTGAAACGCGGTATTTAATATTGAAACAAGAACTGTTTTCATACAAGACAATCTCAGATTCTTTTGAAATAGTAGAAATTTCCTGTCTCTGAATCTGTCATCTTTCAGCACTTTAGACCATGTGCTTCCTAATAAAAGTTTCAGGTCACAGTACAAAGTAATCAAACGTCAACTGAAATATGCAATGGTTTGCAACCCGGGAGGACGTATTTATTCGTTGCAAGAACAAAAAAAAGCGAAGAGATGTCAGAAGATGTTGAACTATTGCACACGGTTAAACCAAAAACGCCTGAAGACTTGAGGATTTTAACGGATTATGAGAAACGGAAGTTCAAGTACTGCTTGTTCATTTATTTATTTGGATTTTTCTCTAAGTTGAACTACTATTCCGTACTATGACGAACACATGCCAAATAGGTTTATTTTAGAAGTTGAAGAGGGGACAATCGTTTGAATAAAATAATCATCCATTAAACTTTATGAAACAGAAATCCAAGGAATCAGCGATGTAACAGCAAACCAGCGATATTTCAGACTAATTATGGATATAGCTCCAGAATCTGAAAGTCATATAGAGAAATGCTTCGTAAGTTTAGTAAACGAGAAACTAGACGTCATCGAAAGGATATCAAGTGTTGATGATCCAGACAGTATTTCAGCTTCAAGGCAGTAAGTTCATTTGAAAAGTTACATGGTATGCTGCTGTTTGACAATGACAATGACTCTTCAGAATTGTTTGACACCACATTGATATATTATAAAGTCATTAAGGATTTATAATAAAAAGTCAAATTATAACTCAACTTCATTACTCATCGCTTCAGATCGTCTAACATCAATATTCTTTGTAGGGCCTTTTCTCTGATCTATTATTTTAACATTATTTTCCACGGCAATGCACTGAATTCTATGGTTGATGTGCCGGAACTAGGTGGTTATTTTGACATCTCATCTTGTAAAACATTACTTGAAAACGAATATTTCTAGATGTTCGATTTATGTAGACTTACATCCTGGCCAGCGTTATGAAGTTTCTGCAAAGACGATTAGCAAGAATACGTCGAGTAACATTATCTCTAAAAGTTTTGCCTTACAACCAGCTTTTGACATGAAGACTTTTGGATTACAGTTATCGGTGAGCGATAACTCTCAAAGAAAATTGCAGAATAGAAGCTTCTAAATAATCGGCTTCTAATATTCTTTCAGTACTGAATTGGATGAAAAATTGCAGTGATTAAAAAAAATGAATAGAGTTAGTTAATTTAAACGGGCAGATGCTCACAACTATGTGCAAATTACTGCATTTTCGAATTTTTTTTTACTGATTCTGAAATGCGAAATGTAAATTACAAAATCCAAGTTTTAGGAATCTGACGGTACTTTGATGTTAGAATGGCCTATGGCCGAGATGGCTCGGGCAAGATTGGATGATGTCTGGGAAAATATTGTTGGCTCTGATAGCACATTGCATCTACGGGTTGATCCAGTGAGTAAGTCGATTAGTGAGACATGGCAGGAGCAGCCTAAGCGATTCGAGCGGAAGCAATACGAACGTGATCCGTTGACCGTTCCAAAGCTTAGACGTGGTGCTTGCTACAAGGTAAAATGAATCACTGTTATCATTTTAAGCCGAAGTTATGCGTAACTTCTTTCCGCCAGAACGGAACTTCTCACTGCAAAGCACACATTTGTATTTTAGAGACTATTTTCCAAAAATACAAAATTGGATGCGTTGAAGATGAACAAAATTTTCTCTAAAAAGTGCTTACTTTGTAATGAAGTGAGCTGAACTTTTTAAATCGCGAAAAGAAAGTTTTGACAAATTATACTCATGCACTTATAAACACATTGTCTACTTTTGCTTTTTCTTGTCGCTCTTTCGATTTAATTTTCATTTAGGTGCAAATTTACACAGTAACAAAAAGCGGCATTGCTAGTGCACAAAAATTTGAACAGCTTATCCGAATCAGTGCACCACTGCTAAATGTAACGACAGAAAAAATAACGAAGAGCACAGCTTCATTTCGGGTAACCCTCGAATCTCCGGTTATTTTTGATCCGCCGGAGTGCAATTTGCATATTGTTGTACTAGATATGCTAAATATGACTATTTACGACCGCACTACGCCTCTGACACCGGAAATATCACCTGTGGTTCTAGAAGGGTTACGGCCCTATCATCGCTATGTTATAAGTTCTCAGGTGCATTTTCTCTCTTAAAAGCTAATTTCCTTGAAAAAAAAACTTTTTTTTCTGTTAAGAGTGAAGGCTTAGCTATTTATCAGACGAAGGTTGAAAATATAATAATAAAATATGTTCTTTAGGTGTATGTCGAGAATATAAGGTTATGAAACCTTTATATATAGGTTTCATAACCTTATATTCTTCCGAACAATAGCTACCAAGCAATCCATTAATGTAAAATGACAGATTCCGTCTGAAATTATCCTAAAATAAAGAGAAGCTTAAATTTCATACAGATTTCAGGTAATTTGTGGTAAACCATATGACAATAGCTGTTTGCCAAAGCTTCGGTTAATGGATCCGGTTTTTTTCGAAACACGGCAAGATCGACCAGGACCAGTTCGGAGCCTGACGGTGCGTATACTGAATCCATACAGTGCGCAGCTATTCTGGTTACCACCATCTTTACCAAACGGCATCATCACACACTATATCATTAATATACATCCTATGGTTTGTTTTTGTCAACACTAAACATTTCAAAACACACCTGTGTTGTGCTTTTCAATTCCTATCTTGTCTTTTTTAAGGTTGACGAAGTGTTTAATTGTTTCCTTTGAACCAAAAAAGGACAGTTAAGTACAAACTGAAAACATAAATATAGAAGTTCTGGGAATCTGTTTAAGTAGAAAAATCCATTCAAGTAGAAAAGCAATTTATAACCATCTAGAATATCTGATAATATCTATAGACTTCTGTGTATGAGAACAAAAATATCGATCTGTTCTAATTTTAACCTGAGAATATAGGTACTAGACGGAAAGCAGTGACTCTCATCTTCCCTGTCTTGATTATTTATGCCTTTTAGGCTTCAATTTTGGTAGAGAAAATGTAGTTATCAGCAAATTTTACAGCATAGCATGTTTTAAAAAAAAGGCTTACTCTCAGAAAAAGAAAATAAGAAAAATAGGGAGCGAGAAAATAAAGGTTTGTGAATTGTGACCTAGAAAACCGGTTTTCTTTCATTTACGGTACTTCTTTTAGAGGTCTGAATTTTCAAGTGAAATTTCATACAGAAAAAAAAAAAAAAAAAGGGACAGCTTCGAATTTGCCTGTTCCTTCTACCTCTCCAACTTTTCTCTTCTCTCCTTGCCATAATTACCTGTAACAACACTACAGCCTTCTTCTACTAGTCTATTCAGTGAAGTGAAATGAGTTGAAAACTGTTAATTACTTTTTCATCGTTAATTCTCATTTCGATCATGGCACTGATGGATCGGTTGTTTTTCCAGCAGTGTCTTTCCAGTACTATTGATTTCCTGAATCTTTCTACCTTCAAATTCTGTCATTCTGACACAACATTCATTCATTGTTTTTCGATGTTCTTCGCAATGCGCAGTTATCGTAGTTTATTATAGCAAAAGGGTCGTTGAACTGATTTGACCTGCCTCGATGTGTTTCTTCAGAATCCTCCCATTTTTGAAATCATTTCCCATGAAATAGATTTAAAAATATTTCAGTTCCTTACATCAGCTTAAACTCTCCTTTCTTTATTTTTGCACAAATTAAAAATAACTTTCGCATTAGTTGTGTTTTAATTTTTAATTTTTCATTCAGTTCCTAATTGACGTGTTAGACCTCTCTTGATTTGCTGCTCGACAACTAATTACTGCCCGAGATTTAATTGCTAATTGAATTTGTATAAGCAGTTGCTAAAACAAATGTCATAAACAGGAAGACGATCGAGAAAGGGATTGGTCAGTGAGTGTTGGTACTGAACATTCATCACCTTCGACTTTTAACGATAATCCCATCAACGAAAGACAACAGCAACCGATTGAAGCAGTTGTTGACAATCTGACTGGTGGCCTCAGGTACCGAATGGATGTCCGAGCTGTTACGGAAGCAGGCGAAGGTGACTTCAGCTCTGCATCTGACGCCGTACACGCTGAGATGCCTATTTTGCGTTAGTTTATTCATTTTTGTCCTTAGCTCAAATCGGATTTAGTTATAAGTCCTTCATATTAGTCCCAATTTTGACAATTTCTTCACTGTTTCAGCTTCAGAATAAAAACTTCTACTTACCTCATTTCTTCTAGAGTCAGGATTTTTCATTTTAAAAGGATTATTACAATTAGCTAAAATGAAATATTTCAGCACCACCACGTCCTTCATCACGCATTGAAATAGTGTACAACACAATCCACAGCACCGATTTGGGAATTCGATATAGCACGTCGATGTTCAACACAAAACATGGTTATCTCAAAAAATCTGCTCTAATTGTCGCTGAAGTTAATGATAACAATGAAAATATTGTCCACTCAATCGTAGAAAATCAAAATAAAACGCTCGTGAGATTTCCGATTTTCAGTTTTCAGTCATATCTCCTCCAACTCATTCAGCCATTTCCTTCAGCTTGTTGAGCTAAATATTTTGTCCAAAAATGCCCACCTCGATTTTTTTTATATCATCGTTCCCACTGAATTATTTCATTTATTTAGTACTTAATCTTCTTTACCTAAACTAACCATATAGAAAACTTTTAGACATGGGGCCAAGCGCAGAGATTCGACTTGTGGCCAGCATACGTTGCAATTGAAACAGCAATAGAACCACTCCGGAAATTTTTCCCTCCTCATTTCATTTCTGAAGTACGTTTCTCTCAACGAATACTTTTCCTAATTCCTTTAAAAACAAATTTTACTGAAAACGCACAAATGCTTAAATATTTTATTTGCAAATTTTAATTGCGCCATTTACTGAAATAATTTAGAATAGAGGGAGTAGAAAATTTAAATTTTGCTCCCACATTCGTTAATTTCACACTGGCTGAACAGTGAATAGGTGACGAGAAATATGTCATCTTCTTCACTGAGACGACTTTCTACTCTAAGCATTTATCACAATTATTTTTTAAAATCTTATGACGATATTCCTGGGCACAACTTTTTTCAAAGAGCCTCCGGTGCTCATTGTCGCACAAAACTTTTTATTATCTGCTGATAAATTAACTTTGGTCGAAGTTATTCATCTGCCAATCCAATGGATTTTCATTTCAACTATCAAAAAACTTCCAGGAATGGATTTTATAGATATTACTCAGCTGTTATTTTTTCTACACTGCAGTAAAATGACTGCTTGGCCTATTTAAATCCAAAAATTTCTCGTCTAAAAGAGAATGTTTGAATTAGAATGTTTAAATTAGCCTTGAAGAAAAGTCTGAAATAGTTTAACAAAACTATAAACTAAACTTACTTTTCATTCTCGATAACTTTAAAAGCGTGCACTAAGGTTCATTCTGGGAGATATTGCTTTACTGATTTTGAGAAAAGGAAGAAAGTAACTCATTTTATTTTCTTAAATGCCAGTTGAGCTCCAGTATGTGACAAAAAATAAAATTGCAGATAATAGGTGCGGACAGTACTTGCGGTGATATTGAAGTTGACACCATCTGTAATGGTCCGCTCAAACCAGCAACGTCATATCGTTTTAAGTTAAGGCTATACACAGCACCAAACCTGTGGACTGATTCCGAATATTCCGAAATTGCTACAACAAGTTGGTTTATTTGTTATTTTGAGAAGTGAAAAGGAATGAGTTAAGGTTGAGCTCCTTAAGCACAGTGCTTTTATTTGTGCAGTACAGATGCATTTGGTTCACTATATTTTAATCCAAACTTCAAAATTAATGCTTCACAGTAGCAAAAAAAGGAGAAAAAACTTATGCTAGTCGATAGCAACTTACGTAGAACTGAAAATCAAATTTGCATTAAAATATATGAATTTATAAGCCAATTTAAAAAAGGTCACGGTAATTTCTATATCAGAACTTAACTCTCTTTATAGCACGTACTTGATGAGAGTGTTTAAAATACGGTTTTTTCTCTTTATTTGTAATTAAATTTTGTGTTTCAAAAAAATAATAATAACAAATAGCCAAATCATTTTAGCTAACTGTCAGTTTGAAATTCGTTTTTTTTCAGTTTCAAGGAACTTTTTTGGCTTGAAGATTTCTCTAGTTTCAAAATTGCACTTATTTTCAAGAAACTAACGCTAAGAAATGAAGTAGGTGAGGAAGTGTTGAATTGCTATTTACTTTCGATCTTTGACTGAAATATATTTTCCAAATATTTTACTTATCAGTTTCTGATGAATGAATGCCGTTGAGGTCATATTTTCAAATACGTAACCACAGCAAAATCAATAAGATCTGAGAAAATGATATAATCTTAGCCATTAGTAATTCCAAACCTTCATTTTATTGAAAAAATTTAATTTTTTTACGAAAATTTCGCATATATTAAAAGCAAATATCTTTTTCTTACTAATAATAATACCAAGTAAAATGACTTCAGAGTTTTGAATAATGATACAATTATAAGCAGAATTTCCCATACTTTTAAGAAAAAAAAGAAAAAATCTGGATCTTCAATTTTCCAGAAGACAAAATTCTTCTTGCTGCACTGGTCACTTTAGGCTGTTTCCTCTTTCATCATGTCACCTTCAGAAACCAATACCTTCCATAAGTTTAGAAACCGCAAATGAAAAATTCTGTGGTGGATTTGTATGTGCATTCATAATTCTTTTGGTTTTTCCATTTGGGACTGAAAACATTAAAATTTGACTTCATACTATAAGAGCACAGATCTTTCGTTTTTATGCTTGAGGTCTCAAAAACAAGTACTCTAGGCTTATAAGACTTTCCACAGTTTCTCTCCTCCTTGTTATTTAATTCCGCTTCTGGCTCGTAAATACATTTCTCGTTTACGCTGAACCTTTTCTCGATTTATTTTTTGTATTTGAACTGATTCTAATTTTTGAACTTTAGTTCGGCTGAACTCTCTATCTCGCTTTCAGGTGAAAAACCACTGCTCATTAGTCGTTCCCTTCTTTCTTCCCATTCTTATCTAACTAGTTTTTTTCAGCTATACAAATCTTATGTAAAAACAAAAGTCCCATTTGTTCTACATTATTAATTCACTTTTTCTCTTAAAAAAAATATTTTTTTACAATCCTTTTTCTCAAAAAAAAAATTAATTCAATTTTTTCCAAAAAGCAGATCGTGAAATCTCAGTTTCTTAATTCTCAGCTCTTCTCCTTAAAATATCTTCCCATATATCCATTTTCGTTTCTTAATATCTCTTCATGTCAAACTCCTCACCATCACGATTCAAAAAGTTTTTGCAGTTTGATTTCTGTGTTTGCCACCCTTTTTTTTTAAAGAGCATTAAAATGGCGCAAATTTTGTGACTCATTTTAGAAGCTTAGCGATTTCAAAGTATTAAATCAAATGAAAGATCCTTTTTGAGGTCCAGAAATTACTGGTTGACTATAACAGCAGCAATTCTGTAGATGTACTGGCTAAGTTATATTCGTCTTGAAAGTCAATTATGGGATTTATCTACTATATGAGAGATGGTGATTGCTTTATCCAAACTATTCATTAAGGAACAGCTGTTGAGGAGAATTTGCTTTGTCCAGCGTACGAACTAGAAAGAGTTTTCACTGGAAGACATTTTATATCGATTACATAGCCTGAGTTCCTTCTCTGTTCGCTCTTAATTTTAGCTAGTGATCTAGCCTTGCTATTTTCTCAAATTTTATAAAACTGCTTAGCTTTTCATCCTTTTGAATTCAGAGTTAGAAAAAGGGATCTGGAATATTATAAAGTAACCAGCCTTCAAATAGTTTCTTTTCATGATTCGTTTGAGTCGACGGTTGGTCAACCGTTGTTACTTTCTTTCTATGTCCAAAATATAAAATTTCTTTAATAAGTCTGGCTACTGAGAATTCTTAACTAGGATAAATTTCTTCTTAGGAAAAGAGTTCCGGCAACAGGAAAATATTGTTGAATTGTGAGTTGGGTGAATTTTGTTGAAGTTCAGTTCTTTAAACACTGCTTTGATGTTACAACGCCATATTAGAGATCTTGACAGTCACTTTTATTTACACCAAGTGATTTAATTTAAGCATTTGTTATAAGCACCATTTTTTGTTAACCGTGAAGCAGAAGCAGGAATCAGGTGACTCTCTTTGTTGAATCCTTTTCCTGATGAGTCGCGTGTCCATTTCCCCTCCATAACATCATACGATTCTAGCTATAACCGAATCAGGGGAAGTGTAATGTTTTATATTTGTAGAAGCCTCGCCAACATTATTTACACTCGGCAGCGTGGCGACAGTCCTGCTACTTCTTCTCGTTATTGGTATTGCTTCATTGACTGCACTGTTCGCGTGGAAAAAGCGGAATAAGTCTTGGTAAGTTTTTCCTATTTCTTTATATTTCGTGTCTTTAAGTTTGTAACATTCAGCGTATTTCTGAGATCTATACGTGTTCTCTCAGATGCAAATTTTAAGATCGTTAGGTACGGATAGCATAGTTGCTCCTCATTTACCGGGATAACAAAACTGAATTTCGCCTTATAGTTCAAGCTGTACACCATTTTTCGTAATATTTAATCCTTCAAGCGACGTTTTTGGCAGATGATTTAATATTCCTGATAATCTTAATCACTAGACGGAAATTAATTCTTCTAAAGATGATGCACTGGATGAAAGAAAGCAAGTTGCTGGTTTAGTTTGGCTTATTTTGAGCATTTTGTGAGGATGTCTTGAAATAAGGGTCACTAAATATATCTTTTGACAATGACTGTCATCTGGGTACTTTATCCTTCGTTGTGAATGCAAGGCAAAATTAGAAAGTAAAGTATCTTTCAAGGCCGTTGAATATGTGATGACTAGATTTTAATTTCACTCATTCTTCATCACATAATAGCATTTCCAGCCAGGCAGGTCCTGAAACCGTAAATCATCTATTCTTGAATCACATGTAATTAATGAATGGCCGTCTACAAGAAATGGTTTGTGGAGAGTTTTGGTTGGACAAATTCTATTTGATTCCGTTCTTATTCGCCAACATTCACGTCAGAAAAGACTCAATTGTGTGTTAAAGACATGTCGAAAAGATTGTCCTCCACACTTGGTGTTATGTTCTCAAGCAATATCATTCAGTGTTGGGACAAAAACGAACTTTTTCCCTAAAGAAAAGTCATGAAGAGTGTAGCAGTCTGCTTTTCTTCCGCATTATTCTCCTTCATTCTTGTCCACAAGTAGATGCTGTCCATTGTCCCAAGGCTTCAAGTAATGGGAGCATTTTTCTTCTGTTTAAAAGCCTGTACCCGTCAACTTTTCACTACCTTTGAGGTTACAGACACTCGTGATTGGAAAGTCTTACGAATGATGGGATGAGATTCCCTTCAGTCTCATCCCTAAAAGAAAGAAAGAGCGCATGGAAAAATAATGCAATAGTATCAGTAAGAAATTAGGTAGGATAACCAAACACGCAGTTGTACGGCACGGAAGCAATTAGTATAATGAGACTGCCACTCAACTGTCTTGATGCCAGGGGCGAAAAGCTCCCTAACTGCCGAACATTTCACAGGATGGAAAGGATATGAACTTGAAGTTGACCTTTCCCACATTCCTCATCTTGCTCAGTTATACTGTACCTTTTTTTTCTTTTAATTCACGAACACTACGGTCTAGAAGAAGCTCAGAAGGTTAACCTATAAAACATGCTATGGTTAAGCTATAGTACAGCTTCAACGACCTTATTTCCGGCATTCTGACCCTGTGTGCAGCAGGCGTACAACAAGTATATCAAGAATAAAGTCACCCCTGATCTTATGAAAGAACCGAATCTTACGCCTCAATTCACGGAAAATGGGAGTGAGGCATGTCTAGTATAAATCGGCCATTTTGCAGCAGAGTAAGTTTACAGTTCATTATGTGCCGGGTCGCCGACTGGTCATTCAGTTCCTTGTTGCAGAATCTTCTCGAAGTCAACTCTTGCTTTCTTAGCTTTTCGCGAACTTGCAAACATGGCTGCTGAGAAGACTGAAAGGTCCAGTGTTCCATGTCTTCGACAGACCTCAAGCTGAAGCTTCGACAATGTGTTGGTTCTTCACGGAATTCGTTGCACCCGCCTATGCTTCTGGGAGGCTCACGTGGCACCGTGTCTGTCTGTGCGTGTGGGTGTACGTTGAACACGTTGTGTGTGGGTGTCTGGCTATCTCTGAGGCTGGCCTTCTGCCTGACACAAACACGCACACAGAGGACAGAGACAGAGAGGCAGTGTGTGATTCCGTGGCTTCGACGGGATGTGTGGTTTGTTCCCGTGAGAGGTGAGGTGCCATTGGTGGTGCTCACCGTCCCTATCCGGTCACTGATGTCCACTAGAGGGAGAGCTAGAGGCGTGGGAGGCTGTCACCACATACATAGCATGTCCACTTCTGACTACGCTTCGTTACTCTCACACTTCATTTGAAGTCAGTTTTGTTTTCTGCTATTTAATTGTCTAGAAGTGGTTGACACTTTCATCAAGTTCGATTCCCTCTGTGGTGGCGCATTTGGATGTCGGACATTGCCGCTCTGGCAAAGCTTGAGTTCTTGACTGCCCCTCCACCTGTTTTCAGTACTCTCAGAAACCGCAACAGATGCTTACACTCAACTGTTAGCATTCCTGCAGTTCGAGGTGTTTTCTTTTCATTCAATTTTCCTTCTCCCGAGGTTGTATGAGTGAATAGTAGTGATATCCTTCACCTTATCACATTATCAGCGAGTTATATCCTTTCCGTGGTTTTATTTATTGAGTTTTCTTTGTTGTGGTGCTGGCCAGAACTGCTATTTCGATATAAGTGTGCTGTCAGCTATATATTCATGCCATTTAAATTATAACTCTGCAACTTTCCCTGGATTTTTATTTTGTGAACAGTAATAGCTCAGAATTCATAAATTTCATTATCGGTCGCTTTATTGGTACAAAACTTGAAACTTAGCTGAACTTTAGATTAGTATTTTGCAAATCTTTTGTAGCACTATGGCCGTTGACCACTCACATTGGAGTATTGAAAATAGTGAAACCAATTAAACATGGTGTTTGATTGAAATTTGTACTTGTAATCTGAACTTAGAATTAACTTAGCTCATTTATATGTAAGGCACTTTTTGAGATTATGAGAGTTTTCCTCAGTTCTTTTGAAGTTTTGTGTAGACTACATGGGACAAATTTAAGCATCAAGAATATGTTAATGAACTAATAAGATGTCAGGAGTAAGAAGTAAAGACTGCAAGTCTGTAGAATTTGAGTAACTAAACTGTTAGGTAAACATCATTTTTTGGATGCTTGAGGTGACTTCTCAAATTAAAAAAAAAGAAAAGAAAAAAAACAGATCTCGTAACGGACTAGTTTCTATTAGGTAGATATGTGGTAGTATTTAATTTTAGTTTTTTTTTAGTTCGCTTGAAACCAACTAACGTTTGAGAAACTAATGTGCACTGTTGGACAGTAGATCTGTACCTCATGTAACATACTTCACAAAAATGCGAAGCTTGCATTGAAAGATTTCCTTATGGACACCAAATATTTAATGTTAGCCAACTCTACTCTCTAAATCTCTTTCTATTCCCTCATTTCAAGATATGGTTTATTATCTCTAAATCTTAGTTTATGACGTTTATAATTTAATCCCTCAAAATTAAATAAGTTTCAAATCTTACTGCTCCCCCGCTAATTTTCTACTCAGCTAAAAATATTCACTGCAAGTATGAATTTTTCAATAAGTGGGAACTGGATCATTAAGTTCAGAAAATTGAAATAACTCTTTTATAATAGGACTTCGTGGTATTTCCTTCAATTAATGCGCAATGAATTTGGCAATCATAAAGAAGATTAGGAATTCTGGCTGAAAATAATCTTATTGAAGCATTCTTAAGAGGTTGATTTAGTGCATCCCAGAGGAAATTACTTAAAAGAATAAGGAGATGTAAGTGGAAAATCAAGCCTACTCTGCAGCAAGCTTAGCTACATGTTTCTTGATTTCGATTAGGCCCAGAATATTGGGCAGTTAATTTATAGATCGGTGGATTAAACGACAGGCCTAATTTTTATTTTCTAGGAATAAAGGATTCTAACAAACGTGAAGCAAGTATTTTATATTCTGGTACTTTTGCAGCACGTAAAGTGGTAAAGTTGAGAAATGTTTGAGTGATTATTTATAATGAATTCTGTTCCAACAGTTGTGTCACGTGAGAAAAAAAGAATTTTAAGTGGAATTAGAGTGCGTGGGTGCTTAAAAAGAGCAAAGTTTGTAATTTTTTGGTTTGTAAAATAGTTGACAGTAATATTCTGCTGGAGGTCAAATCATCGCTTTCCAATTGAATCTTATGTATTACTTGGGAGGTATAAAATGGAAACTTGCAAGTAGATTTCAAGCATTATTACTCATAAGTGGTTTCTTATATCGATAATTTCACTGAAATTTGATATTTGCAGCTATGTAGTTCAGGGACTAGTATGATACAATTAACTTGAAAGTTTATATTAAATTACTAAAATTGCACAATACTCTCCTCTTTGTATCAACAGAGGATCATAAAATGCGCTGTTCTTTTCAATATTCGGTGATATACAGTTAGGAATGGGTCAGGTCTTCACTTGGAATGTATTTTTATCTCTTATATTTAAGCCCTCGAGTGCACGGCAGTCAGCACCATCAATATTCCTATTCACAGCAGTTTCCTGGTGTTGTAAGAGAAGGACAAGATATTGGAGGGAGTGGAATCGGAATAGGCAGTTTACGACCAAATTTTGCCTATCTCGGTAAGATTTTCCATCTCTTGTTATAATGAGTGTCAGCTAAATGGTTTGTACATATTTCTTGTCCTAACTACTTCCTTACTTATTTCTCTGGCCTTTAACTTTGGTTTTATCTTTCATTTTTTATTATTCTCATCTAAAAGCGATTGGAACTATTTCCTAATGAAAATTAGTGTAGTTTCTTACATATTTCTTACATATTTAATTTTCTGATCCTTTATTGTTTCTCAGGACATTGTCAACGAAACTGTTTCACAAATAGAATGTTGAGGGCTCATATAAGGCATTTTCTTTAAAGCAAGATTCAAATATATATTATAGTGGCAGTGACAATTAAAAAGATAATGTTGATTCATAATGGTCAGGTAATTGTTTATTTATCATAGCTTCTGTGACAAATCAGCATAAGCAAGAGCAAAATATTACCGACGGCGAAGTTTTATCGCGCTGGGCAACATTCAAGATGATAATGGCCGAAAGAGCAGCACAATGTTTAGCAAAACTTGGCATAGATGCTTCCACGACTACAGTTACTTCCACCACAAATATTCAGCATCCACAGACAAGTCAGCCGCAGATCACTGTTACTACAACAGATTCAACTCCAACAGTTTCTACAGCTCCGAACGATTTAGCTACTCCATTCGGACATCATCGAAGGTATCGCTGTCATTTGTTATCTAATTAATAAATCACTATACACTATAATTCCTAGTGGCATTCTTGTTATGCTTTCTTATATTAAGAGTTACATTTCATAGTGATTGGTATGCTGTGACGGAGATTATTAGGACATTATTTTTTTCTTTATTTTGTTTTCATTTTTGTGCTGTTTTTAGTGAGAAGCAAGGTGCAGTTCTTTTTATCAAAAAATAATTTTCCGGGTCTTGTTATACTGCAACTAAGACCTTTAAATTATACAAATTAAGATTTTAAATTATTTGTTGGATTGTGTGTGTAGTTTGATACAATCTAAACTTTTAGGAAGTTGATGGAAGGCTTCAGCAATGGAAATTACCAGCAGACAAATTATTCTGTAATTTCAGGTCTCGTAGTTTACGTGAACGCACGGGTGTTGATCAGCGTTTGGAGCGGTTACCTAGTGGGCCGGCAGCTGTACAGAAATTTGCACTACACACAGTCATTCCTGGAAGTAATGTTGAGAAAAGGTTTTGTTTCAAAAAAGAGCTGTTTAACTTGATTCATCGAATAAAGTAGGTCGGTGTAAACAGCATTGCTATTGAGCAACCTTCTAAACGATACTGCTACATATTTCTATTATCTGTAGTGCCGTTTTTTGTATTAGTCCGAATGTTGAATCGGTTTTTTAATTAATTTTTTTTCCTGTGTATTCAAAATCATTCGTAAAGGTTCGACACTGAAGAGCAAAGATTGTTGGCAAAATAAAAATAGGAAGTGGGAAGGAGTGGAAAGGAAATAGGAAGAGCGTGGGAAGAAATCGAATGTAGAGCTTGCGAAAGGAGAATTAATTTTTTTTTTTTCAAAGCAGTAAATGAACTCCGGTATTAGAGTTTTTATCATTCTTTTTTCTATTTTGTTTTCTTTTTTTTTTCAAACATCACACTCTCTTGGAATCGAGCATCAAATTAAATTAACTATCGCAGAAGAATGGATCAAAAGTGGAAGAGTGAAATAGCGCTTCAAAATATAACTGCTCGCTTACCCTTTAAGACGCTAAGCCTCCTCTAAAATTACTCCTGCTTTTGAATTACACGCCTTAATGTGTTATATATGGTAAAGACAGCTTAAATCGTAAAATGTTGAACTCCTTATCAATTTATTGTCTCCATGTACTAGTAAAAAGCGTTAAGAAATATTTTGAAATGTTGTCTCAAGTAGTACCAAATTTTTTGATTGGAAAAATTAATCGATTTCAGTAGACCAGTACTTATTCAAAATTTCGCTGAGCATGTGAGATTGATGTCGGCTGATTCAGATTTTCGATTTTCTGAAGAATACGAGGTATCTTTTACCCGAAATTCATTTTTAATGATAGTAGAAAGCACTGATATAATCTAATGTGATCTCATTATTTCGAGTGTTTGTGGCCAAGTTAAAGAGTAACTTGAGCTCTTCTAAATGAGCGTTCGCTATTCAGCATTCTCAACTAGTGGGAATAAAATTCAAATCTTCAGGATCTGAAATTAGTAGGCCATGGACAAACATGTATAGCGGCTGATTTAACAGTGAATCGAGCTAAAAATCGTTTCACCAACATACTACCATATGATCATTCTCGTGTGAAACTTATGCCAACTGACGATGACGATGGCTCGGATTACGTTAATGCATCTTATATTTCCGTCAGTTGATATGTTGTTTATTACTTGGAATTTTTTTTTTTTTTTTCAAGAACTTTCTGTTGTCGGATTTAAGAAGATTCTTTATACGAAATTAGCATATGATAAAGATTCTTCAGTAAAAAGAGTAGTTCGCTTAAAAAATGGAGTCATATCCTCAAATACTTGCAGGAGGGAGATACAATTGAATATAATTAATATAATGGTTACTGGTTATCCGGTTTACAGGGATTCAATTCACGTCGTGAATTCATCGCAGCACAGGGACCTCTTCCTTCTACACGTGATCATTTTTGGCGAGCTGTATGGGAGCAGCACTGTCCGGCAATAGTTGCTCTAACAAAATGTGTGGAGAAAGGACGTGATAAGTGCCATCAGTATTGGCCTGATAACAATCAGCTCAGTGTTCTTTATGCCGACATTGAG
Organism: Setaria digitata; assembly: GCA_003640385.1. NCBI lineage: Eukaryota > Metazoa > Nematoda > Chromadorea > Rhabditida > Setariidae > Setaria > Setaria digitata. The sequence continues at coordinate 86,461 of RCAB01000003.1, forward strand.
GTTAAATTTTTTATGATTCTTTTCGACCTTTACTAAAATGTCCTTTCCTTCCCGTAATTTCTGCATGCTAAAATGAGTTGTTTATATACGCATTTCTTTAATTGTAAACTCTAAAGTTGTTGCTATTTTTTAATCCGCGTCTCCTACTATTTTTTACATTTAAATTTCTTTTCTCTTGTCTTGTGACTCCATGCTTTCACTCACTCACAATATATCCATGCTTTAAGGTAACATTAATGAACGAGACGGTATATGAAGAGTTCACGGTTCGCGAACTGAGATTAACAAATATGAATGAATCGGGAGCACTTCCAAGGACAGTGAAGCATCTGCATTATATGGCATGGCCTGATTTCGGTGTTCCTGAATTTGCTGCCGGTTTAGTGCATTTTGTCCGTCTTTTCCGGACTCGCCTACCACCTTCGTCTGACAATAAACCAACTATTGTCCACTGCAGGTTTGACATTTCTTATTGTCGAAAATAGTTATCAGTAGAGGCTACCACTGGGGAAGCTGACTTCTCTTATGTTATTGAGAAATTAGAGGCAAAATTTTCAATTTAAGTTTCTTCACCATTACAATTATGTTATGTATGAGAAATGCCAATAAAGTAGTACTTCATTGCAAACCATCTTTTAGTGAATATATCGTTACCATTTTCACTTCCTTTACCTAATAAATTAGAATTTTGTATATTGTAAATAGATTCTACCACACTAAATCCGTTAGAATATAAAGGAAGGGCGTAGAAAATGATTTGATTGCAGTGCCGGAGTTGGTCGAAGTGGTACATTCATAGCCTTAGATCGTCTGATGCAGTGTATTTCGAGGAATTTGCCACTAGATGTTTTTGGCATTGTTTATGAGATGAGACTTGATCGTTGTCATATGGTGCAAAATGAGGTTACGCATTTCTAAATTTCCTTGTATTTCCTGATTTTATTGTCACCATCAGCTAGATCTATGAGTATCAGTGCATTCTCGCAACATAAGTTTTTCAGAAAAAGAAAATATATATATCATTACTAGCCATTTATAATCTCTGAGAATGTGAAATTAGCGTAAGTTAAAGTAAGGAATTTTCATTCATTAAAGGAAACCTGTTCATTTTCAGCAGCAATATATATTCATCCATCATTGTTTGCTGTATGTCCTTGAAACAGATTATGACACAAATTTGATAGGAAACAATTTATCACAAATTGGAGATGATGAAAGGATTATAACTTCAACATTTCTAAGTGACAATGCTGTTATTGGTTTTCCAAACAGTATCGTCAATAATGATGCTGGAAACAAGCTGGATATGGAGATCATAGGGAACGATATCCAAATAATAAGCAGTAATGGAGGTACCACATTTATTGGAACTATGCCGCCGCAGCAGCAGACCAATACTACTACTACGTGGATTACTACCCCTCGCGTCGAAGTACACCTCAATCCAGCATTCGATGATGATGAAGGCATTGCTGAATCTGGTCTGTAGTAGATATTTTCTACTTATAACATTTTTTACTGCATTTTTCTGCGGAGAATACTGGTTGGGACTACTGCATTTGTCTTGAAGCTTTGTTACTGTTATAATATGTATGTGATAGGTTCAAGACATTATAATTTGAACAGCTTAAAGGGAAGTCGTTCAATTTTTAAAGCAATAATGTCGCAAACGGATTTCAGTATCTTTTATATAAATTTCTTGATGAGCTCAAAATATCGGTTATATTTACAATAAGTTCTGATGCCCAGTCATATTTTAGCCAGACTACCTCGTGATTTGCACAATATACATTATTTAACTAGTATTTTTTGGGTCCCCGCTTCTGAATTTGAAAAGTGTCATAAAGAAATAGTACGGGTTTTCTCCCACGATTTTTCGATGTTTCTGTGTTAGAATTTTTGTACATTGTTGTTACTTTGCTCAATAAAATTCATGTTAATGAATGTGATATTCTCCTCCGACTTCTATTTGAAACTTTTACTAATGTGAAGTTATTCATTCATCTTTTCTGGGCAGCTAATTTTTTACCCGTTGGAACCTTTCTTAAATTACTTTGTTGAATAAACATTTATTTCCATTTTTAATTATTCCTCGATTATGAAGTGAGATGCTGCAGAAGCATATTTTGATTACTGTGTTCATTTAGAGGGTAAGACTTTAATTGTATTCATTTATATCGTGAAGTCATCTAGTTAAGTTAGCGGTAAAAAGTCCATTTGAGTGGTACGTTTATCACTAAATTTTGTGTATTGCATTTCGTATATATCGTCCGGAAATTTAAGATTGGTTTTTGAAATTAGATTTAATCCAGTCATTTCTTGAAGTTTGTGCTGTTTTGTGAAAATCGTATACCGTTAATGTACAAATCCTTCGGAATAAAAGCAGGGCAGTTTGCTCGGACGTGGATTTGGTGGGTGGGACATTGTTTGGAGTTTTCATCAATGGACACTTTGAAGTCGATGACATAGCCGTTTTCTTGGCATAATTCCTTAAGAAAAAGTTATGTTCTCAACAAAATAACGGAAGTTTCTTTGAAAGAGAAGTCAAAGTTATAAACTAAAGGCAATTCAAAAAAAGCAATGTTGTAGTCAAGTCAAAAGATTGCTGCGAAGAATCAAAAACTGCAGCAAAGGAACTGAGCTGTGGAACCATATTTTCCTTCATTAGCATGGTGTTTCGGTCAAAATTAAAAATGTGCGTAGCGGAGGAATTCAGATTTTTCCGTTACTTATCTTCCAGCTTATCTCCCAATGTGGAGTTTGTAGGCTTTTAAATAGAAGAAAATAAATTAATAGGCAAAACATTCATTTTATGCAACACCACTATTTTGTCTCTTGGAAGGTTCATAATTGGCCTAACCGGTCTGCAGATTATATGCTGATACACCATTTCCTGTCCTTAAGCCTTACTTATAAAAGTTCTGGTAATCGTACATAGGGTCGCTTGTCCATCCTGACTGATCTGCTTGTAGAAATTATTTCTTTGGATTTCAGTGGTGGGGTGATGTCCATTCGTGATAAAGAATCGTCTGAGGACAGTTTGCTGTAAAATTTTGCTAAGATTTTAATGAAGAAAGTAAGGCGTCAAATAACAAAAATAGGGATTTTTGGAAATGCTGTCGTCTTCTACATTGCGATTTATTTTAAAAATAGCTGAGCCTAAACCAACAGTTTAAAACAATGGAGACGAACTTTTTTGATCTCGACTTTCTCTTGTCATCATATTCTCTAATCAACAATAATCTTTTATTATCATCGGTTATGTAAATGTGGTCCGTTTTTTGTAAGCTTTCTTCGGGACCAATAGGAAAACTAAGCAACTCCTCGACTCGATCGGCCGAAAAGATATTTTTGGGATCTACATCCTGCCTTAACGACATCCGATCCTGCTAAAGTAAGAATGTAGTGATTATTATTTCATTTATTTTGCCATTTTAATCACAGTCTACATGAATTCCCCTGTTTTCTTTTTCGGATTTTCGACTTCCTGTTTTGTCTTTCCAGAAAATCTTCATCTCCATTTTAAAAACTGTGAAGATTTACTTCCGCATTTTTTATTTTCTCATATTCTTCAACGATATCACCTAGAAAAAATAGTGCTTTCACTTTCAAATTGTTATTCAGAGTTATAACAAAATATCAGTGATAGAAAACCTTAGTCAACAAGTATGGTTAATGAAGCTTACTTTTAGTAGTCTTAGTCATTATTATCCTTGAAAACGTCGGTTTTTGGAAGCCGCAGCAAAACTGTTTGACTCGAACTTAGTAGAGATTTAAGTTCAAACGACTGACAGCCGTACTTTGTACGCTCACAACCTAAAATGACACAAATCTATGCATCGTGACATTCAGCTACAATATTCAAACCACCAGAATTTTAATAATAATCGATTATTATTAAAATTCCTTCTTTGATCCATTAGACTGTTACGACAACGAACACTTCAACTTTACATAGATACACTGTTCTCAATATATCCTGTAAAGTTGAAGTACTCATTATCGTAGCAGTCTAGCACGTCCCCGTGATCTTTTACATCTCCTTCACCTTTACTCCAATCCAGTCGTCCCCTTATAATTTCATTTCAGTCGAGCTGTAGACTATTATTCCTTGGTAATTTTTACGACAGCCAAATCTTTTAGCACAGCAAATTTGACAATTCTTTTATAAATTCAGCCGTACCAACAAATATTGTTGTTTCACAGTCGCAAGGTAACAAAAATAGTCCAGAAATTTGGTACTAATGCGTGAACAACAAAAGAAGCAGATTTATAAATTGTTACGGACGATTTATACATAGTAATTAGGTGAGATGACATTTTGTATGGGAACAAGCAGCTTCTGTATTACATCTTTTTCACCCATTTCAATCATCTTATCACGATGTGTGCGTAAAAATGATCGTAAGGTTTCTGTCACTGTACTCTGCAGAACTTTTAATTTTAATTATTTATGTAGTTAGCAAAATTATTCAGTTGGACTACCCGAAACCTTTACTAAATCATTTACACTGTGACTTAATGACATTTCTCCTCCTACTGCTATTTGGCAAAACATACTTGACATAAAGCAAGTTCGTTTAGGATACTAAAATTTCAGTTTAGAACTTCACGTAACAACGACAATTCTTTGCTTATCAAAAAGAAATCCTGCTCACACGTGTTAAGGAGTCAGTGCTGGTGCCAAGTTGGCAGTATTCTGGAATCATATTGAATACCAAAGGTGGAATAGTGAATGGAAAAGCACGAATCACTGCAGACAGGGCCAATACAGCGCCGTGGCGTTTGCACAGTACCTTATGATTTGTGCACTCGAATAATTCCTTCTAACAATTGACTTTAAGTTAATAAATTTCAACTTGCAGTAGCCTAATTTAACATTCTGCTAATAAAAGAAATTTTGTCTTTTAACAAAAGAAATGTTCTGATTTCAAAGAATTTACAATGTAGCAACTGGTGATCGATTGAAAATCACAACGTATCAGTGCTGTCAGGCAATCAGCCGCCTCTCGTCGCACTTCCAGCTGCGTATGACAGATTGCACTGTTAACCATTCGTCTAAAGATTCATTTATGATTCTCATTAACGAAAAGTAAAAGTAAAGAACTAAAGCTTTTTCAAAACTTCTTGAGTTGTAAACTTTAAAGTAGAAAAGAACTAAAGACGCAAGAAAGATACTCAATGATAGAGTGAGAGATTAATGGGTCAACAAACACCTCAGAGTTTATTTGTATTTGTTTTCATACGTTGCTACAACTTCAATTCCAGAGCAGCTTATGATTTTTCTTGATCATAGCAAAAAGCTCTCTTTCAAAAAGGTTACCGAACAATTTCAGGCCTCTTTTGCTTCTCGCAAACGTGTATATTTGAAAATATGAATACATGAAGGAACTTCATTATTGATACCAAAGCCTTCCAACTCACACTCTTATTCATTGTCTGTAAACACAACTTGAATTTTCTAAACCATCTCCTCATACTAGGGAGTGAGATAATGTCGAAGGTGTCACCTTCTCAAACTTTTTAGGAATGCACCTGTTCAACACTGTTCAGCATCTCATCAGCAAGTTCGTTGCACAGATAGATACCAGACCAGGATTGGAACAGGATGTCACTTGCACCAACTGCCAAATCGGCATCCCCTACCACTTCTGCTTGCTCGTTACTGAAATGAACTGATGGTTTAAAAAAGATTTTTTTTTTTTGAATGAAGACTTCATAAAATGAGTCGAAGCAACTCACTCGGCTGTTTCCTCATCAGCAAGATGAGTTATAAGTGGAAAGAGAGATATGATTGGCGATGATAAAGCCGTGAAACAGGACAGGAAATATGCATTCAAAAATCTTAGCAAAGTTTTAATGTATAATTGACGCTAAAAAAATTTAAAACTTAATCTTCACTAAACTTGTTTTTTTTTTTTTGAATTTAATCGTTTTTCCTTTAGTTGAGACTGTTAAAAATATCAGAAAATGCTTCTCAGTTAATTATTTTACATGGAGTGATTAAAAATAAAAAATAAAAGTGTTTCAGATAAGAATCTATGCATGGAAAAACTTGAAATTAAAGACAAATTTCGACCTATTTCGCAAAAATTTGTAGAGGTAAATCAATTATAGGCAGTAGCATAATTCACTTTTGTATTCAGATTGGCAACTTTCTCAATGCGAAATCGGCCTCTAACACATAGTGAATTTTTTGATGAACTAGAAAGTGGTATTTGTGAAAATTGTGTCATCAGCAGCCTGTTTTCAATTTGTACCTTCCATAGCTTCATTGTATCCTGGACCTGGAAACTATTTAGTGAAATTTAAATATAATTAAGAATGATTCCAAAAAAAAAGACAGTACTGCGATATATAAAGTCAGGATCAAAGAAGGCAAAGACTGCCTGTAAAAACTGATACTAACTTCCATAAGATGTAACAGTTTCATCTTAGCAACTCAGTTATTACAATAATTGCAATAACAAAATAGAATTTACGTGATCATCAAATATCTTCATTATTTCCCCGAGTTTCGGAATTTTATAGGCTGCTGGTATATCGTCTCCAACACCCGTAGCAAAACCGTAAACAGCAGGAAATGAAAGCACACTGTAAAAGAGGAACTTTCTTCCTTGTGCTGATTCGATGCTTCTCTCTTGCAAGAATAATTGGTGAGTTCTGCTTGCTAATGAAGAGTTCATATTCTAACGAGCAGCATGCATTCCTCGGGAAGTTTGAAATGCGATTTATTTGAGCTATATTTTCTCACCAATTTTAGAGGAAATTTATATAACTTCACCACTATAATTTAACGGTTTTCAAACCCCTTTCTTGTTTAGATTATTTTAAAGAATTCCAAACTTTGCAATCTGATCACGCTCTGGTGCTAGCCATGCATGTGGTATCATGTCATTTGCAATACGTATCACTCTATTCAACAGCTGTGTTGTTCTCCAAGCTGAACACGAAGAAACATACTGTGCAAGGCCTAATCGTCTGAAGCAGAAATCAAATTAATCATCACTTCTGGTTGAGATCATTTACAGTTTTATAGCACTAGCCATAGTGGAATAAGTTAGGAAATGGGAGAATTTCTTTCCATTTGTCGTAGGGCTTCTTGGCTCTATTACACTGAAAAGTTTTAAGAAAAGAGAATTGCTCACACACATCGATGCCAGGACGTGGATGCAGGCTTCGAAACGATCTCAAAAATCGTCTCTACAAGCCAATGAAATCTCCTTATATCGGTAACATCCAAACAAAATTTCAATGCAGTATCCCAATAATATACTGTTTCAGACATTAAACCTGCAACTTTTCTCTCTTTCAGAAAATTTCTCCTCCACCCAACTTTAGACGACAAAGAACCAAATTGATTTTCAAGATACCTTCAATCTGATAAATAATAATGGGTTTCAACCAACTCCACATCTGCTGCAGGTCATTAAAAAGCCAGCTTTTTGAACCTCGGATAATGCCTGCACAGTATGTAGCCGCAAGCTTCGTTTTCGCCCGTCGAATAACGGGATGTTCACTCTTTAAAAAAGTTAACACATCAGAGGAATTCACACGGAACATTCCAATGAAATATAAAAAGATATTCTTTAAAAGCAACAGCTTATTTTGGCATCAGAGAGTGAGCGAAAGAATGGAGATATCATACATCGTGTACGCACAGAGATTCCAACAACATCTTAAATTGTGGCATCAAAGATGTACCGAAGTTTCGAAACAAGTACTGAAAAGAGGATTGGAAATATCGCTGAATGCATTTGCAAGTATCAGTAGCCAATAATTACTTAATCTAAAGATAAGAGCGAAATTCTAAAAGGTATACTAAGTAGAATAATGTGAGATACTTTAACGAAGCGATATTCGCTAGCATAAAATACGTCACTGTCTTCCTTTTCTTTCAGCAAAACAGTGTGCCAGAAAATGAGGAATTGTTCATTCTTCATGTATTCAAGTATTAATTTCTCAACATCATTGAATTGTGATGCAGATCGCAGCAATTCTGTTTGAGTATTTGCTGGAGCTGGTATCATTAATGTCCTATAAGACCAGTAAAGTGACAATTCAAGAGCTATGGTAAGTGATTAACAACTTCGTTCAATAGTATTAATTTTAGATTGAATAGCTTAACTGAAGCCTCAAGCAGTTCTCTTATTGCAATTGCCGAGGTTCACGGACACAAGCTTAGCAATGGCTTTATGTTCTAATAAGAGAAAAGAGCAATTTTAGGGGATCTTACTGATATAGGTTTACCTTGGCCACTGATAAGCACCCCAGTGTGGTTTCGACACAAATATTGTTTCGTTCCAAGTTTGTTCGTCTTTCGGTAGTTTTGCATGGTCATAAGCGAGGCACAAGTTATCAACTCTCAAGCCACATGCATACTTACATTTTACATCGGCTGCCTGTAGAACTAATCTGTTCAGATTGCAGTGAAGCAATTTCAGCAGGTCTGATATTAAACTAAATGTTTGAAGATATACTAGAATGCCTTTTCAGGTGGCTTCCACAGTATTCTCTTTGTCAACGGCTTATTCCATTCCAAATAACTAGCAATGCATTCAGCGGCAATACGTCTCCACTTTGCACGGACGTCAACTAGCATTTGCAAAAATATCTAAAATTGATTCAACCAATGTAGAAAGATAATTGTTTGCTCATGCCACTAAAAAAATTCCCAAATCTCAACACTCAAATAATTCAAGAAAACTCGACATTTTTCAAATTAAAAGTGTTAGAAAGAAATTCGATATATTGCGATTACAAACTTCTGCAACGTCAGTTGTGAAAAGAATCCGATGAAAGGTAAAAAGAAAAGTTCGTGCTGAATCAACTTGTCGCCAATGACACAACTGCCCTTTGTTTTTGCAGATTTCAGTGAGTTCACTACGGAAATCATTTATTCGCCTAAAACAGTCAAATTATTATAAACCTCATATTTCCTAATAGCAAAGAAAAAAGAATAAGGTAGTGTCATGGACTTACTGTTGATTTCTTTCATGCCTTTCATTAAACTTGTTTCTCGACGCAAGAATTGCTTGTGGTTGGGATAGCTCCTGGTACTTAGCATAGAATACTTTATTAGCATTACCATCAACGAACAACTTCCAACCAACGTCGCGAATGCTTGCTGAATTCTGCAAACAAATCAGCTAGATCGGCTAGCAGAAGCTTCAAACTGCTTCGTGCTCTCATCTTTTCATCGCCTTTTCCGTTTTTTTCCAAAACCGCTTCTAGTTGCAGCTATTTTGCTCAACACGTTAAGCTAAGCGTATCACTCTGTACTTATAACACTTTCATAACGTGAATGTCAGTCGCAATGCTAATAGTGTGCAGGTAGTGTAATCTGTCACAAATAGAATTTTTCACTGGCATCAGCACTGCTGGTGTGATAAAAATTAAATCTGTAATGAAGTTAGATTTGTCATTTCAGTTTACTTTGAACTAAGCGAGACATCCAAAAAACTTTACAATGTTTCTCGCAATTGTCCATTGCTTCACGGAAGTGGATTCAATGGATCGTTTCACCAATTTCACTATGGATGGTTTCTCGGAAACCTTAAGTCTTGCAATTGCCAGCCAGCATTTGCACCGAGTCGTAATTGTATTTGAACTCAAAAATCCACATTTGTTCAGAATATATAACGCACCCTACAAGTAAGCGAAGCGGTAAATAAAATTAAATATACTTTATAGAGTCTGGAAAAGAACTGGTGAAAGAAAAGGTATTAATTAAAATCGGAAGATGGTAGCACGCTCAGTTCCTAACTTTACCCTCAGTTTTTGACAATATACTTATTTATTTTAGATTTAATATGAAAATCAAGTTTCATTTTAAAAATCACCTTCATTTCTTCATGAATAATGTTCAATTTCGGATTCAAATGTTCTAATACCTCGTCTACTAATAAACACTTTGAATTGGGAAATTTCGTAATTAGATTGCTCAGCGTTGTTTGGGAAGCGATGCGCACCTGTAATCAAAAGCAAAAATTTCCGCGATACAGAAAATTAATTTAAGTCACTTTAATTAAAGTATTTTATCATATTGAACAGAAAAAGAAATCTTACATCGGTGAAAAAGTTCGTTCCAAGCTTTACGAGGTCCTTCATAATTTTAAAATGCGATTCAGTGAATTTGGGGTTTTCGATGCATAGATCCTAAATTTTTTTCCACTAATAACCACATTTATTTTCGCCCATAATGTAAGGAAGATAATGGTTGCACAGCGTGGTTCGACTTCAACAAATGATCCAAGTACAAGCGATATTTAACCAAAATAATTTTAAAGATAATTTTTACCAATGGATTTTAAATTTTGAAGAAAGTTATATTCCGTTTCAAGTATATTATGATAATGAAACTTAACTTTTTGATATGAGAAAACTCGCCGTTCAAAGTCATCGTACAGTTCAGCACGGCGTCCTTGTATCGGATCACTGTAATTAATTCTTGTATTCTTCCTTCGCGCTCGGAAACTTGGAACCGACTAAATATATCTGTTAGTCTTGTGTGAATGTTCTAGTTATTATTACTGAAGAATTCTGGAAATTTGCAAGCCAAATCAGTGAGATAAGGTGACGCTTACTCCATTCACACATAACGTTTGCAGAACTGACGAGATAAGCAAAAGATTTTTAGATTGATCATCTTGTTGGCTTAACAAAAATTCCATTAAATTGTGCATTGTAATACGCACTCGTTCTCGAATATTTTCACCATTGAAAGAAAACACTGAAAATCGTTGTTACTTTAGCAAAGATCTTAGACTCTAGAGCGCTCACATTGTCGTATCGTCACACTTCGATCACAATCATCGAATTTATTTTATCTTCAAAACCGTTGAAAATAAGAAGAGGAGATATTCTTCACAGTGCTCTTCGTGATAGGTATCAATCTATATAATATATAATCAATCTATATAATCAATATAATGATTGGTATCAATCGAACTTTTTAAATGCGGCGATACAGACGACATATAAATTGGATCCATATCGACTGCTGTTTCACTTAGTTTGATTTCTGGAGTGTTAAAGCTTGGAAGACGATTACCAATGCAGGACAGCAAGCTATCAATGATGAACAATGAACGCTTGATTGTAAACCTGTCAAGAATAGTGCAGTTTTAAATTATCCTTAGTCCTATAAAAATATTAGAGCAACCAATAAATATTGTATGAAAATTTTTGAGTTGCTCTAGATAGTTCAAAAAAGGGTTCAATAAAATATTTAAAAAAAAAAATGTTGAAAGTAATTCAAATAAACAAGAATGTAACAAACTTATCCATATTTTGCGGAGCATCAAGAGAAAGAATTTCAGAATAAGCAAACTCGTTTAGTAATTTTTCGGCAAAATTCACTTCAGTATTTGTTGGGATGTGCCATTTAATTGTCGCAGCATCTTTAACACATTTAGCACCCCATTTCTATAAATCTAATTATTTATGAGCTTTCTAAGGCAGAAATTGTCTTATTTCCGAGATAGCTCGTTTATCATAAAAGCTATTGCAAATTTTTTTTTTTTTGACGTAAACGTTTCATCTTGATCAATCAGTACTCTTTCTGATAAGCATAATATACGGGTGATATCTCCCCATGCTTTTTCAAAAAAATGTTTAAAAATTTTTTTGTTTAAAAAGTAAATATGTACTCAAAATTTTTGATTACATATTTACTTTGATTGGAAGGGACAAATGCAATGGCAAATCCAATTCATGTTGCCGATCTTCTTCCGATATGGGATAGATTTCCGTCAATTGAGTTAAGAGATTCTTAAGTGACCAGCATGCTCCCTATAAAAAATTGGGAAAACTATCAGGCAGATTTTGTAATAAATTGCTTATAACTATTCCTCAAGAGGTGGCTATTCCCAAAAAAATTAAAAAAGGAAATGAGATCACCTGATATGCATTGTAACATAACATGGATATAGTACATTTGTGCATTTCAATACATTCCTTCTGGAATTCTAACAGCAATTCGCTCGGCACTGAGAAGATCATTTGGGACAGGTAAGCGAACCACATCGTCGTTGCATCGAGCTCCTTCAGTGTCTTCTTCTCTTCTAGAGAACCTTTTCGAATTTAATTCAACTGCATTGCTATTTAGCAGCTACAGAGCGTAAATTTTTTGTAGTTATGAATCTTCATCTTCAGTTTCCACTTTCAGAAGTTACTTACTTTACCTGTTAGATATTGCTTTTGTTTTTCCAGTAAAAATTTAATATATATCGGGAAATAACGAACTGGATTAGCCTAAATATAATGAAATTAACCGATAACACTTTCAAAGTTATGGCAACTACTAAGGAAGTGGACTATAACTTGAATTCTTCTAATGTACAGAGCGAACAGTGAACTGCTAGTGCCCATCACTATGTGAATGGCTGAAATGGAATTTCTAAGTTGCAAAATGCATTTACATAAGTGGATTCCTGTATAAGTGAGCACGCAGCATCGGCAGCAACCACATTCTCGAATTCGGATGTAGAGATGAACTTGTAAGTCTGATCACCAATGAGCTAGAAGATGTTTTAAATGCAATAAAGCTCGAATAATTAAGCAGTCTTTTTGCAGAAGGATGAGCTGCTGTCGATATTTCAGCCCAAAAAATTAAATGAGGAGAAACAGTGAGGAGTAGGTAAACTCTGAGAAAGTATGGAGGATAAGGAAATGAGCAAGACTTACAAACAAGAATTTATAATTTATATATAACTTCGCAGTTGGCTGATATATAAATTGGATGAAACTTTGCAGAAGAAACTATGAATTCAGATTTCATTGACTGGTTCGAGATTGATTCTCTACCAGCTGACCCACTAACAGACTAAGATCGTCAGTTAAGGGTTGTATCATAAATCAGTAGCACGTCCAAAAATGTGCTGACATTTTAACATTACACAACATTATTTGTTGCTACTGTATGAGATTTTATTAACTTATAAAAACGAAGAATATTTGCAAAATATTTTTACAAAGCAGTACTTATAGCAGTATATAATGAAAGTGATGTTAGTTATATGACATACCTCAACAAGAGTAGAAGAACAATTGGAGAATAATGCATGAAAAGCGCTTTGAATGCTCGTACTTATCACAATTTCCTCATTTCCAGTTAATATTATGTCCGAATTATCACATATCGAATCGATATATGACACACAATCACTTGGAATAGGAATGGAAAGCTGTGTTATCACTTTGAATACTCTGAAACGGATTACCTTGATCCCATAATACAGTGTATTGTTAAATACTCAGGGTTTCAAATCTTTACGCTTTTGTTAGGCAGATGAATTTGGACTTTGAATAAGGAATAATGAATTAATGCATACGTCTTTTAAATCAGACGTAGGTGTGAAAACGCTTTCGAAAATAATGATGGAAGGCGAAATAATTCTGGAACTCGAACTCAATTCTACATTGTTGGGAAAAGATTAGAAAAGTGAAAAATTATCTTTGTTTAATTTGTATCTAGAAGAATTATGCAAAAAGCATCGAAGATTTATTTAATTTGAAAGGCAACACTGTTCGAACCTCAAATCAAAATTAATTTAGTTTAGCTTAAGAATTAAAAGCAATAGTTGTCAGTTGACAAACAAATAACCACCACAACTTACTTGCTTATAAAGTTTTGAACAATACTCGGGAACCGTGATGTCAATTTACAAAGATGTTTTTCTTCGTCAGTTAAATCCATATATTTTTTCATTTCGAGAGCAGGAGAGCAGTCCACAATTGGGATTAGATGGAAAATTGTTTCTAATGTCTAAATCTATTGAAATTGCAAATTTTTCTTTTATTTCATGGGAAACTAAATTAAATTTGGAAGTAAAAATATATTTTATATAATTTCTAATAACTATTAATAAAAATGGGCTCGATTCCCAGAAGATCGGAGCACAAAGAATTATTCATCTTAGAACTCAAAATATTCAGCTTTAAAAAGTGTAAAACTTTTTATCGTTACTGATACTGTTTCATTCATCCAAAACATATTTTAGCATTTGTTTATCTAGATCTACTAAGACATTAAAAAACATTGCAATCAATCGTCCCAATTGCAAAGCCTTGCTAGATTAGACAAAACAGCACTAAATCTTGATTTGAAGAATAGTTACAGGAGTATAGGTGTACCTGGACAGAAAAGCAATTTTTGACTTAAAAGAAAGGAATGATATCACTCATCAAATGATGTCAGCAAAAGATTCTTCGTATCAGAAAACATAAGATAATCTTTCGTTTCATTAATTTAGACACTACGTATGTTGCAAATTTACTTGTAAAGAAAGCGACAGCTTGTGGAAATCATTAATGTCAACTGCTTCAATCAGTGCCTCAAGAAGAAAGATGGCATGTTCACGCAGTGGTACTCGAGAAGTATCTGAACGAGTCTCGGAATCGCCAGCAGTAGAAGATAGGGTAAATAACTTCTCCTTGCCCTGATTTTTTTGACTGATTAATGGCGATTGAATACATCAGTTTCAAGAGTGAAATTGGGTTCAACCTCTTTGTTGTAATGCTCAGGCAGTTAAATAAGAGGAAATTTGTTTTGTTATAGCTATACGAAACATACTGTAAAGGGATTATAACAATCAAACAGATAATATCGAAACGAAATATTGCCAATAAATAAATAATGATGTTGTTTTCAATTGCACTGTTCGATTTCAAAATCGTTACAAAGCTATCAAACAAGACGTAAGATTGTTTAGAAATTTGCTAGAAGTGAATATGCAAGAGAAAAAAAAAGCACGAAAAAAGTTCACGTATCAGGAAGAACTGCCTGGCATTAGAGATCCAGGCGGAGGAGACCGATTACCTCTGTCGTCTTAATGATATCAGCAATCCAGTTACGCTTGCAAACATTGTATGTTCGGTAGCTACAGGTTCCATCATCCCGGACTAGTGGCACACAGATTTCAACAATGCATTCCAGCGATTGCTGCAGACGATGTGGCTCTGTGATCGTCGACAGTGACGGATAGACTCTTTAAAACAATTCTTCTAATAAAGGAAACCATTCCACCACTTTAATCATATAACAGTCAGTTTTGAAGTAGTTTGTAAAAACCACGTCATTTTGACTTATAGAACTATTAGCAGCAGTTATCACTGTTATCTTCTGCTCACTCTCATATTTCATTGACCCACATTACATCAGCTGTCAGCACATTTTGAGATTTGACTCTTTTTAGATAACTACGTATCTATGTACTATTGTATCTATTGTATTTCAGTAACTTCTGTTTTGGAAAATGATAAAGGTTTAAGCTTACAAGTCGAGACATTTTGGTAAGACTAGCTGAGGTGCGAGAAATGCTAAATTACGGATAACACTGGATGCTGACGTCTCGGTTGTTGAAAATACTGAATAAAGCACAGAAGGAAGCAATATCTTGACGAACCACTCAATTTGCTCATCAGTAAGACGCATTCTTAGCGGTACCTATGTAGAATCATTTGCATTCATTAGTCAGTTAGTGAGGATCAACTTTTTTCCAGATATTAAGCGATAACCTTGTTTTTGGTTTTTTGCCGCACTCGTTCGGTACGAACACGTCGTGCCATTTCACTAACAAGAGCATCGAGAAATGACTGCAGAGTTGGCGTGTGGCCACCTTCATGCAATGGATGTAAGAAAGTTTCCACGCATTTGATCAGTCTCTCGAAACACTGATGAGCGCTAAAGCAGAAGCATTACTGATAACCGAAGTTTAGTGCTGATAAACCATGCACGACTGCGGTGCTTATTAACAGGAAAACCTTTCATTGTCTCCTCCTAGCATCCATATGATCCATTCGGCGCCTGAACTTTCGGAGCCCATTCCGGTCCCATCACCAACTGCTACTTTATTGTAACGTACACTTAAATTTAGTGCTCGCAAAAGTTTCGAAAAAATGATCGTATGTTTAGGTGACCAGTCTATGTAACCAGGACAATATTCACTTATCCTGCAACTTCTTACAGTAAAATACTTACAGATTCTCAGCTACTCAAGTCAGTAGCAGAATATTGACGTAGTAGAGTTCGATTCCTCACATCCATCTATATCTCTGAGAGACAGAGACTCTGATTGTGCTTAGGGATAATTAATGTTTTCGGAAGAGTCTCTACAAGTGAAGTGTTAAATTTATTTTACAAAAGTTCTTTGTATATTTTACCAAAGTTTCTAAGCACTAATACCCTCTGATATAATAACATATAAGGAGTCTTTGACTGGAAAAACAGCACAAAACAAGTGGGAGAGGCGTGAAATTCATGAAGGCTAGTAAAGGCTTGCAGATCAACTAAATAAAGAAGCCTTCATTCCATTTTGAGCTGTGACAAAACCTTCTCTTAGTGAAATTGAAGCTTTTGACAGAAGTCTTGAGGGACTAATAGATGACCTTAAGAAGAAAAAGCTAGTAAGTTGGAAAAACTTCAAAGTGTTCACTACAAAAATCGTATTCTCTCAGTCATAAATTTTTATTGAGAGTATCTAACTCAGTCTTCACACTCCTTCTAATTCAAATCCCACTTCCAACTAGGCTTGTAAAAAAATAAGACGAAGTGCGAAGTGAACGCACGCAGAGAATATGTGCTGTATGCGACTTTCCCAAGAGCTGTTCATCTCAACAAAATTATAGAAGTACCACATCTCGTCATACCACAGGCCAGCACCATAAAGATCGTGTTCCTCATTGGACATTTTCAGTGGCACAAAAGCTGAGAATAAACTTACGAATTTGACCATTGCATAATCGTTCCAAATGTCAATGAATGGACGAATCTAAAAAGCTGTGTATTTAGCCATGCTTCAAATTTCTGGAAGTTTACAGTCCTTCTCAAAAGTACTGTCAAATGTAAACCTCATCTAAAATTTCTTTCGTTGCTGTTAGCGGAAATAATTCTTTGACGGCCAACACTGCCGAACGAATATTCACTTTGTCGAGATTTTTGCTGTTTCGCTTATAAATCACTTCACTGTACAAATCGTAGAGTGGTCTCCAAGGCAAAGTCAAATCATTCCGCTTAATTATTTCGTCACTGAAATGGTGCACAGCATCGATTCAAGAAGAGTGGCAGATTCTTTCATTCAAGAAGAATAACTCAAAACAAAACTTACGCTCCATCTGTTATTAGATATGCAGGTCTTTTCTAGATTCAATCCCTGTGACACTATGTACTGTAGCAAATTTTTTGAAATTAATCAGATTACCAGATAAGCCTACAGACTGAAAAAGCAAGCTGTTTTGTAGTGTGTTCAAAACTGCGATAGTTACTTAATCAGCATTTTGATCAGTGAGCAAGCTTTATGAATAAGCCTTCTATCATAATCCGGTTCCAGCATAATACCATAGACAAACTTAATTAGCTTGATGTGATCTGCCTTGGAGAAGCGATAATAGAAACGGTTTAAGTACCTGAAATACTTCAGAATTCATGTTTTTTAAAACAATGCTTCATTAGACCATCCGATCATTATGAAGAGCATAAAATCACTGATAAAAGGGGACGAACTGGCTAAGTTGATTCATCCAGAAGAAAATCCCTGAATCAGCTGCGTATGGTAGTGTAGAAATAGCCAGTCCGGCCTTGATTTGCTCCAACCAGCAAGAAGCATTCTGACTGATGTTTTCATAATACGGTAAGTAAGAATATTCTCGTCGCGTACGCTGAAATTTCCACTTATCACGCAAGTAGCCTTCTGCGTTCGTATAGACAGAACCATTTTCTTCGTCCTGTAGAAGCTACAAAAGGTATATGAATTTCACTTGTTTAATTATTTGGTAATGGAAGTTATATTTTCTCCAATTAATATATTTAAATCCATTAGGATCAATTATGTATAGATACAGTTTTTCAAATAAAGAGGGTTACTTTCAAATCTTTTGGCACATTAGGCTAGTGAGTAGAGAAGATTTAAAGCTTTCATTTAAATTCATTTGGGAAGAATTTCTTAGCTAGTATATAGGATAAGATGGAATAACTGTTATTTCAATATGCAAGACATAATTTCATGTGAATGAGAAGTGGAAAAGTCTCTTGTGAAGAAGGATTCGAATGTCTGATCTTTCCTCAAATTTACCGTGCATCCGTAAAAGATTTTCCGGAATTTTTGCAGACTGAACAGTTTAGATTTTGAGGACAATGCCTTTTATTTTTATAAGAATGACAATGCACATAATTATCAGTAAGTGCTTAAAGTTCGACGGCTCACCGGATTGTCTTTTAAATTTTTTCACAGATTACGAGAAATTTGAAAACCTTCTGAAATGGTTTGAATTTCTCATCATTTATATTCAGACTGACTGAATATTTTACAAGGTCACTTGTCAGTTGCGGTTGAATTAATTACTAAAGCTATGAGATAATAAACTAATTCAAAAACGACAGTAATAATGAAGTAACGAGAAAACGACTATGATAAGAGTAACAATAATAAGCAGTAACAATAATGAAAATGAATGAATAAATAAATCAGTAAGCAAATAAATGAAATAGAAAAGTAAAACAATAAATAATAGTTAGGACAAGTGAAAAAATAAATCAAACGAATGGATAAATAAATAGATAGATAAACAAATAAACAAAGTAATCAATTAATTATCGTATTTCTCTTCAGAATTTCTACCTCTTTCTCGTTCCTCATACTTATTTAATTACACCAAAAACGTCTTATAAACCGTGCAGCACCTCGAGCAACCATGGAAATGGATGTTACTTCCAAGAGAATTGCTTTATATGTGAATATTATTTTCAGAATTACCACAGTGTCCCATATTGATACTTAAAAGGTTTAGTACATAATTGCAAAGTTTTGTTTAATATGATCAGACTTGGTTAACCGGAATGGTCTTTAATCTTTAACTTTAATTGCAAAAAGAAATAGCAAGATGCACAGCTCTAGATAGCTTGGTTTCTTTTGTTTTTCGTAAAGAAGTTTGAAATTAAAGCTTAAAGCCTCAAAAACTTATTAAATACAATAAAAACCATCATGTCAGCTTTTTCAGCAAATCGATTGCTTCGATTCAAGTGACGCTTAAATTCATGAACAAAAAGCTTCAAACGTAAATGGCTAGTTTGAACTCCAGTGATAGATAGAAGACATTACAAATAGTGCGANGACTCAAGTTTCAAATGTGACGCTTAAATTCATGAACAAAAAGCTTCAAACATAAATGGCTAGTTTGAACTCCAGTGATAGATAGAAGACATTACAAATAGTGCGATTAGTTCAGGACATAGTTATTCCTTGTTGTAATAGAAAAAAAAAAAAAAAAAAAAATGGAAACATTACTAATAAAAATGATTCCTAGCCTTAATTGGATCTTAGAAAACCGAATAATTTACAAATAATGTTCCACTATAACAAATCCTTTCCTTTCATTTAATGCTTTGTCCAAACCAATGTGTGTATCAGCCCAACTATCTTCACGACGCAAACTTAATATTAGATGACCATTTTTCTAATACTTTCTTTCTATCTTTCAATGAAATAATTTTGAAGCTACTTTTACTGAATTATCTAGCATGACGAACGCTTAGTTCTTGGCTTACTCAGCCCAAACTTCAAATTTTAAAGATATGTCACTTAAAAATTGAACAATGGATTGCCAGTCGATGATTTTTGTTTGCTTTATAATGTATCGCCAAATTCAACTTTTTAGTCAAAGATTTCATCAAGTTCGAAAGAATTAGCACCAGGTGTAACTAAACTGTGATTTGTATTCTAGATGTGCACGATGGAATGAAACAGTTTGTGCAGATGAAAACCAGTAGTTTTTTAATCAGCCAATGATTGTGCTCGCTTTTACAATGCTTTAATTTTTTGCAGTGCTCACGAATTTATTTAGAAATCACTTTTGATCCAATTTTTGTGGATAGTTTTGGATTACTCGGGATGCTTGATCGAATTTGGATTCATATCCGGGACGCTTGATCAATACGTTGTCTTGGAAAAACATGGTGCGTTTCAATATCTTCTGGCACAAATAAAGGATGATCATGTTGATGCAGTTGCCCTTTGAAGACTATTACTGATACTTCGAAGGACTGCAAACACGGACATATCACACCGAGACTACATTAGTTACGTTCAAGGTAAAGCATATCTCGAGTTCTAAATTGATCATTACTTGATCGCAATTCAGCTTGTACGACGTTTCCGGGAAGACATTTTTACACATCCATTTAATCAAACAATCCAAATCATTTACTGGACACATGGCTATCAAGCCTCCTTGAACAGACTAGATTAGTTGTATAAAAGGAAAGCAAATGAAATATTTTTTATTGGATCTGCTAACCATCAAGACTGCATCAGCCTTTCTTTCATCTTCTAATCTTGAATGCTTACCTGTGCTCACGCTTTTTGCCTTCAGATGTGTATGTGTGTCCAGAAGAAACATGGCATTACATTCGCGTTCATAGACTAGTAATACGGATCTTTCGAAGACAATAAGTATCATATAAATTTGCAAATGATCCTTGAGAAAATCACTGCAACATTCCCAGACTTTTTCTATTCTCGATAATTTTAAAAGATGCATCTCAAATGACCATTGTTTTGTCCATTTTATTTTTATTTTTTATAAAAAATAAGACACCTCCTTGAAAATCATATAAGAAAACAGGGTAAATCTCGTTTATTCAAAAATACTTCATTTCAAGTGTGCAGCCCACTTTTTTCCGAGGAAGAAAAATAAATGTGATTGAGTCCCACGGGCTGTTTATCACATGACTTATTTAACAGTAAGGAACAAGAAGCAATGAATTAATAGTGATCGCGTACTTGATAAACCACACAATTCAGTGGTTTAAAACCAGAAACGAAGGATCTCACAATGTAGAATGATCGAAAAAGAAAAAGAAACAAATTTTACCTGTTTATAGGAGTCAGCAGAAATGTTTTCAGATTATGAATAATTTTTCCACGTACAGTAACATACTCAACTTCTCGAAATACATTGCCGCATCCTTCCAATGCCTGCATATTATGTCTTAAATCACTGTATATGTTATTGCAACAGTTATCTAGCAAGTAGTTTAAAAGACTTGTCTAATTTTTAGTTCTCCAATATCTAATTAGTCCTTTCTAGTTCCTTTGCGAATGTTACCGAACCGAATAAAGGAAAGTGTTCTATTAGAAGCGAAAGAAAACGAAGGCTGCCGTATTGATTCGTAGACTTTTCAGCAACGCGTTCAGATGCGACGGCAATATAAAATCTCGGCTATAACGATGCCAACACCTGTGGAATAGTGAATGTTTCGGCATGACGGTCGTAACAAGAACAGGATGGACGCCGTCTGACCATTTGCTGCTCGTGTATTTCGTTGCCCTCGATGATGGCGTTAACGAATGCATTTAACAGTTGTGCTGAGCAGCGCTGCAAGACGAATTTTCAGTAAGTGACCGTTGCGATCTTGTCGTTGACGGTAGTCTATCGCAGAAAGTCGCATTTTATCAGATGTGTAAAAATTAATTCACTAATTACTGAGGTATTGAAACGAGAAGTTTGCGACTTTTATAAAATATTGACAAGAACAGCTCTTTTTCGAGAACCATCGTTCATCTCCAGCAATATGACAGCTGAAAAAGATGAAAGGACCAACCGTAATTGGCTGCGTCTTTTCAAGTTCAGCGAATATTTTTGATGGCCATCTTCGAAATCGCACATGCGAGACGACACCACGTCTTCTGCTATCGAATGATATATTGGTAGGCCGTAGTACGATGCCTTCTCGATAGATATACTCAGTAAGCTTGACGACAATTATTGTACATGCATTAGATGGCTTATAACGACCTGCCAGTCGCGATTGAGATATTTCAGTAGGCATTCGCCACACCATCACATGACCACCCTACAAAGGTATTTTAATTGTTTCCTGGAAAGGAGTGAAATATTTAACGCACGGAACACCGTTGTCAGAAAGACAAGTAACTTTGTTAAGTGAAACTACTGTTCCAATACTCTACCTGTTCGTATGTAGCGGTTAAAGTTGGCAGTAGGCGTCTTTTAAGCTCATCATAGACATCGCCGTTATCCTTACTACTTCTACTTTCCGCTTCACCACCTTCTTTTGTGCCACAAATTTTTCGAGTTAATCTTGTGCCTTTCAATGTTCCCGGAACTCTACCTGACCACTTTTGGAACATACAAATATATGAAATGATTGAATTATTTTTGGAACATTATTTTTAAAATTTTTTCAGTTCTGTTGTATGCAAAGGAAAAGGTATCAGTGAAAAAAGCGATACAATAAAGGCATACGCTCAACAGTAGCCGTTACAAATGCAGTTGGGAATTAATTGACAGCCTATGAGACGAACTACAAGTCATCAGTATTGATGTCAGATTGATAAACATAAAATGAATTACTGTTTAGCAGCAGCACAGGTAAATTCCGCTCACCTTCCGATCAAGCGAATTATTTTCCACTAAAGACTTTAGGAAGTAGTCAGTACTGACTTACACCGCCTATACGATGCCTCTTACGACTTCATTAAAGCGATATTCTATTCCTTCAGCATATTTCATTTCAATGCCCCTATCTGGGCCATCACTTCTGTAAGCACTGAGTGTAACACTTAAAAATGGAATCGCAACGTCAGAGAATCGCAATACCGGCACAGGCGACATCAGTTGTAGTCGTACCGCCCTCTGAAGCCCCAGTGAATCCGACGGCAATCACCAGTAACCCTGTTAGCGGCTTTGTTTGTCAGCAGTATCTATCAGTTGTATTGGTGCTGCTAGTTGTGATAACTTTTAGAACAGATATCATGTCTCAAGACTCTGGGAAGCATCGACAATTGACTAATAATATATTTGGCACAACTACAGAGCAATTTGCTAACGTCGAAAAGGTTTTCAGGTAAGGGATTCTGTCCAACGTTGGATTTTTTTCAAAAAAACTTCTCTGTAAAATGCTAGTTGAAAGCACCGAAACAGTTTTTGTAGATGGCACTCTCTTCATAAATTTTCTACACAAAAACTTAATGTTCACTTCCTTACTCTACTCGCGATGGCTAGCTATCTTTTAACTTCATTTTTAAAACTGATTAGAAATTGCAAAAGTTGAATGTCTATTGATCGCAATGAAATTAATATATTAGCGATTGTAATAATTCAGTATCAGTAGCTTTGGAACCGGTGAATAATTTCATCTGATTGCTTTATTGTTTGCTCTAATCACTGGTACAAAAAGCTCTCGAATAGATCAAAAGCATATTTCAGTGGACGAAAATAAGAGATGGAGTAAACACTTTGAATAAAACATAGGTGCGGTAGAGAGGATATGCTTCTTGGAAATGAACTCTCTGGATCTGATATGGGCTAGAAGTATTAGTAGCAAACAATTCAGTTATCTTATTAATGATGTTATCTTAAATTGTTTGACAACTCTTTTGTAGCAAATTAGTCTGTAACTGTAGAAGATTAAAATTTTGTCACTCAGAGCAACAAGCATTAATTATATCAGCTCTAGGATCAATCCTACCTCTGAAAAGATTTGAAATTTCAAATTGTAATCAATGTTAAAATTTTTTTTTATTTCAATAACCTTTTCAGCCTTACACTTTTCACATTGGGAATTTTTCGTTTGCTACCAATTCTTTTATTGTGCAAATATGCTTTCTTTTTTTTCAAGAACAAATATCATTAAGATTTAACTTACTTCGATTAAAGTACGTTAAAATTTCAAATGAGGGAAGGAAAAACGATAAGCATAGGAACGAGTTTTTGATTGACTGATAAAAACACATTTGTACTATGCAAGTTCTAAGGTAAGAGCTAGAGAAATGTTGATAACGGTGGTCGATGGTACACTAACCGTATAATAATAACTGTTGCTCTTATCTATCTCTGAAGAATCATTTTCGTTCTCTCTACCATTACTGTTTAGAAACTTTCAGTTTTTGGAAGCTAGTAAAAGGCTGGAATTTTGATATGCAGTAAAAGTAAGGTAGCAACCTTATCACAGTTCAGTGATTAAACTTCGTTTTACTGTGTTTTAATTATGATTGCAAAAGAAATAAACGTGGAATGTGAAAGAATAAGAAGCAACAAGCAAATTTTGTTTTTCGAAAATTCCAAGAAAATTTTTTACGGAGTTTTGTTAATGAAAGTGTTAAGCATAAAATTAACTAGAAGAGTTGTTGACTGAGAAACGCTGAGAAACTTGTTTTGCCCTTCGCCTTCCATTACTATTCAATAGAAAGGTTCGGATGTGGAGACAGGTTCTCCGACCCAGTGCGACAAAAATTTAATGTACGCCCTGAAACAAAGATCAATACGATGCAAGTTATTCAGTGGAAATTTTTGTCTTTCAAAATACAATGGATACTCCGAGATGCATAAATAATTACAATCTTATCACTCTGAGCAGCTGAGGACTTTTCTGCAGTATCAGATGAGAAGAATGCTTATCAGGGGGGAGATTAGTTAATCAGCACCTCAACAACAATAACCAGCTTTTTCTTGATCACTTTAATGATTCAAGAATTTGAGGATATTACATGAGATAAATGTAAATCGCAAAACAAGCATTAATAAATCTCGGCTCTCTTTGCAGAAAGAATTTCGATGATGGTTGGGAACGAGAAGGCGCTGCAATATCCATATATCATAACGGTGAATTGGTGGTCGACTTGCAAGGTGGCTACGCAGATGCAAGTTCACTTCGTCCTTG
Organism: Setaria digitata; assembly: GCA_003640385.1. Classification (NCBI taxonomy): domain Eukaryota; kingdom Metazoa; phylum Nematoda; class Chromadorea; order Rhabditida; family Setariidae; genus Setaria; species Setaria digitata. Next base: position 111,137 of record RCAB01000003.1, read on the forward strand.
GACATCTGAAACAAGGACTGTCGTATTTTCGGCCACAAAAGTTTGTTATCTTTTCCGGACAAATCTCTGAGTATATTTTAGTAAGTTAAAATTTTAAACTGTGTCTAGGCAGTGGGTGCATTATGCATAGCTGTGCTGATTGACCGAGGACGGCTACAATATTCGGATCGAATTTCGCAGTTTTGGCCAGAATTTGGCCAGAATGGCAAAGAGAATATAACTGTTGGTTGGGTAATGAATCATCGCGTGAGTTTTTTTCTGCTTTAATTTGCTAGCATTCATTTATTTAACATTATAAGCTATGGATTTGGGATGAAAGCCCAAAAATTCAGGCTTTTTAAGGCAGGCTTAGCAACATTCGACGAACCAATCTCTAAGCAAGATGCATTTGATCATGAGAAGATAGCTGAAATTATTGAACGGCAGAAACCAAACTGGACGCCAGGTCAGGCTGGAAGCATTTCATTAAAATAGGGTTTCTTTTAAAATATCCCTTTTATGAGGCAATTATTCTCTTGTTTATTTCACATCATGATGATGATGATGGCACATTTTTTCCGAACATTTCCTTTGGAAATTTCATATCAGTTATTTCCTGAAATGAATTTTGAATGAGGATGCATTGAAGCGGCTAGATATAGAACGCTTCATTAATTAATTACCCATAAAGTAATGGACTTGAGTCACTTTAGGTTTCACCCATTTATCAACACCATTGACCTATTATTTTCTCGAACAAGACGCTATTTTCTTGAACCGACAAATTCTCCCTTCCGATTTAGGCACAAAAACAGGATACCACGCAATAACGTATGGATGGCTTGTTGATCAAATCATTAGGCACGCTGATTTAAAACATCGCGGTATTGGGACCTTTTTCAAGGAAGAAATTGCTGAGAAATTCGGTATGTAAAATTAAATAAATACTAGTCATTATTTTATTTTCTTGATGTTATACTAGCAAACAATTTGCATTAATTTATTTCGCGATTGCAGATCTTTCAACCAAACTAATTTCAGAGTTTTCTTTATCCGCAAAATGAATTATATTATTTAACAACAAAAAAAAAATAACTATACAAACAGACCTTATCCCAGCAAGGAACTTCTCAGTCTAACCGTTATAACTTTTAACATCTGCAATTTATTGCTGAAGCATCTTAAATGACTTTTGTTTGAAAACATAAAATGTCTCGAACTGCATTTACTTATATGTTTCAGACATTGACTTTCACTTTGGNATTGCTGAAGCATCTTAAATGACTTTTGTTTGAAAACATGAAATGTCTCGAACTGCATTTACTTATATGTTTCAGACATTGACTTTCACTTTGGCTTACCTTCAGAAGAAGAACATACCGTATCTCGGTTAACAACACCGCCGCTTTCCTACAAATTGAAGGAAATTCTGTACGATCCGAGGATTCTGTATTTGCTGAGCATATTAAATTTAAGACCACCCAATTCACTAGCACGTAAAATTCGAGAAACAACTGCGTGGATGAAAATGAATACAGTAATTGTCACACTGTTATTTTCTAGGTACAAAATGAAAGTATTACGATAGCCGTCCTCAAGCTATGAAGATGAAATTTTTAGAATGTGAATACATTTAACGATCCAGATCTTCATCGAATGGAGCAGGCGGCAGCTTTGGGCATAACGAAAGCCAAGGATCTTGCTAAATTATTTGCACTGTTCTTACAAGGGAAAATCGTGTCCAACGATCTGCTGGATCTCTTCAGATCACCGGAAATATCGCATGGTTTGGACGAAGTAGTCCTCGCACCGTTAGCGAAAGGATATGGTTTCATGTATGAGCGACATCCATATAAGCCTGTTTGTTCTTTAACGCACTCATTTAATATACTTCAGAGAAGAGACAAATTTGGCCAAATTTTGACGCCATTGGATTCAGTGACCAGTTAAGTAATAAAGATTAAGATTACGTTTATGCTTCTGTTCACAGGGCTGCTGGCTTGTCGGACACGCAGGTCTTGGCGGTAGTACGATAATGATGGATATGGAGGAGAAGTTGGTTGTCGCTTATGTGAGCAACGGCCTCAAAGTGGGTACTGGAGAATTGACCAGAACTTACCGACTTTTAAGGAATGCCGCTTTACGAGCAGCGAGGTGATGTATCATTTCACAGAAAATTATTATCCAACTAATAAACTACAGCAAATTTGTTTCATTTTTATTTTTCTACCTTTGGAACATAATTTTAACTAACATGATAATTCTGGTGCTAATAGAAAGCTACAGTCCTGAGACTTGTTGCTTCTTGAAGAACTAAGTACGGTTTAAGCTACCGTACTGATAATGCTAATATTTGTCTGAAGTCACATTAAAGTCACAGCTGACCCGATAAAAACTTTCAAACTTTCCATAACAGAGAAAAAGATTATGAAGTTGCTCTGACTTCCCCTTCATTTAGGGAATCGTGTCTTCCACGTACTTTCTTCTTTTACATTCTAATCAACGTGTACCTTTTATAACACTGAACTAACATCATCTGCAATCATCAGAAACCAAGTATCTAAGATAATGTATTCAAGAATTTCGACCAAACTTGATATTAGCATGAAAGCAAACTCCTGTAGAAGCATCAAGCAGCACTGGTATAATTTGACAAATCAATGAAATCAACATCATCGTAGTACTTCTGACGTAACGCATACTCAATCACAAGTAAATGTAATAACAGATATTGTTCGGGTTTCATTACCGCTTTGTCACGCTGTGTTCTGACACGAAGCACCGTATCGCGAACGTCTACTAATATGTTGCCATTAGGTAGTTTCTCAGTGTAATCCATTTTACGGCAGCAAATATCTAGCACGGCCAGTGTACCACTCCTACCCGAACCCGTCAGACAGTGCACAACGATTGGCGAACTGGAAGTATGTGATCTGCTTCCAGAAACGTTTATGAAAGTCACTTGTAACTTTGTGTTAATAGACAAAAGTATTTAAACGAAAGTTCAAGTCTACCCCATCAAAGCAACTACACAGAGACCGAGGTCCAATCTTTAAGAGCTACCATAAAACTACAGAATGATATGGATCCGAAAATACCGTCCACCCTTTAGCCAGCCACTTTTTTCTGCTTCCTCAGTGAGCAACTTCCGATTATAATTTATGTCAGATATCAGATACAGCATCTCAGTTGGTCTCTCCGGTGTCCCTTTACTGTGCCATTTATAAAAACATATATGAAGGATTTTTCGTTCCTGACCATCTTCCTTTCGCAACTGAAATTCTATAATATGGTTTTACTGTTACTAAATTAGCAAGAAACACTTGACTGCAAGCTTTCTTTGTATACTGCCATTGCAAATAAAAATAATTGCACTTCCTTGTAATAATTGCAGGACTTTCATCTACTTCCGGTACAGACTATGAAAGTTAGTTGTGTCTGGAGGTATAGAGGATTCTAATTATTTAAAACAAAAGGTATTACCACCAACATCACCAATTTTTTCCTTTGTAATTATTGCAGAATTGAGATACTAACAGTAAGCGACTGGTAAGTTGGGAACCTTTAACACTGATGCTTCATAGGCGTCTCGAATTAATTGCGATCCGCAAAATGTGATGGAGTAGAGTCCAAATGTAACAGTAGCCGTTCGTCTGATTGGAACGTACAAAAATGCCTTTGCTTGGTATAAACTTGTCATAGCAACAATTTCGACCACATTCTCCTGGTAAATCATCGCCCAGAATGACTCAACAGTGTTTTCCATTGGCGACTGCGTCAGGATAAATTTTTTCTCCTCTCGAAATCCATCCACGTAATTTGCATTGATGTAATCATGCGGGTCCGATGTGTGCCTGCAGTTTTCGAAAGTAGCAGTGTGACAGAGAAGTTTAGATATCTGCGATATGTATGCAAGATTTTTTAGGCTCTTTCACTCCATTCAAGAAGCAGAGAAGTCTTGGATGACGAGCAGGATTCAAGAGTACAAACTAAAAATCCTTCCCTGAAGTACAAGACTTTACTGACGGGACTTTTACTCTCGTTTGATCAAGACATCGAATATCTCTGTATCGATTTAAAGCTGCATGCTGCTCGCAAACAACGGATGAATCCCTACTATCTTTGGAGATGACAGTAGCATAGTCGAAGAATAAACCATAAACAGTCATGGAACATACGCGACGCGTGAAATTATTAAGAGTGTCAGATTCTTCAGCATCGTGTAAATACTCACCTGGCTTCAAGACATATCTGAAAATCTCGCTAGAACTAATTCAATAATCGAATCAGCCAGCACTGAACGCAACATGGACTGGAAGCATCTCAATACCGATCAAATTACATATCAGTATTACATGAAAGCTGTGAAATGATATACAGATTTACCAAATGTAGCTTTATCACTAAGCCTGCTTGTTACAACAGTGTCATCCTTCACTACTACTGTGCTAACTCACAACTAGAACAAGTTAAATATTTTGGCTCTTCAAGTAGGCTTCACTGTTCTTAAACTGAAGTTCCATCCAGCTGTTCCTGTTTATGCTTTCAACCGAACTGGCCTTGCAGGAACGGCAGGCATAGGTGAAGTGAAAGAAGTCGTTCGGGAACTGCCACTCAATTCCGAGATTTCCGAGTGCAACCGTTTCGAAGTGCCCATTCACGACTAATGAAGCAAACCAATCCGGAGACCACTCACACCAAATACAGTGAACCCAATAAACCTCACTGCTACTCCCTCATATCTTATACCGTCTCTCCATGACACTGTCCTCAATTTGCATATAACCAAATTCCTACGTTTCCTACTCCGCATCCAACCAGTCCAAGTCGTCGCAGGAAATGCTGGCCATTTGACTGATGAGAAATACCTTCAACACTGTAACTCATTTGCTCATTATGCCTCGACAGTTCGGTTACGAAGATACCACTGACTACTGACTTATCAGTCAATAGTGATAACGATATTTTTCTTGATATCAATACGATACGAGAGAGAGATGCAATGAATAGATACTGAAGAACTTAATGAAATAATGTCCCAATAGAGAGAGAAATTCTGAAAGGTATCACAAGTGTTTTTCCCAGTGACCAAGAGCAATGAGAGAGACGTAGGAAGAGGAGAGCACAGATAGAAAAATATGAAGAGAGAGGATGCTCTATTGTGACGGATAGGCACACTAGCAGGACTTCCTTTCCTCTTTGGGAGGTACGGGATAGTTTGATAAGGACCGCAGATTGAGAGCTCTTGGCTGGCATATGGTGCGGGTGTTAGTTCACTATCTCGGTCTTGGGGGAGGAGAGGGGTTGGGCCTCACCACTCAGGAACCGCAGAGAAGCGGTCGTACGGTTAAATTGACAACCGGTGAAACAACCATCAAGCTAGTAGTAAGGAGAAAGAAAGGTCGGTCCTCGTAATTTTCTCGTTCCGAACTTGTCCAAAAGTGCCACGCTTTGTAGCTGAACGATGCTGCTTACTGTGGCCAGTTTCTATATCACGAATGTGTTGATTTGCATCGTTGAATCGGATGTAAGCGTTGGGCTGCTCAGGAGAAGTGGACGGATACCGAAACCCAGTGGATATGGCAATCGACCGCGTGGAGTTCCATTTGCACGTCGGTAGTTTCCTTGATAAGTGATAAGTGATTAAAAATAGATGGAATGATGAGAGTAAATTTCATAGCCATATCGTCACGCCGTAGTGATACTTATGATTTGAGATAAATGGAATTCTTAAAGTGATGGAAATGGTGAGTGCATTATCGTGACGATTTATTAAGGTGGACCGTTTTATGCAACCGGTGAAACATTTGCATGCATGGACAACTCGAAGTCAATTCCATTCTCTCAAGTTAATGATGATTACTGCGACTGTCCTGATGGAAGTGATGAGCCTGGTACTTATGCTTCATTTTCAATCTCTAGATTTGTAATAATAAAAACCTTAAGGATTATTTCATTTGCAAATTTATATCCAAAATTTTTATATTGTTATGATGTATATTGTGTTATATTCGGAGACATGAGCCATTATTTCTAAATCTCGTGATTTACAGAATTCTGTTGTTTTTTGAAATATGTTACCACTTAATTTTTTCTTACATTTTAGCAAAACCTCATCTTTTATATCTGTTTTCTTTTTTTTTTTTTTTTAAATAAATTTACCGGTAATCTAGCTTAATTGTTTCTTGTATTTTGATTTTTTTTCCTGGAGCTTATGAGATATATGCTTCGAGATGTATTAAGTTGAAAGTTCTTTTCCTGGTGATAAGGGCATTTGATTTCTTTTTTCAAAATAGCCGTGTTTAAAAAATAGTGTTTAAGCCTAATTGTCTTCCCTCATAAATTTACCTAGTTGTTTTCTTTTTGTTTCTGGAAACATGACTTCGTGATATTTTCGTTTTAGGAACATCTGCCTGTCCCAATGCCAAATTTCACTGTTTGAATCGTGGTTTCAAGGCTGAAGATCTGCCGTCAAATCGGGTTAATGATCAGATATGTGGTTAGTGTACTTTCATTAAAATTAATAAGAATTTTGAGTATTTCTTTCCCTTCAGAAATAAAAATTTTTTTTTCTCGTTGTTATTTCCTTTTTTATTAATTACAGCAAGAATTTTTGCACGCACGTCTATTCAATATAATTTATTCCAAATTTAAACACAAAAACTAATAAGATTTTTTGAACGCTTGTTAGAAATCTCGGACATTTTGACTGCTTGGACTACCTTTATCAATCATAGAGAGCATTGTTTCTTTTCTAAAGTAAAAAAAAAAAACAGTTTGCTATACCTGTTGTGTTTAGATTGTTGCGATGGAAGTGATGAATGGGATAGTGTAGTTGATTGTCCTGATATCTGTAAGGAATTGGGAGCGAAGTATCGCGAAGAAATACGCCAAAAAACTGAATTAGCTAAAAAAGTAATCGAGCACTTTTTACACGTTATTATTCTAAAATCGAATTTCACGTTTAGAAATTAAAAGGGCAATGGGCAGAGAGAAAGAAATGGCTGTGCTGTCAGTTCGCATATGTAGTGGAATATAATATGGAATTGTATATATAAAATTATTGAATTGTTTTACTCTAACAATCAGTAATAGCGTGAAAAACAGGAAATGATTTACAGGGTTTTGTAAAACGGATGGATTTGGTCGCAATAGGTCAGGAATTGAAAACTGAGAAATTAAAAAAGTTGAAGACATTGAAAAAAGAGATGGAGGAAGTAACAAAGCTGAGGACTGACGCCCAAATAAAAATGGATGAGAAGGCTAATCTGGCTTCAGAAGCGAGAAAAAAGCATGAACAAGCATGGGAAGGTAATCCCTTTTTTTATTAAATTATAATAAATTAACGTGTTTAAAGTTAAGAATCTAAGTGACTGAGCAGTGGAATACTTATTGAAAGTGTTACGAATATGGTTGCGAAAAGTACTGTAGATTTCTCGGCGCAGGATTTTTTGTTTTTCTGAAATATGAGAATAAATTCTTATGCTCCTAACTTGGTTTTCTTAGAGATGTGGAGTATTAAAGTAACTTAAAATCCTTATAAGCATTTGTTCAACTGTAAGAATGAATAATAAATTCGAATTTTTATAAATCACGGTTCCTTGAATTTCGTAATAAGGGTGTTATACACAGTTTATCTGTATTTCTTAGTTTTCATTGCAGAAGAAAAGGAAAGGCTTAAGAGAGAATATTCGCAAGTGTTGTTCGCAGCATTCGATTCAAACAGTGATGGGAAGTAAGACATTTTATTTGGATGATATAGTTGTTCCTGTTGTCAGTTTACATAATTACAAAAGTAGTGCCTGTTTTTTTGTTTTAATATTTAATTATCTTTCAAAGCATTTAAAAAAAAATAAGGGCGTTGTATTCAGTATTATTTAAGAGTTAGCTTGGAAGAACTGAAATTGGCGCGAGAGTTTGATACAAATGGCGATGGAGTTGTTTCTGACGACGAGATCAAGGTTTCTTGTCTCTTTGATATAAATCTTTTGGAATGTTTTTCAAATGCATTTTTGGGGAACGTGGGTAACGCTTGTTTTTTCTGACTTTCTCTTTTTTCTTCTTTTTTAATACAAAGAATTTAATTTTATGAGATCTTTTTGGGAGGTTAATTCATAAAGCTCAGTGTAGTTTTGACATTTCATCGTGCTGTTTTTTTTTTTTTTTTTTTTTTTTTACTTTTATCGGTCTTAGCACGTTTTACCTGATGGAAAGGAGGACTGCAACTTCGAAGTATTTCTGGGAAATGTTTACGATAATATACGCAGTATTTTTGAAAAACCAGCTGAAAGCGAAAACGAAACAGATATAAATGAAAATGAGTTGGAAACTGGATCATCCGTATCGGTAGAGACTGATTCCGGTACTTTTTTTTTTTAAATTGGGAACTTACTTTGAAGTGAGAAAAGTTTTTGTAAAAGTACAGTATTGTGCTTTAAAAATTCATAAAAGAATGGCAGTACTAATTTAATATAAGATGCGAGGAAGTGTAGAAAACATTTAGAAACACTGCTATGTAAATGTACAAAAAAATAACACTGGATAAATTAGAAGATAGTGGAAAAAACTGAGTACTTTATGAATTTCCAGCATATTTTCATCTTGTGGATTTACTTCAGATATTATGGGGGACATAAGTCAAGAATTTATCTTAATAATTATAACTCCTTAAGAAGTGGGGAAGTTCATGCTCAGGTTACGCTGATGTTACTGTTACTTCCTTGTTTTCTTCACCACGTCTATTATATGATTTATGAAAGACTCAAGATTCACTAGATAATGATGGAGTTGATGCGCTGTCGGAGGTCAAAACAAATAAAAGTGGGAATATTGACGTGGAAATCCCTCGAATTCCAAATATCGACTTTAATCAGCCACCTTACAATCAAGAGACAAAAACAATAATAAAAGGTTTCTTAAGACCTTTACTTTAATTAATAAGTTTGTATCGAAAGTACTGTTGTATTAAAAATTGAGTTAATCTCTATAAATTCAGTTCTGCATAGTCTTACTGATTGTTCCAGAAGCGCAAGATGCAAAGAAGGAGTACGATGATCTTGATAGTCGCTATGCAGATCTCGACTTGGCTATTAGGTAAGAATTTGCTCCAGGAAACATGAGGATATAACAGCAGGTATAAAGATTGCGGAATTCAGTTTTATTATTAAAAAATTCATTTTAAGTAAGGGTTGATAGCAGAAAAAAGATGGACTTGAAAGAAAAAACGCAAAAGGGTATCGCTGAATAATCGGTGAAAAGTTATTTTAACAGTATCTGCGGCGACCAATAAAGCTTTTACTTGAATGTTAAATATTTTGTTCGAAAAACCAAATTCAAGCAGATTTATATAAAATCTTTGCAGAGATTCTGAGCAGTATGATGGTGATGATTTTGGAACTGATATGGCTTGGGCCCCGTTGAAAGGGAAATGTTTTGAAATGGATGAAAACGAATATACGTATAAACTCTGCTTGTTTGACAAAGCTGTACAGAAGGGTAAAAACAGTCATGTCGAGACAGACCTAGGGTATGTTGCAAGCACCAATAGTCAGTAATCGTTTAATATATATTTTTATGGGCAGCCAGTATTGAAACAATAGTGGTTTTTACATGGTTCCCAGACTTTGATTTGACTTTTCCTTGAAATGTATAAATATTAGTTTAGAACTTATTTTGGTTGCGAATAACTCTAAAGTTTATTTCTTTATTTGTGATTATTTTATTATAGAAAATGGAGTTGTTGGCTTGGGGACGGACCAAAAAAATATACTTTACAAAGCTACGATAAAGGCACACCCTGTTGGAATGGACCGGACCGATCCACAAAGGTAGTCATTGAATGTGGAGAGGAGACACAGCTGGTAGAAGCATCAGAACCAAGCAAATGCGAATATCTTTTCACTTTGCGTTCCCCAGCTGCATGTCCTGATCCTGCCACTATCAATGATCAACATGAGGAACTTTAACTGTCTAAAATGTTGAATATTCTTGTAATTCATTTCATTATTAGGCAACAATCTACGTCAAATATGACGTGTCTTAGAGATGGTAAAAAAGTAAAAAAGAAAAGTACAGCGCACCACGCAAAAACATTTTTTGGATAAACATTTTCGGAACTTGTTGCTCCTAACAGGGGCAAAGTACCAAAATTCTGCATTTCCATATGCTGCATTTCACAGTCCCTTCTTTACTGGAACCAGTCATCTGGATAATAACATCCTCCTATGTAAAATTTTCGATTGTTTGTCTTTTATTTAATGAAGATTTTAAGTCCATAGAAATTCGGGTCATTTTCTTATTGCCGTGCAATTTTGTTTGCCTTTGAATGTCCAATGTCCTATCAATTGTTAGATGGAAGGAATTTTGTTGATACTTCTAGGGTGATTGTGTGGAAGTTTTCATGCACAGACTTCAAAATGTCCTGTTTTGATAAATTTATTTCTGTAAGAACAAAAATAAAAGAAACATTACTTACAAAGCCGTAAGCCCATACACACCTTTTTATCACCCTTACTCCAGAGAAAGGTACCATCACATTTTCTGCAAGGGTTCGATGCCTAGTAGATTCATTCCATTGTTTAAGATTTTCCTTGCAGTTGACAATAGTAACAACCTTGGTAAGGCTTTTTCTAGTGGTTCGCCTGATATTCGAAGGACAGAAGATGACGAGCCCACGATGTTAGCCAATTGCAATAAGTAAACAGTTAATCGGCATGGTTCCATTTCTTGGTAACTGTCATACAAGGCATTAGGAAATGCTTTGAACTGCTTTAGAAGACGCGAACTCGCTTCATTCGTTTCGAACTCCCCCTCAAATTTGTGCTCTAAATTATGCTTCAAGGCATGATTCCGTTCCTCGATTGATGTTAGGCGACTGTGTTTTGTCTGAAATCAATCAATGGTAAAACACATAGTTAATGGTGTAAAATTTGATTCTTCGAATCCCAATCTTAGTTACTACTTTGAAGAAAAGGAAAGCAGAGAGATGAAGCATAAAATTTTACCTCCGAGTCTTAAGTCTTAGTTACTACTTTAAAAATCGCAGAAAAATTGAGGAAGTGAAGTCCAATCAGCAACCCAACAAAAATTAATAAAGGAACAAGGGACTGAAGCTTCTACAGCTCGGAAGGAAATTTATAAAACGGAAATATGCCTGCAGAAGAACAGCATTATTTTGATTCATTTGAAATGCTTTGTCGAATGAGAATGAGTAGTCGCTGCTCCGTGCCCTCTTGAGATCATTAACTATCATTGTTCCAAGTGACAAATTAGTCGCGACTTCTTAAAATGCATACATGTCATCAAAGAAAAACATTATATTTCTTAAATTCAGTGCACTTACTTTATCAGCCTACACCAAACCTTTTTAGTCCGTCAATTAAATATCTACTAATAATTAAGTCGTTAATAATAAGTGCAGCATTAAAAAAAAAAAAAACTTACGAAGAATTTCATTCTGGTCAATTTTTATCGTTTTAGATTTGGTGATGAAAGATTTGGCAAGCTCTAAACCGTGATCCAATATTTCGTTTACCACTTCAACTTTTCCTAGCCTATGAAATTGATAATTTTGGATACTTTATGAGAATTGATAAGAGTATAAGGCCTCAAGTTACAAGATGGAAAAGAACATTTACGCAGTAATTAGGAAATGCTTTAGTTGTGAGTTGTTAGCGAGTTGAGAATTGAAAAAAAAAAAAAAAAAAAAAATGAACAAATTTGGAATCGGCAGCACCTAGTTGAAAGACCTTTTACGCGTCCAAACGAAACATGCTGGATTTTGTCACTAATGTCACTCCTTCCAATGGCTTTCAAAAGTAGCTTCAAATTAATGAAATGTTGTCGTTGTGCATGATCAACCACATACAAATATTTATCAGGCGCATACAACTTCTCCCGTAACAGAATTGATGCTAAATCCCTGAACTCATGAAATTTATAGCATAAAATTAAATGACTGTTAATTTCATTTTACTATAAATGAATAGAAGCATTTAGTTGTCAACGAAATAATTCCGACTGATAATGATTACCTGGACAAATAAAGAGTAGTGTTATTAGACTTTCTGATAACAATCGGGATGTTCCGCTCTTTGCACCTAACAAAAACAGCGCCATCGCGGCTTTCTGCTTGTCCTTTTAGTAACATACAATCAATTAACTGATGAGCAGAAATAACGAAATCAGATTCGAAATGTTCCACATCCATTAATAAATTAATACGTCTGAAAACCACTTTGTATATTAGAAACTGCCTATTAGAAACTTTTCCAATTCTGAAATATGCAAAGTCTTTTGTTTCAAATTCCTATTTAGAACCAATAACAAGTTACTCGAAATTCAGTATCCCATTCCAATCCTACAGTAAGGCTTTGATCAATCTTTAATTATTAACAGTATTTCATACTGAGGAGATGAGGATCTTACATTATAAAGGGCATTTTTACTATTTAATATTTCTCACTTTTCATCTAATTATGTTGAATGAAGAATATAAGAATAGTAAGCTACATTTTATTTTAATATCTGGAAGTTAGTCGGGAAAAACTGTTGTCAAGAAAGCAGATTTAAAACTAGTCAGATGTATCACATTTCTCCCTCTAGCCACTATAAATAGCATACCTATAAAAATTATGCAGCTGTTTATGTGATAACTGCCGTGTGCTTCGCCAGAATGACAAATGCTCACTGCTGCCGCCACTTAACAGCGTACTTTCCATATTAGAAAGCACACTGTGAGCTCTTTGTAGGAAAGTGTCCGAATCTTTGGCTAATTTGTTTGCCTCAACATAGCATTTAGCTAAAAGATCACACTTTTTTCTCGTGTTCCATGCAGACCATTCCTGAAAGAAGTACTTCTCTGTTCAGACTTCTTCTATAATAAATAAAACAAAAACAATAAAAGAAGTTTACTTCTTTGGATGGTTCTAGCATTCTCCAGTGAGCAGCAATTAGTGCGAATTGTAACCCCCAATCACCAATATAGTTGATGGAAGTAACTTTATTACCAGCTGCTCGGTTTACTGCATCAATGTAGCGTCCAATAACAGTAGATCTGCAAAAAGGAATGATGAAAACATCTAAAAAGTAGCAAATATTATTTTAACAATATTATGGAGTTTTAGCAATTATTAACAAAGAGCATGAGAACCAAAATGTAGCAAAAAAAAAAAAACCTAAATATTTGCTGTCCAAGCCATACACTTCAGTAATCAGAGAGTGAAATTTCATCCTGACTATAAAAGCCATTTATAAAAAGTTCTATTTCCCTTTAGTTCCCCGCCTTTCGTGGTGAATAGTACAATTACCACTGAAGCAAGAGATAATAACAAAATGCTCAAATATGGATATTTAAACTTTCTTCTTCCTCACCCCCTAAAAAAAGGCAAAAATGACCTGAAATTGCCAACGTGAAACTGTTTGGCAATATTCGGGGAAGAATAATCGATAACAATAGATCTCTTGTTGTTGATAAACTTCTGCAGCAACGTTGATACTAGATTTTCGTCACGCCACATCTCATACACAAATCTTTTCATCGAGGAATCAGCTGCATGTAACATTGGATTTTCTTATAACTAAAACAGTTAAAAACTGTTGAGGTGCGACATTTTACAATCAAAACAGTACTTGGAAGCATTTGAATTAAACGCTTCGAAAATGAAAAATTCCAAAAAAGATCACCTACTGTTAACATAACTCAATCACTAATGAATGAGAGTGGAACTGTAGCCATATCACACCTGGTATAAACGATCCACAGACGAAATATGTTGAGGCCTAAAATAAAAGATCGTTTGCATTTTTCAGCTTATGAACACTTGAAAAGATATGAAATGCCTACAGGTAATTAAAATTGCCAGTAAGTTGAAATCTATCCCCTAACATGTGAAAAATACCACCAGCTAGAGGAATGTCTATTAAATTCAATTAGAAGACTTCTAGCACTCCAAGATCAAACAGTAAATCAGGTTACGCCACTCAGCAATGCTGAAGTAAAAGGATTTGCATAATTTGTCATAAATAATTAAAAATTTAGACTCTACCTAACAAGCTAGACGAACCATAATAGAACTTTGAATAAGTTCACAAAAAAAGAAAAAGCAATGAATATTTCAGAAAAATGATACCTAGTAACGACTAATTCGTCAAACCGAATTAAGTCAAAAAATGTAAGGTGCCATGATGCAGAAAATTAGTAAGCACATTGGTAGAAGCCATAAATAATAGTGAACATTAAACATTAAATTCAGTATTTTTTCGAGCAGTAAAATATATAGCATTATAATTCAAAACGAAACATTTATGCTAAATCGTACAATTTGACGAAGTCATGATATTTTAAGCACATATTTACACTTATGACAATCAGCAAAGATAAGAGTTGTAATACGGTTGTAGTAAATGTAGCTTATACGCCTAACCTGAAAAACCACAAATTCTTGACTGAGCGACATTTTTTTTTTGCTTCATCATCCTGTAGCTTTGAGACCTGTTGTTAAAAAAAAAAAAACGGTAATCCTAGCAACTAATGAATGCCCCAAATTAAATATACTAAAAGAGTAAGGAACAAAAAAAACTGACCATTCTTTTCTGTGAAAAAGAACTTCAAAGAACAAATAAATTTCGAAAATGTCATATTAAGAACACAGTTATGCTATCCTCTTTCTACTCGTTCAGTAAAAAGAGGATAGCATAACTGATATCTATCAAAGAGAAAAATTCTTAAAGCATATGAAACAATTCAACCTGTCTGAAAGACAGTTTAGAAAACGAATATCTCAAAAAAAATATTTTTGAAAATAACTCTTCCAAACAAAAGAAAAACTCTAGAAATTACTAATAATTTAGGAAACAAATATATCAAAATCTCTTTTCTTTCAACTGTAAATATTTTTGGACGTCCAATAAGCTAAGGTAAAATAAACTGACAGAAATACTTCATCACTCACTGCCATCTTCAACTAAGACAGTGTGATCCATAGTAACTAGATAGATTCCGCAAAAAGACATGCAGCAACTAGCTAGCTGATTATTGGTGATAAGAGGTAAGACCTAAAAACAAAAAATATTTAGAAATAGAAATGTTCATTATCTTCCACTTCTTCATTAACTAAGAAATTGGAAAATACAAAATGAATACGTTTGTTGATGCTTTCAACAAAATCAAGCCTCAAGAAGGCCTTGTTTCAAAATAATGTGCTTTGCAATTTAAGTGAAATTATGAAATTTATCTCTCGAATGCAAATGAAACATATTTTCAGGCGTAGAAAAGGTCCAAACAAGATATCGTTATAGACAAACATTCCAAAAATAAGCAGTGCGAATCCAAGCAACTGAAAAAACCGATAAATAAAGGTTACATATATGATTTTAACTTCTTTTAAGAGAATAACAATAGTACTAAAAATTAGACGATAAATACAAATTTATACCTGCAATGGTATGAAATGTTCACCAAAAAGTGGAATTGAAACCAGCCAAATTAAAAGGATTCTAACACTATCAAGTACCATCCTTGTCGTCGCCGATAATTCCTTGGTCACAGAAACACCAGCAAAATTGAAAAATGCAATGCTAGAAGAAATTTACTAAGTAGTTACAACAGAGTTAGAAAACAAAAAGTGATATAGAAGCTACAGATGAAGTAGAATCATTCATTCCGCCTAAAGTGCCTGCAAAATAATTATTTTCAAATCTTAGTTTAAGTTTTTGACTTCTTTTTTTTTTAGTGAAGATCATCTGTTAGCGGAGTCGAAAACTTTAATATTACTTATCAGACGCGCAGAAAGTCACACTGGAGTGAAAGAACATATGCAAACGGAACTGTGCGCGTCGACTCAGACAAAAAAGACTTAAATCAACCAAAAATAAATCCTGTCCTCGAAAGATTTCTTTCCATCGATCAATTTAATAATTTCTTAATCAGAATATGCAGAGAAATAAAACTGAATGATTGCTACAACTCACCTGATCACAGTAAGCATGAGCGCAACACCAATCCATGGGTTATCTTTTACTTCTCTAAATGCATCAAACACATCTTCCAATCGATGATACGGATTAGTTGAAAAAATAGAAGGCACCTTTATGAAATACATTGGAAACAGCAAAAATAACAGAATTGTTAAGCCGAAGAAACCTAAATTAGTAAGTTTTCTAAGCAACAAAAAGAACTGTATATATGATTAACCTTCCCTTCGTGTCTATATGATGTATCACCATTTGATTCGGCGTAACTTAAGAATTATAAGTGAAAGGGTGAAGAATCTATGAAAAAAAAAAAATCAAAATTCTGAATGACAAACCTTCCAAGCCCACAACTAATAAGGGCGGCACATTAAATTCTGTAATGATTTTCTGTTCAATAACCATCTGAATAGCTACTATAATTTGAGCAATGATTATCAGCAAATCACCTGCAAACAAATGAAAGGTAAATTATAACTTTATCTCTGATGCCTTATAAACGAAATGGTAAATACAATAAAGGCATACTTCTTTTCTAATTCCCTGACTTTTCATGCAGAAAAATAACTGTAAGGACATGTTTTCCAAAAACTACTACTATCATCGGGATTCTGTGCTTCCAAGACTGCATTAAAAATGATTACTAGAGCCATCATTTGACTCACCCCACTCAAAGAACTTTTATACCACTATGTGGTAGAAAATGCTCCAAATTCAGCAAACAAAAAATACCGATCATAGTCTCATGTGCTACATTAGTTTTAAACCCTACAATCATCTGAAATTGCTTTACCACCATTCTTCTTATGTGAAAGATGTAAACTAATCATGATGATGGCACAATTTTTAGCAAGAAGAGCAAAATAGAGGTATCTACTAAAATAAAATATGTATGCAAAATAAACAGAAATGAGGAAATCTCAACCCCTTGATGTATATGTTTCAAAAATAAAAACTTACCGTAATTCATGAAAGAAATTTTCATTCATTTTTAAACAACGAGAGAAAATAACCTGTAATAATTCCATTAATATCATGTTTGGAATTTTTATCGAAAATAATATCGCTTACTCCAACAATAACGAGGCCAACAGTAACAAAGCCCATGCCTAACCAACGGAAACCTTGCAGATATGACCGTAAGAAAGCAACCGAAAATAGACCAGTAAATATTATTACGGCGCCTGGAAAAGTAACTTTTTATATAGAAAAAATGTCCCAATTAAAACGGGAGATAATAATAGAACTATTGAACCCTAGAAAAAAGAAGACACGCCTTTTTCGATGCTTTGTCTTCACAAAAATTGTTTGACTGAGCAAGAAAGAAAAAGAGAAAAAAACATCCAAAAGCTTAATAAGTAAAGAACGGACAGAGAGAAGATAACACTAACGAATTACCTCTTAACATTTGAAACGATGAAGCTTGAGTAAGATTCAAACCAATATACATTATCGAAGTAGCAAGAACATCACAAAGTGCTGGTGCAACGAACAGCCAAGGATTAAATTTCAGGAAATTTTGTTCTGAAATGTGAGTAGATATGCCACTGCCACTCCTTTCACCATTGTTTACTGACGCCATTTGATCACGGTGATTTCGAATGCAATTTGAAATGACGTAGGCAAATAAGCAAAACAGTTCACCGATGAACATACAAATTGCCTGAATAAAAAGACCCATTAAGTTTCTAACACATCAAAAGTTATCCTAAAAGTCACTGACATTAAATATTTCAATAACTAACAAACAACAGCTATAAAGAACTACCACTAGTAAAGACTAAGGAAAACATGACCACGCAATCAGATGCAACTAATCTTAATGAAAAAATGCCTGAAATCCAGAAGACATGACAAAAATAGCATAATAAATCCTCTAGCTGAAAAAATTCAGAAAGTATGAGTTTAGTACATTGTTAAGCTGTTCAAAAATAACTGAGATAAGCAGCCAAACAGGGAGGAAAACAGTTAACAAAATAAAGAAATTGTCTAGCAAGTTGAATAACTTCATAATTAATGCTAAATCCTAATGTACCTGAACAAATGGATGATTGAAGTATTTACCATCTACTTTCATGTTGTCAGCCCATCTGCAAAATGGTAGCAATTCATCTATTAAGAAATTCCAAACGTTTTAAAAAAAATCAAAGAAAATCAAACGGAAATTATTTTGTCCCAAATTAATCAATTAATATTCGAAAACAACGCATTAAGAGCCATTTATTTAACATTATAGAAAAGAAAGAAAAAAATTCCTAGATCCTGGAATTCAGTATCTTGCAAAAGAATCATTGATAATGAAACTGAACAGAATTCTGTGGAGCAACAAAAACAGATTACACACGTATTCCAAAATTCAATTTTAAATTTATGAACCCAGTAACGACGCTTACTTTGCAGCAATAGTATTGATCGATCCAGTGACAATCATAATCAGGCCAAGCACAAGTGGCTTTAGTACGTAACTTCTTTCTGTATTCATCATACTGAAACTCAATACACTTTTAAGACTCGGAAAAAACAGAATTCAAGGAAAAAGGAAAAACGACTTGAATAAAAAAGAAATGGGATGTCGTAGCATTTTCCTTTATCTTCTTCATCCTCATAAAATAAGTGATAGTTATAACAAACGATGATATAAAAAAAACACGTTATTAAAACAGCCTCATCACTACAATAATTTACGAAGATCCCAAATAAATTGAATTTTTATTTAATTTTATTAACATTTTTAAGGTAATTTCCTAAAGTTACATTAAGTTTACTGAATCAACTTAGTCTGTTAAGTCGAACCTAATGGAAGGTAAAATAAAAGTCCATGTGCCGTTCAAGCATAATCTTAAACTTAAATAAGCTTAAGTCTCAGAGCCTTCGAAATCTTCACCAAAGCTATCGAATTATCACAATTTTGCCTTCTCACAGAATGAGCTGTTTGTTCACCAAAATATAACATTGGTGAAAATAAATTATAAGAGAAGCATATAAAATGCTATCTTGCCAAAGTTCCATATTTGAAAATGAATGCCTGTCCCAAAAATTGAAAGTTTTGCACTCTAAGCGCAGATATAAGCAGTGAACTGACAAATCCAAAACCTCGCATCAGGGAAGGCTATTATTTTAGGAAAAAATGATAGCCAAACTAACACTTTCACAATCAATGCCGAATGCTCGAACTACCGAAACATTTTAAAGTCCATGAGCAAGAAGACAAAACAGCGAAGCAATATGTAAACTAACGAAAATGCTAGATTCTAGATTACCAAGAGGTCATGATGATGAAGTGGACACCTGCGCAGCAAACCTACAGATAACCAAAGCCTGGCGTACCCTTATCAGATCACTTAGCAGTTGCTCATTCAGTTAACATCAAGGGATAAGTATTTTCATCGCGCCTACACAGTGGCACAAAATGATATTGTTTATAGTGAGTGATGTCATCCTGGAATACTGATTTTAAGTTGGTGTTTGGTGGAGAGGGATGGAGTGATGGATAAGTGGAGGTTGGATGTGTGAAGGGAAAGATAGTGATGATGGTTTTGTTTTGCAGGAGTGATAATGAAGGTGAAGAAAAGGGAAGAGAGGAAGAAGAAGGATGCTTCGAGCAAAGGAATCCAGTGGAAGGAAGAAAAGATGCGAAGCGCGAGACAGATCTCGAGAAAACAATGCAGGAAGAAGGGTAATGATCAGGTTGGTTTTGTATATATCACTCGATTGTTTCTCTTCTGCCAGCTATGCATTCATCATATGGAATTGAGTTGTTGCTTGCAGCGTCTCCACTTGCTCTGTTTTTGGGGTAGCTACAGTTTCTTGAGGAGTGGAAGGTGGAGAAAAGCTTCTTCGAGTTCTATCCTTTTGTATGTGAGTTTATTGCAGGGTGAAAGTCAAGAAAAGGAGTTTACTCAAAGAGGACCTGAGGATGACAATACTAATCCAGAAACGAAGAAGAAACGAGTATCGTTTGCCGTTGATTTGGAAATGTTGAAAGTGTTTGATCGAAGGATGAAGCTGACAGTAAGTAAAACTCATGAAATATTAATCTGATTAATACTTTTTATAATGGATTGCATAGCCTCAGTCGTATTTCATTGATTTTTGTGGTAATTTTCAGCGATTGGGGAATTGCTGTGTAAATCATAAAAAAGATTTACGGTCTACTGTACAGCAAGATATCACAGACGACTTTCTATATTTCGGACTGATTCATGCTCTGCATACCTCTGCCAATATATTTCAGGTTACACCATCAACAGCTAGTCCTGGTAGAAGCATCATTATGAAGAAGGAAGATGGACCGAAAAGTCCATCAAATTCATCTGCAATGCCAACATCTAGAGATAAGGAATCAGTAAAAAAAATTATGCTTACACATTTAGCTTATGGACAAAGTCGTGATGAAGCCACAAGAACAGAGAAAGCTAAGCAAGAGGCTGTTAAGAATTCTGCAGTGAAATTTGCCAAAACAAACTCAAAAAAAGTGGCGGGAAAGACAGGAAAAAAATTTCAGAAAACTGATTGTGTAAAAATCCGGTCAGTCAGCACAAGAAGGAAATTGCAGGTATGGATTGTTTACTTACTTGTCAGCAAACTCAAGTTTATTTAGTGCAAAATCTACTAGCTCCAGTTTTTTTGAACGATGTTTTTTTTTTCTCTTCGTATTTTGAAGTTTTTGGTTCCAGTGAGACTATATCTTATTTTCATTGCAATTATTTTTTCTAAATAAAAGTGTTTGAAGTTGTCATAATTACTTTATTTTAGGTGACCAGAAAAATAAAAGAAAGGTTGTTGAGCATGCCAAGAAAAGAACGCAAAATGTATGTTCGGGAATTACGGAGGAAACGAAAGCCTCATTTTGATTTGGCACTTCGATGCAAACATCTGTGGGAGAAATTACGAAGGTAGTTTTTTCGCTTCCAATCATACTGGGCGATTCTCTCTGGAGATCGAAGTTTCACTCTCTACTTAACATTTTTCTAAATGGACAGATGGTATTGCTTCTGTAGTGAACTCAACTTTTTTAGTGGAAAAACGAATGAAAATGAGCGGAAAAAGCTGGCCACTGAGATTTTTGGAATAGTGAAAGGAAAAGTAAAGGAACTAATATTTGCGCATGATACCTGTCGAGTTGTGGAATGCTTAATAACAAATGGAGATAACAATGTACGAAATGCTCTTTTCGAAGAACTTATACCGGAGATCATCAGCATGGCAAAGTCAAAATATGCTAGATTTTTCATCATGAAAATGCTCAAACACGGGTATGCTTTCAGAAATTGATGCTCTCAATAAATTTATCGCATGAACTAGAACTAATTCTATTCTAACATTTGGAGAATATATCTTAGTTGGTCCAAAAATCTGTAGTAGCTTCTTCATTCCTTCCAGCCTGAACTGTCTTCTATATTGTTTAGGTAATTTCTGCAAATGTTTAGATAGCAATTGGTTGTGGAACCATGGGACTTATGCTTGACATGACAAGATCTGCGTACACACAACATCTCCTATTATGTAATATAGCAGAATACAGTAGAAAATAAATGCGTATAAAACGCTCCGTGACTTTTTGTGTCGGATATTCGGATTCTTTGATTTAGATCTGTGGCACAACGTCAAATAATATTTGATGGATTTCGTGGACACTGTGTTTCATTATTGCGGATGTCATCAGCAGCCCAGATTTTAGAAATAGCCTATAATGATTATGCAAATGCTCAACAACGATATAACATTATTATTGAGTTTTATGGAGTGGATTTCGCTTATTTTAAAGTTGGTGGTTATTGTCGTTTTTTTTTTTTTTTTTGTTTTCTATTATTTTTTTTTTTTTGTTGTTAATGATGTTTTAAAAAATTGGAAGTTATTTGTCAGTACAAATTTTAATTCATCGCCGAAATTGATAAGCCGTAAATAATCAAGTTTATTTTAGAGTGCTGACAAAGGAATACGAACACTGAGAGAAATAATAGCGGAATATCCGAACAGAAAAACATCAATTGTCAAATATCTTGAAAGCATCCTGTCTGATATTGTAGACAAGTAATTGCTATGATTTCAGTTTGAGGCTTGAGTAAAGATATAAAATTTGTTAATTTCGATTATTATTATTTTTTCTTTTTTTGATATGAAATTTGTTGTTTATCACTATATTTACTTGTTTGCAGGCCTCAAACGAAATTAAGTTTGACGCATCGTTTGTTGAGTGATTTTTTCGAGTTTGCTGATGCTAAGCAGTTAGAAGAAATGATTGATTCTTTGAAACTACGTATACCTGAGGTTATTAATTTTGAATTATGACTGATTTTATCTTTGGCATGGTGAGCTTTGTAAATACTGACATTATGAGTTTTATGAACATTTTATCTCTCGTAGCTTGAGATGGAGGGACAAGAAAAAATTATAAAATGATAAAATGACAAGGAAAAAGGGAAGGAGGGAGAATATCTGGAACATTGAACATATTCTAATCACCAAAGAAATAATCATATTACATATTTTAGATCGTTCACACAACTGATGGTGTGCGTACGGCAATGAAGTGCTTATGGAATAGCCCTGCAAAAGCGAGAAAGGTTATCTATTTAAAATAAAGAGCATAAGATTTGTGAATATGACTATGCCAAAATTATAACTTTTTGCTTCAAGTTCATCTTAAATTAAGGAACCAAATTTTACAGATAATGCTAAAAAATTTCAAAGGACTGGTGACGAAAATCTGCATAGAAGAGTTTGCTCATCGTTTTTTGATTGCTGTTTTTGATACTGTCGATGATACGGTATTGGTTGATAAATATTTTTTAAAGGTTAATTTTCCGTTAAAACTTTTTTTTTCTTTTGCTTTATCATAAAGAATTTGGAAGTGCAAAACAAAAAAAATTAAAGAGATCCTCTGGATCTCCACCTCATCGAAAATGAGATGATGGGAGTGGGAAGTTGTTTACGTCAACCTTTCGTGATTAATATAATCATTCTTAAATGTTTTTTTGATATTTCTTCTCAGGAATTGTTGAACAATATTGGTGAAATTATTAAAAGCAGTTATGGTGTAAAAGTTATGCATCACTTAATTCATCCAAGAGATCCTCGCTTTTGTTCAGCATCGCAAGTTGCAATTTATAAAGCGGTTAGTTCACATTTGATTATTGCCAAAATTCTCCCATTTTTTGAAACTTGCCATTCTTCTTTATACGAACTAAAAATTATTTGTTGAAAATTTGGTAGGTCAAGAGCTAACTTTTTACTTATGGTTCATAAACTTTAAATATTTCAGGGAGATAGAAATCCATATAGTAAAAAAGACAGCAAATTGCGTTATTCAGAATTGTTTTCATACATTCAGAAACCATTTTGTAACTATTTCACCGAAAACATGGATGCTGTGCTTTGTGAGAATCATGCATCATTACTTGTTTTGGATATGCTAGAAGCACCAAGTAGGTTTTATGTTAAGCAATCATAACCATCTATGACGTTTGCTGCTTCAATATTCTGTAATAGCTGAATTTATTGCTCGTAAACCTCTACAATTTTTCCTCTCTCGTTAGCGATTATATTTGTAGTAGTTATTTGATGGTGTGTTCAAAGAAAGCAAGAGCTTTGAGAAGTGCGAGAGGGACTGAATTAGTGCAAACCTCACTTCTTTTCTTTCCTTCTCGATTACAATAGTTTATTGTCCAGGAGAATTTATTGTGCTTTGAAGATATTCTCCAGCAATATTTTACAGCTGATTTGGATCTGTTCGAGCGAACTGTAAATGCAGAAGATCGCGCGGCTTGCTATAATGCAATTGCTTCTACGTGCAATCGAGAATTCATACCCTCTGATGTCGAACAGCTTCATCCAATTGAGCATCCTCAAGCTCATTTCGTAATTTCTAAATTGCTAAAATGTGATTCCAAATTTGATATCAAGCTTGGGGATATTATTGTGAAACGATGTAGGAATCAGTTATCATCCTGGGTGATTTTTAATTTTTTTTTCCCAAATTTCTGAACTGACCACATAACTCATAGATATTTAATCGATAAAAAAATTTTAATTAAATTGCTGTTTAGCTGTTCCTTCACTTCCGAAAAAAAAAAAATTTTTGAAATTCAAAGTTAAACTACAGCTTTAGACAAAAATAGTAACCTTTTACTGTATAGTTAGCACTTCCTTTCATTTATACTGGCTGCATTAATTTCAGCTCGCATGTAACAAGGGATGTTTTATACTTCTGCATATTCTGGAAAATGCATCTAAACAAACTCGAGAATTAGTGAAAAAGACGTTGTCTTTATCAGCAGTGGGAAGGTATCATACAAAAGGAGCTACTATATTGATGCAAAAATTGAAGTGATGGTATTGTTCTTGTTTGCATTCTTGTTATGCTTTATGTTTAAATAAATTGCCACTCCATTCCTGCATTTATTTAAGAAAGAGTAGACTCTATTTAGTGCTATGGGTTTTTTTTTTTTTTTAGTTCATCTATTACATAGTCTAACGAATAGTGAGTATCTTACATCGCTTTGTTCTTATACACGGAAAATGAGAAGTGTGTGATAGACAGCAGCGAATTAAGTATTTTTGTCACTTCTCTTTTGTATTATGTCGGAAAATAAGCATAAGAAAACGCAACAGAAATACAGTACAAATATGACTTTCATGGTTAGGAGGCGGATTAACTATAAAAAGCAGTCCAGATTCTCAATAGTTTCCCTCATGTGTAATAAATATGCTGTTTCAAGTGTTAAAAATTATATAAGCTCCCGAGAAGGTGGAATTTCATCACTGGAAAGATATGAAATCAATTTTCTGGAGAGGGGAACTATTTGTAGCGTTTAAATGTGAAGACGAATTCATAAAACAAAATACACGGAAATAAAAACAATAAATATAATTCTACACAATATACAAGCAACAATATTACTGCTTCTTTGGAAGCACCCTTTGGGGATTAATTACATAGAGAAAGTCGTCCAATATATTGAATTGCAATGGTTTAATTTCAATTTCTTCCTTGCAAACTCTGTCACTTCGGAATGGATCGCATGCTAATACTGTGTTATCTTCCGCATCATTTTTTGGTATTGATGCTGCTCTAAGTGAGGATTCTACTTCGGAGCATGATTCGAGGTCCTTAGAACATTCGAAAGTGAGCTTCTTTTGGCTCTTCACTTTACACTGTCTCAACTGTATGGACTCTGACTGAATGCTAGAATTAGTCGCTTATTTTAAAAAAGTGTACGTAGTTATGCCACGAATCATTAAGCATGATCTTGTGGATCATAGCTCTTGAAAAGTTTGGAATTCGGGTACTCAAAAAAAAAAAAAGTCAGTACCCAGAAAAACAGGCGTTTTCTGGACAATCATCTGTTTGTTTCGGTAGCGGTTGTGATAACGACAAAGAAGACCCGGATAAACTATCCAGGCATTTTTCTAAATCAATTCGGATAAGATCATGGATGAAATGGCATTGATCACCATAAGGACAGTACCCAAACGTTGTGTATTTGATACACAGTGCAGTGCGATAGCGAGGATTGTTGAATAATTTCTGGAAAATCAAGTATAATTCCATTTCAATTATCCTACTATTGATCGTAGACGAAGGTGTACTAGTGCATCCAAGTAGTTTGCTTTTGGATTTCCAAATTCATCAAATACTATCAGAAATTAGGAAAATTTTCTTATTTAATTAAAATATGACGACCATATGTTCAAATCTATTATATTAAAATCTGCTTACTACTTCCGCTTTTGGCAATGGCCTTAACTCTTCTGGACCGTGTGCGAACTTACAACGTTTCCCATAATTGCAGCGACCAGTATCTTTCCAGGCTTGACATGGCACTGTCTGAAATGTGTGTTACCGTTAATATGCAAAAATTAGGTTATCTTAAGTCGAAGGATCGCAGCCAACATCAACAAAACAAAACACTGCTATGCCTGCTTTGTTAATTAATGATTTGACTGTCTCACTTAGTCGTTTGAATTTGCTCTCAGCCAAGTTCAATGTTTTCATTAAAAATATAATTCCTTCCTGTAAATCGGTTATTCGATTTTGTGTGTCCTGTGACGATTTCAAAGTTTTCTAGCATTCCGTTGATTAAAAATATGCAGTAAAAAGTGGAATTTGTAAATTTTCAGTTGCTTTTGAATTGTGGATTCAGAAATATACTAACTTTATGCGTTTCAGCTTTCCGCCTTTGTTTCCGTTCTGCTAGTAGCAGTTGTGACTGATAAACAAACTGGAACCATTGCCTAAGGTACATGTCTCTGTTGTAAAAGTCTAGATCGAACTGTTTCTGTTTTAACATTTCCTGTACCACCAGTGAATTCATGTCTTGCTTGAAGCTAACTTAAAAGAATCTGCAAATTCAGAATTCCAATCTATGAAAACTTTTATTTCATATTCTACTAGATTGTAAAAATATTCTCAAAGCGGCAAATTTATTGTTTGTAAACCAAATACTCAAAAATAATTTTTCAAAAAAAAAAAAAAACAATAATACAAAAGACTGGAATTATTAAAGCTTAAGCAAAACTAACCCTCTTCTTTCAATGTTCCCAATTCCAAATTATTATAATTCTAAATTCTTCAGATGGGCATTGTTCTACGAAACGCTTCTTTGCCGCGATATCTAGATTTTTCTTTAAGGAAGCCTCCAACTTGTCTTCTTTATTGAACTGCAACATATAATTTCAGGAACAATAATCAAGGTAACATTTTTGTATATTGAACTGAATTACTTCAAATTTTTTTCAAAAAAAAAAAACAAAAAACTTTAAATTTTTTTAGTTGGTAAGATTATTTGAAGGGTACTATTATCATTGACTGGTTAAGGATAATGTGATTTGTATTCTTTAGTTCCGGATCACCTAATACGTTGATATGAATGAAGATCCAAAAATCTCAGAAATACCGGAATCACCGAATTTCTGATAATTAGAGATGATATATTATTTAAAAAGTTTTGCTTGACTACAAAATATGAATTTCTCATTGTTTCGTAAAGAAAAAAGAAAATCTTTGTTATTATGGGTGAGACCGTATTCAGATCTTGGACCTACTTCAACAGCTTCCTCTGCAATCTTGCTACAGTTACTCTTCGTGAAATAATGCTCTAGAAATACTTAGAGAGTAATTTGGAGTTAAATAAAACTTAAAAAAAAAATAGATTTGGCAATTATTTCATCTTCACTTATTAATTAATGATTTTGCTATCAGATTGTGTCATCATCTTTCAGCAAAGTCTGAACGCATCTACCAGTGCTTCTCTGCTTCAAGGCAACATTTTACAATATTTCTATGATATTTCTCCATACTGCTGCAATTGCATATCTGTATGATAACATTTTCGACTCAAACGTGTTTTATGTTGGCCCATCTTTGATCGTGGTTAATAGGTAGTCAGAAGGACAAAGTATTTCATCAAATAGTAATTCTGTCTAACATAAGTATACGGTATATTAAACGCAGTTTCCATAGTTGCAAACACAAAGGACTATTGTTTGGATCATAGCAAAGGCAATTAATTCATTTAACTGGGTCCCTCTAGACCGAATTTCACTCTTTCGTTTTCTTGTCTTAAAGAATAGAGAGGTCCTCGAGTTATAGTTTGGTCTTAAGATAGAACTGAAATCATGTTTAAAAGCAAAAACACTTCTTAATAAGGGTTATTATTGAGCGTTATTATGAGTATGATTTATTGAAATTCAACTAATTTAAATTGATTGGTTCATTGGATTTATTTCAACATTCTATTATATAATTAAATCAGATCATTTAAATATAACAAATAACGAGATACACTCCAGGGCATTTTCAAAATATTCTGTTTGGCATTTCTCTCATTTTTTGTGCACTTATAAAGTAATGGAATTAATTATGTCCTTGTACTGATTGATGTCCAGCATGGCCATCACAAAATTTTTTTTAAAAATGTTCTTTGATAGTCTTTTCTTGATAGATTTAAAGTTTAAAAGTTATAATCAACAAATGCTCGTTTAGTTTTCACAGGTTCATTCCACTTTTTATTGTTATCTAATTCGTAAAACAAAAACTGTTGCACGCGATCCCACATTTTTCGTTCACAATATATTCCCTATAATTCTTTTAAAATGCATTTATCCAAACTGAAATGACCGAACTAGATTTTATTGCACTGATTTAATATTATTTAAATTTTCAATTTATAATGATTTTTGGAACTAATTGACTTTTCCTAAAATCATTTTATGTTCCACAGAAAACCAACTTTTCTGAATAGAACAGTTTGGTACTGGAGCCAGTTTAGGGAGTTCTGGGTCGTTCCAAGTCCAACAGAAACGTTAACACTTTTTTTACCTGATGAGTAGCTTTGTCAAGATAAAAGGGTTTCGTAGCATTTGGAAATCGACTTTGCAATACGGCACTGTGATTCATCGAAACGATCACGTCATTCATTCCGTGGCAGATTAGTGTACGACACGGAACTTTTGACGCTTTGTCAATACTATAAGATGTTAGAGCTAGATTCTCTTGCATTAAATTTCTGGGAGCACAATGAGCCATTTCATTTGGTGAATCAACTGATTTGTGATTAAGTGACAAGGAAAGTAAATGTGAACAAGTGTGAACTGTGAACGAAATGTGAACTGCTTGGAACTAAGGTTCTCAGTATTCAGTGCAACACTGTCCAGTAAGCAAGTAACAGTCGCTATAAACAGATCAGTGCATCAGCAACTCAGAATATATTGTTCATTTATCACTTAATTAACACAAAGTTCGGATGTAAGTAAGAAGCACAGGGAATTCACAGTTTATTAGTCTGCTCGAGGTTTTGGGAAATCTAGATAAGATGTTCTTAAAATGTCTTTGGATATTAATTTAAAAGCATTGTTTGTCACTGCAGGGCATAGTTACCTATGATTATGCATGATGTTACCTTGAGAATTGATCCAAACAGCAAGTTCGGTTACTATCAGGCTTTCTTCCAAGAACGCGCAATAAAGATGTGAAGGGAGCAATAAGAATCAAACCGCCTACCTGTACAAAGACGACTTACGCATAAAATTACTGTTTCCTAAACATAAACTTTGTTAAGCTGTCTTATTCCAATTTTTTACACAAAATTTTGTCTTCCAGAACACGTCCGTGAGACTACAACATTATCGATCGCAACTTAGAAGCATAATAAGATCAGCACTTGCGATATTATTGTGTCCAAGCTTAAGCTTTTCCCTTCCCGCAATTTGTTTCTGATTCCTTTAATTTCATCCTAGAACTTAATTATAAACTTGAATAAACTTAACAGAACTTTTTTGAGTGATGCCAAATGAATAGCAACTGCAGTACCCATACTAAATCCTATGAGGATTATCTCATTCGGTTGCGCTTTCATTTCTTCAATCAAATATCTAAAATGCGCAAATGTCATGTTTTGATATTTACGAAATTTGGAGTGCAATTGTCTAGTATGCTTCCCATTCTTATGCCCGTTCCACAACACATATCATGCACTTTCTGACTTATTCGCATAAGGTAGACTCTACTTTGTAAACTACAAAAGTCTAAACCAACTTCTATCTACTAGAATTCTGTAAAATTAATTTGTCGTGAAACAAACTGATAAACGGCTTCCATATTTTGATAAACATTTTTTTCTGTAGGAGTTCCAGTACTCAACCCAAAACCACTATAATCAAAGGCTATTAGATCGCACTGTAAGAAATCTGCTATGTCAACCTGAAATTTCTCCAATAAAACGAGCCATAAAATGCAAAATCAACAATCAGTGGTAAAATAAATTTCTGATAAACGAAAAATCTCTAAAAAATAAAAGGAAACATAGCAAAATTCAATTTTAAAAGGCTGGTTTTGTTAGAAAATTATTAATAAAATAAATCAGCGACAACCAAATTTGGTGTTTTACTTATAGGCGAGGGAAGAGGATCCCACCAAATTTGGATCTGTCAACATGCACGACCCAACATCCGAACTATTCGGCTGAGCGAACAGTAAGATATAAGGAGCCGATTTTTTGCATCGGTAGGATTTCTCACATCGAACATAAAGAGCCACTAAAATATCTCCATTAGCTGACGTTATTAAACGCACCTGCAAATAATAATATGCAAGAGATTTTTCTTTAATCTCTAATTTAAACAATAAATGAGCAAATTCTAATTTCAGAATGACACGGTGCATACCTTTCCTATTCTCGTACTATCACGTCACAAAGAAGGCTTACAATGAGATACAAATGTGGCATGAAGCATTTCTTTTGAAATATACATATTTTTAAGTTTTTATTATATATATGTATGTATATAGGTATTTTAAATATTA
This sequence comes from Setaria digitata, assembly GCA_003640385.1. NCBI lineage: Eukaryota > Metazoa > Nematoda > Chromadorea > Rhabditida > Setariidae > Setaria > Setaria digitata. Next base: position 141,390 of record RCAB01000003.1, read on the forward strand.
GATAATGTAAATGGCTTACATTGTTGAAATGGTTTGTAACGGTAATGTCATCTAAAATGAAATTCGCTTGGGTTTGATAACAGAAAAAGTGACATCTGATAATGTCTCTGTGTATTAATAGTAATTTTTCATTTAAATGTATAATCCCTACTGTTAACCTCAATTCGCAAGAGTTGATCCGCAACATCCGAGTTTTTGAATTTTGGTAGCAATAGATGCGGTAAACAAATTGTTAAATTAATGCTTTCTTTAGCGCTTTTTGCGTCGAAAAACTGTTGTCGCTTGTCATCCTTAATTATACTCAATGCAGACAAAAGGTCTGTGAAATTTGCTTTTGCAAAATACAATATCAAAAATGTCCGATAGTGAAATAAACATCGAGCTTGAACTCGAAACAAACAGATAGCGTCCGGGGACTCTGCTATAATTTTTATCTTACTGACTCTGCTTTTTAATTCCATAGGAAATATTCTCTTCTTTGTTTGAATTCGTAATTTTGCTGTCTTTCACGTTTGTTCTGAAGGAATTCTTACCTGTCCACCAATCAAGAAATAGTAATGACAGTGTTTCGGAGGATGAAAAGCAGCTTTGCGGATCATTAACTTCGGTACTGGTGGACATAGGATATAACACACTTTGGCTATCCATTTAAATGCTTTCAGCAATCTTCGCCATAAAGTCACTTCTTCTGCTGCCACCTTTTTTGCTTCTTCCTCATTCTACGGATATTCTGATTCTGATTATTTATGTCCAAAATTTGATGCCAACAAACTGGTCATGATGCTAACATACAGTGACCAATGATCTGATTTCTATTAGGAAAATTGGAAAGTGTTTAGAATATTCTATTTCTCAACCTACTTGACTTTGGATTCTTTCTTTTTCACATTGACAGATCCTGCTGGATTCTGCAAGAAATGCATCGATTATATTTTACGGAAACAACTATTTCAAAATAAATTGAAATATTCTGAACATACCTTCACGCAGTGGAATGAATGGTCCAATTATATTTCTTTGATCATTGTCCTAAACTATCCTTAGTCGTTACCAACATAAATCTTTTGGCTAATCTTCAGATCCGCAGAAAAAGTTTAATTTAATATTTTCTGCTTCTCCGCAAAATAATGAAAAAGTTTGTATATACAAGTTCTGACCCAACCTCATAATTTTTGCAAGAACATTTCAAGACTTGATAGTTAAACTGTTAAAATAATTATCCATCAAACCTGGTCCTCATCATTAACGGCATTTTTATCAGAAGAAAACAGTTGGGCGCTTAAATCTGACTCATTCTGAGGCACGCTATAATTCGAAGAAATTAAAAAGAGCAAATCCAGATGACCTAAACCGACAAAACTGCACAATTGATATAATATATTAAATGATATAATCAGCCTATTAATTTTTGTGATGGGATTACCGTATATTATTTGAAAAAGCTATTTCTACTAAATGAAGGTAAAGCTTTATCAAAGCTGTTTTATTAAAGCGGAATTCAAACCTGCGCAAGCAATAGCGGAATTTTAAATTTTGGTATATTGATCACTGAATCAAATACCGTGTTAATAAAAGCATTTACCTATGTTGAGATGAATAAGAATAGGAGTGGTGTTCAGGACTTGAATGATTAGTTTGGATATGTGTTTTTGAAGCTTGTCGAAAGTCGTTGTTCATGCTTTGAAATAACTGAAAAGATTTCGAAATCTTCTAACTTAGTTGATGTGTAAAATGGAGGTGATGTAAAATGAAATGAAGGTATTAGAAGTTCCTCTAAGTCTTAAAAGTGCCATGAACTGCTATATAATTATATTGTATAATGTCTAATAAGTACTAAAGCTACTTATTACTTGTATAAGCTCATTTTAAAACAGTGCTTCTTCACGATTCTGTTTAATAACATCTACAATTATTTTTCCAACTGAGCTTAGACATTTTCCCCTCGGCTGAAAAGAAAAAAAAAATTGACAAACTTCTACCCTTTCAGTTCCTATGGTCATGACAATCTAATGATGAAGGAATTAATAGCAGAAACCTTAAATAGTTCCTAAAATAATGATGGAAATTTGCATAATTGGAGAAAATCCTATTGTATGTTACACATAGTGTTATACATGGCTCATTTCCTCTTAAGATAATTAATCTAATTTCGTAAGCTTTAAACTTTTCTACTTCCAATCATCATTAAGCTCAACAAGCACACAGTCTACACTTTGAATTTAGACTGAAGCCTATTCATTTCTCAAGTTTTCCACAAAATCTAAAAGATTTCTGAGAATATTCTAATTCGCAACGACTGCGTAACGAATTGCTTTTGTAATGATGGAAACAATGGAGTGGATTTATAAGAAAGTTTATTGTACTTTAAAATTTAGCAGAAACCATGAACAGCAAAACAAATAAACAAAACGGAGCAGTGGTATTAGATGAGTAGACCTCATTTAGATGCAAGTGTTGAACAACAATTTCCATAGCGATATACACACTGCAAACCAAAGTCTGAAAAGAAGACGGTGGAAATGGAAAATAATCAAACTTGCAGAAACTGCGGTATTCAAATTTTTATTTTCCTACTTAAATTTTGATGAGTTAAGGAAAATATAATGGATAGCTTGAAATTTGATAAAAAATAAACTATGATGAATCAGACTGTAAAGTCATGAATTTAAATTTGGCAGTACAGAAGAATGAACATACATTGAGTAGTTATCAGTATTGAAAATTCCAAACGTAGCGTCGGAGTAATTCTCGTAGTCGTCATCGTCATCTTCCTCACTGCTTTTTTTTCTCTTCAAGTATGTATAAACTCCAAGAAAGTGATGTCACAGTAATATCCCATCATTGAAAAATTGATCAAAATCAAATTTACAAAATTGGGTTTAAATGAAAGATTTCAGTTCCCGAGATTCAATTAAGAACAACCTTTTCTTTTTCTTTCCTTTTGCTTGATTTACCCTCATCACTGCCAATCTTCTTGCTATTCGATCGGTTTCCTTCTTCACTGAGCTCTTCTGAATCTTCATTGCCATCATCACCCCCACCTTGTGATTCATCGTCAATCTCCTCAACCTCTTTATATTTCCGCTGCTCTTCTAACGTTGTATCCACGTACGGAAATGGTGTCGTTTTTCGAGCATTGTAATTAAAACCAATTATTTTTGGTTTGTTGCGATCCATCTGCGGCTTGCTTATAGGCTGTGACGGTTGATTTCCACCAACTAGCTGAAGAATAAGGTTAGTTTGAATTTCTAATAAACAACTTCAACTAAGAGCTTGCATGCAATTTTCGCTGAATAAATCAGATAATCGGAAAATTACATTCAGTAGTTGAAATCTAGTTCTGTAGAATCTGTGACTCAAAATATTGAAAAAAAAGGACACAGATAGAAAAATGACCGAGGCATCTCGCGGCAGTCTTTCCTCGTCGATTCTGGGTAAGTTCTGAAGATCCTCGTAATCTATCTCTATAACTCAATAAGCACTAGTTGTCAAAATTAATGAATGAAATATATGGCGAACTGAAAATGAAGTATGGATCAAATTTAGTTGAGAGGAACGAAAACTTCTTTCAGCGTAACAAAACAATTACTCTCTACATAGAAATTCTTACCGACGTCATCATCACCAATCAGTTCCACATAAGAAAAGCTTTTTGGTAGCATTCTACGATTCTGTTCATGCTAAAAATATAAGCTGAGAAAATTTTGAAGTGAAGAGGAGGAATGGAAATTTAGAAGATGTAACGAACAGATTTGCGAGGATTTCAAGGACTGTTAAGTAATCTTCCATACCCGAATTACAGCCGAATATGCTGCCTCTAAAACCAATAAGAACATGCAAAATGTGGCAGTGCGGAGCATTTTTACGGGTTCTCCGACTCGACTCGTTGTTAGCAATCTGAATCTGAAAAAAAGAAATGCTCAGGGAATAATGGAGCTTGATTAGTAGTTCAAGCTATCCTTTGATGAACGAACTTATTTTTCGGATGCCAGAAGAATCGTCTGAACGTAAATAAACCTCATCAAAAGCTTCATCTAAATTTCAAAAATCTGATATCAGTAATACTGTTAGCTGTCACACCGCCGATGCAGCGCGTAATCTTTATACTGCTATACACAAATTAGTTTATTAAATCTAACTATTAATTTCTCCTAAAACACTTTAAAGGGTCTTGAAATCGATTTACTAAAATTTCAAAGCCATAAATTGAACTCATATGACAATTCGAAAATCAATTAAATAAGGTGAAAAGTAATTGTAAAACTATAAGAACCTTTTAAAGATAGGAAAATACACATAGTAGCAGTCGTCAATAAATAATGTAATCAGCAGCAATTAAGTAAGCGCCGTTAGAGCATGATCCCTGATTAATTAATGCAAACTTGTGCGAAGCAACCTTCAGAAATTCTCGGCTAAATGACTGAGAACTATTTTCCGAAATGAATGGTCTCAATAGTCTCTTAAATGTTAAATCACTCCTTTTTTTTATATAGGGACCGTTTATTTTGGAAAAATTCCGTTCGGATCACTAAATTTGTATGTGATAACGTGCGAGAGATTAGTAAATCACAAGTGATATCAAATTTGATAAAGCGATGATTCATGATAGCATTTGAACCATGGGATTTTTCATGGAATTGGTGAATAAAATGTTTTCAAAGGACTAGAAAATCAGGAAGACAAAATTTTGGATCACTCGAACAAGCTTATAGCAGCCAGTAATTCACAATTCTGTTTCGTCTATACAGGTAGTATAGATCTTCCACACTTCATATCGATTATTCACTTTTTCCTACTACTGCAATTTTATCGACACTCTTGAACATTTATGAATAAGTTATGACAAATCAGTAGAATTCATAATGATATTTAGTAAAATATATTTATGATAGTCAAATTATGGAACTTCATTTCGACCCCGTATTTGGCACATATAGTCTTGGGGCACTGAAACCATTCCAGGAGATCGCCTCAAACTAGGTAGTTTTCCTGAAATTAAAAGCGTCTAAAGAACTTGTAGAAAATAAATGAAGTAAAATTTTCTTATCATTTCTCTGTAATACTCTGCACTTTATGAAAGGTATTTATTTCAGAACACATAAAATTTTTTCAAAAAAGAATTAATCTTAAGCTTTGCCGTCCACCTCACTTTTTTAAATTAATTTTTTGCATGTCATGCAGGAAAACATGTTAGACATACCATAAGCGGCAGAGAATTCGAAATTTTGCAACAAAGTTGTTAAAATGACAAAAAGTTCCATTCGAGCGAGTGCTTCACCCAAACACGATCGCTTCCCAATACCAAAGGGTATCAGGTGCTCAAAGTTGCGCAGAGTACCTTCGCTATCAAGAAATCGTGATGGTTGGAAAGTTTCTGGACTTGGGTAGAAATTTTCGTCGAAATTAATCGCTCCAATTTGTGGCATTATTACTGTGCCCTGTAATAAATTCAGCACGACAGCATGTAATGTCGGATTCGAATCCTTCTAATTCTACGACATTTTCTTACCTTCTGGATTTTATAGCCATATAAAGTGGAGTCGCAGGTAGTAGCATGTGGTATGTGCCACGGTAACACATTTACGATACGTTGAACCTCACAGATGACTGCCAAGGTGTAATGCATTACGTTTCTATCTGCCCAGTGTACCATTCTTGTTCCGAGATTCTAGATTCAATTTAGACAGTTACATAAGAGACCGCTGAATAGATTATGATGAATGGCTGGTTACGTTTTGCTAAATTCTTTCGTTTATTGAATTCATATCATTTCAGTTGTCGGCAGTAAGCAACTATACGGTCCTCGTATCTCCCAGCCAATTAATTCTTGAATTTACACTTAAAAACAGATCCCAAATCAGAATTTAGCAGAGTATTTCAATCAGTCACATGGAACCGGTTTCATTTTGTCTTCTTATCAGCCAAAACATTACTCTGTCGATCTCGTCATGCACTAGCTTCTGTACATCTGGATTGTGAATCAGATAGATGATCGCCCAACGGAGTGTTGTAACTGTTGTTTCCATTCCCCCTGTCCACAGGTCACCGGAATTCAAAGCCAGTGTTAGTTTGCTAAATAAAAGCATGACAAGCTGTCGAGAATGTATCCATCTTTTAAATTCCAGCAAAAAAATAGAATTGGGATAGGTACAATTTAAGCTCACTCTAATTCTACTGTTACTAACTATATATATGAAACGAACGATGAATGTTGGACTATGTGAAATCAGCTAAGAATTGTCATAGACATTTTGCAAGAATAAAGGAAGGTTCATTTTTCATACCTGTATTCACTTCCTTCCGTGTACCTTATCATATTCTTCAGATACGCATCGATAAAATCATTCGGCTCATCACCCTTATCCGTAGAAGCATCAATGGCCTTTTCATGTTCCTCAATATGTCTTAAAAAAAATCGTTGTAATGCAAAACCATTTTTGCAGTATCGGTAATATGTTGGCAGCAGAAAGCGGACAATTGGGTAACGATCCACAAGTAACATCGGAATGCTGACGAACTGGAATAGATGTAATCACCGACGGACTGGAAAAGAGATGTCAATCAGTTTTCTATTCTAGTAAATGTGGTACAGTAGAGTATGAATATTAATTTTCTCAAATAAATCTTACATCTTTCAGAGTAGAGTCAATTAGCTTCTTGAACCGCAGAAACTCTTGATCACCATATTGACAATTTTTACCGAGAACTAGGTCTTGGATGATATTACCAACGCAGAATGTAATTGGCAAATGAAGGTCAGTTACTGCAGTCTTCTGCAAATGAATAAATTTTCAAAGAAAAGTAAGTGGAGCAATGGACTTGGGTTTTATTTTGAAATGATGATTCAGATAATCGTAACACAAGAAAACAGTTCTGGACCTAAACCAAATAAATTGTGCGAGAAAAGGTAATAAACAACCAGTCCGCCATCTTCTATTTCCTTTTTTAAGTGTTGGACGAGTGTGTCAGCATAGTGGCGAATTTTTTGTTCCATCATATTTTTTCCCATTCCAAAATCACGGAAAACTTTTAAAGCAAAACGCCTCTGCTGACTCCATCTCTCGTTCTGTGATAAAATGATCCCATCACCGTCAGGATGGTGATTACTGAAGATTCCGTAAACGAATGACATCGGCCGACCAGCAAAAACACTTCCTGAACATTTTATATAAAGAATATGTAATAAAATGTCAATTAGCATATTGTCATCAGCAGCTTTTATAAGTTGTTGATCATTTTATCACTAATTTAAAAAAAGTGAGTCTACAGTGTCATTTCCTTTTTAACTAAGCATCCAAAATAAAAAAAGCAAGTAAAAAATGGAAAAATTTATTTAAGCTACTGAAAGCTGTTTTACCATGGCTAAGAAGAGCTTCGCGAAGAACTTTATAATCTGCAAGTACAATAATTGGTCCCGGTAGCCAAATTGTGAACAGTGGGCCAAATTTCTTCTTCCACTGGATCATCGAACGATGTGGATAAGCCAAGTCAATCTTAGATACATTTAACGTCGACTTTGTGAGGAGGAATTTTTGTTTTAATAACAGAAATAGGAATATCTCAATATTTGTTTTAATTCAGTTAAATTTTTTTTTATGGATAATTCCCAATAACTCAAAATTTAACTGTGAATAATCTGAACAGGACGTCGTCCAAGTTTAATGTTAGATTTGTTATGTAGGTAATTGCTTTTTAATTATCCAAGCTTTCAGCTATAAATTTTTGTTAAAATTGTCCAGTTTTATTGAAATTATGACGAGTTGCATCCTGTATCTCTATTTTGAGACTAAAATCAATTCTTTCTTATTCATGTTTTCAGAGCTTTTAGAAACGACGAAATTGATAAAATCAAATATCAAAATTTCGGGCACTTATGTGGAAAAAAATTCAATTTGGGATAACTGGACTTCCCGAAAAATACGCAACACTTCATATTTTATTGATTTCTTCCAGCTAACACTGCTTTAAGAACTTTTTTCCTTCATTCTCTTAAACTGTTTTCTGTTAATACCTGAAAGAAGTTTCCAACAAAAGGTAGCGGAATTGGCCCTGGTGGATATTTTCGCCGAAGAACCAAATATTCATTGTACAGATAGTAAATGAAAGCATGGAATATAAATATTCCGATGATAAAAAGTATAGTCATAAAAACGACAGCAACTACAAAATATTTTTTGAAAGAAATTAGATTCTTTCAGCAAAATAATAAGCGCTGCACAAATCTGTTTTAAAACATAAAATTCAATTTAAATAAAGAAGAGAAGTTTTCTTTGGAGGACTGACTACCAGGTGATATTTTCCAATGGAAACTTTCACTTTTATATCTTTTTTTTTTTAATATTAATGGATTCCTAATTTCACTTATCGGCCATACCGCTTTTTTATTTTCTACACTTTTATTTAATAACAACAAAATGCCGAATAAAACATCAACAAAGTAAGTGACACACAAATTTCTTATTTATTTTTTTGGCCATCTCTTTTCAATAACTTGTTTAATTTTAAAACATGTAGAAACGGTAGAACAGGAAGAAAAAGAAATCAGAAATACTGATTCCATAATGATTGAAAAAATATGACAGTAATCGAGGAATATTTTGAGAAATCATAGAATTCCAATCATTTCTGCATATTGGTATCGTTTTTTTTTTTTTTTTTTCCATTGATAAACTTCGCTTACCCTTTGCCTGAGCAACATGGTTTCGATTACTAATTCAAATTACTGAACTCTTTTTTAACATCTCCACCTACACTTTTATAGAAGTCATTGATTTTATTTATTCGATCAATATCCTTCATTTCTGGATTCATTAGTACTGCTGAGAGCTGAAAACTTTTTCCTTCCTTAAATTAACAGTCATATCATTCCTTTGAATGCATTCGTGTAAAATCTTAATATGACAATAATTGTCATCAATTATGGATGGATGCTGAATGGCAAACCTTTACATATATTTATTTACATGGCATATTTATCTAGAAATTTTTTAACTCATTTTCTTTTCCAAATGAATAATTGACTCTACTACTTAATACAAAATTGTGTAATAAATATTTTTATAATGAAAACCTTCGCAAAGACTACTTGCGCTTCTTTAGACATTTTCGAGACCATCGTGTGAACTCGTTCACGTTTCTCACGCTCTTCTAGCTCTTTCGTTCTTTGGTAACGATCGTACATCTCCTATAGTATCATACTTTTCAATTATCATGACTTCTGACTTTTTGAGACAAACTTAATAAATACACTTGATTTTTTTTTCGCTAAATATTAGAAAATCTTGCTTACCTGATTTCGCCTATCTAAAGTCGAAACTAGTTGATCAAGTTTATTTTGTTTCTGTTGGAAACTCTCGTTTGAATTGAAGACAATTTTGTGAAACTGCAAATCAAACTACTGCAGTATCTGTTTCTCATTCATTGTTTAGGTAAGATTTTCTGCTTTTAAGATTCAGAACAACTAATCCACACAATTCAACAAGTTTTTTTCTTAATTGGTACAAATACTCTCTACATTTCAATTCAAACTCACTCTCTTCTGTACGTCATCCGAGGTGTTACGTAGGAAGTCTGGTACGTAGATACTCTGCTGGTGTTCTATTGCTGTTGGAGTATTTGTTTTGATTTCCGTAACATAACCGATATATTCCTTCAAAGAAGGATTGCTTGTCATCCAAGGTGTCTGCAGTGGAAGACTACGAAAGCCTGGTGTTAGTGCTGCAGGAGGTAGAGGTGGTTGAACAAGCATCGGAAATGATATCGGATAGAAATTTGGGTCAAATTCGTATGTCTTAAAAAAATTCCAAATGAATTACATTTCCACAGCAACCACGAGAAAACCTTTAATTTTCAAAATTGTTATCACACTGATAATTTTCGATATGCAAACTGTAAAATAAATCAGATTTCTTCATAATCGTTCGAATATGCCGAACTTACTGGTATTGATACTCTTGGATGTGACAGTTGCCGATATGGTAGGAAAGTGGGGTTTTGCGTCACTTGCTGTGCATGTTGCTCTGTTTGATCTTGAGCGCTGTTTCCAATGAGACGTAGAAGCATCGATACCAACAGAAGCCACATTCACAAGGATTCGGTGCGATACTGGCGGTGGAGGCAACCTTCCTGGAATCCTTCTACTAGTTAAGGGTCCAGTAGAAAATGGAGGAGTAAAATCAAAACGGCTTGTTTGGGACAGGAAATGTAAAAATGAATGCGAAACGAAAGCAGATTACTGAACGTTCCAGTAAAGACCACAGGTACAACCACATTTAGTGAACAAAACTACCCGTTTAAGGGATTTGCGAAAGGATAATCGGAAATGGACCTATTTTCTCATTTTTGTTTCCGAAGGTTACATTTCAAAGGGTTTTTGAAATAAGTTAGCTTTCTCATAATCAAATTAATGTTCAAATTTTTGCAACTGCAGTTTCTTTCCCTCTCCCCCCTCCCCCTCCTATCTCCTCCATACATTAACAATCTAGGAAAAAAGAGAAAGGTGCATAATAGCTCAAGCAAACCTTAGAAATGACCGAGCTACGATCACAATCATAAAATTCAAAAGCAGTTTATGATTACCGTGAAGGTCATCTGGTAATCAGCTTCGGTCGCACTACCATTTTTCGAATCAATTATGCCATTAAAATGATAACTTACTGAAAAAGAAGAGAAATGATATGAATAAGTATAACGTAACAAATCAGTTTACTTTTGCTATCTAGTAAGAGTTTGAGGTAGCATAAAACTAAGACAGGTTGAAATCTGATGATATGTTGGGAACGATTTAGTAAAGGAATCTTTAGCATGAATTGTGAACATTTCAGTTTTTCGTTATCTTCCGACTGTTAATTTGCAAATGATTTCTAAACTTCATTTCACAAAATCAAAGAAGCTGATTTGTAAAAAGAAAAAAAGATCTCGAAGTTTTTCATACCACTTTTCCCATCAATGGTGATGTTATAGCTGTCATCAATTCTAATCATATTTCACTATTCCAACACTGATGCAAAGATAAGCTTTCTCATTAATTTCCCACATTTTTTGAAATAATTGAAACTATATCACAAAGTTCCATATTTTTCTCACGATTTATTTTATACAAAATGAACTTTAATTGATTGCAAACAAATCTAGCAAATTCTAGAATGATGCTTTTACTGGAACTACGTTCACCAATAGACCTAAGCAGCGAAAATTAGTGGAGCTTCATTACGTCACATATGGATTCAGAATATTTCTGTTCCAGTTTTTCTTACACTTATTATTTACAAATTTAGTGGCTATTGACACAATTTTTGCTCCACAAGTTCTTCATGGAAAATACGTCTTGCTAGGACAACAAAACTGTTGACATTTTATGCTCGTATCCTTGTAACTGAATTGCTGTAACAAATAACAATAGCAGTGAGGAATTCTTGAGACGAGCGGTTAAAGCCGAAGCACTTGTGTCCTTGGTAGTCCGGCTGCTGTCACACCTGTTTCAAGTAATTGAATGTGACAATTCTGGCATGTAAATTGCACAAATTGAAATCGGTGAAAAATGTGAGAGTTCGAAGAACTTGTACTGCAAGTGAGTATTTACCACTTTTTTCGAATAGAGCACACTTATCAGTGTGCAACAATAGTAACGAAAGGATGGGAAATAATGCGTAACCAATACGATTATCTGCGATAGACAAGATATTTTGAGGGCATAAGCTTCACAAATTAAGAATTTAGGACTAAGAGCATGCTTCCTTAAATAGGCATTCTACTCAGATCACTTACATTTTTTTTAATTGTTTAACCAAATCATTCTGAAAGAGCCAGAATTGAGATAAAAGATTAATTCTTTTGGTATTGAAAAATCATTAAACAATTTTGCCCTTAATTAAAGTTGTTTAATCACTGTTTATAACTTATGTTCTGTCTAACTCTCTAAAAATTAGTAGGAACTAATTAAACTTTTGGTAGTATAATAGTACAGTAACAGTATAGCAGCAGTACGCATGACATTGATTTTTTTGGTAAAAAAAATTACCGACATACTACATTCTGCTCCCATAACTTAGCGCAGCTTTCTAACAAAAACGCGTAAATGGCGTTGTTTGAATTCCATGCAGAATTCTACAGAATCAGGATCATTGTCGTCCTGATGTTCTGTAAGAAAGGACTGCCACTGATGCTGAAAGGCTAGATGTTTTATAAAAGATCTAGAAATTTAGTAATTCATTTCAGAGTTCTCATTCAATTTCAATCGATCAGTCCTGTCTTTTAGTACTCAAAATGTCTGTTGGAGAATTCCAAACAAAACTTCTCAATGGATGAACAGTAGCACTTACTGCAAATTATTTCGTGTGAGCATTATGTACGTTCCGGAAGATAAATATTCTTAAATGTTTCGCAAAATTCCACCATGATTCATTAACATCCCTTTCCACTTTATTCGTGCATACCTGCAATGCTCATTACAAAGAATCTCTCATGACTGCTTAAGAACATTAATTAGCAACTTGTAATCCTTCTAGTATTTCACTTTTGCTAGTTTTTATTTTAAATATAGAAATATCCACTTGAACAACAGTGTTTTTTCTAAATTCACTGAACCACTTGAATAAGCTCCAATTCTCCTTTCCCTGACTAACCATTAATCGTAAAAAGATACATCTGTATGAATTACAACAGTTGTTTTACTGTTATTAGATTCTAGTTTCAAATCGTACTTCAGGTAACTATTTAAGTGCTTGACTACACAACATTTAAATGGAGCTTTTTGAAAAGTTGTAATAAATATTAAAATTACAGAATTCCATATTTATCGGAATTTTAAGTTTTCCTTATTCTGCAAATTCTTATTAGCAATAAATCTTATGAATGATCTCTTGTCTGCGATTTATGTCTTCCTCGCTATTACATTGAAGCGATTCTGTAGCATTTTGGTTCAAGTAACAGGATAAGACGTGACGTACCATAATTAATTCCTACTGTTATTTAATACTAACAGTACAACAGCAGTAATAACAATGATGAGAAATGGTAAAAAATACTACGAATCTGCAGCACAGTGTTATCAATAACACTGAGACATTCATTAGAAACAAATGTTTTGAAGTCATCGCCAAACTTCAATTTTTTATCTGCAAGTAATGGACCAAAACCGCTTAACAAATAAATAAATAATATTTAATTAAAAGCTTAACATTCCAGTATGCTGTGAACAATTTTGTTAATCAAAAGAATAGCGTAATAAATCTTTAATTTACGACTCTTTCTTAAGCTTCGAAATTATTCTGTTCTTCTGTTTTCAGTTTAAAGATAACGAAGATCCTAATTTTGCTATTTACAGTCACACTAAACATTGTCGAAATCTATCTATCCTTACATAAATTACTTTCGTCAGTGCATCAATGGAAAGAAAAAAGAGTATTTTGCAATTTTAAAGCAGCAGTATTGATGCAGCACCTTTGCGCAAAAAGCACTTACTGTTGAAAGGTATTTCAACTTGGCCAGACATTTTTCTTCAAAAACAATATTCTCAGTTCTTTTTGAAGAATTTGGTATTCTATTGTCGACTTTCAGAATTATCGAATTTTTTTTTTCAAGAATTCAGCAAACACAATAATCGAATTAATTCTGTAGATAATATGAAATTAAAATTAGTTTTCAACTTTCAGAAGAAGTCGAAATAGTCCGATTAAATAAAAGTAAATATTATTGAGCGGGATATATATAGGTTAAGCAGAGAGAGGTGTCCTACGTGTTCAGCGTGAAATCATTAATTTGGACATCTTTTCGAGTGTCGTTCAAGAAATAATGACCGGAGCAAGCGAGATGAATTTGACAAGCATAGCAAAGGTGTATGAAGTGTTTTTCTTAATATTCAATTTTGATTTTTATTTTATGAAAACAGCAATAAATTTCTTCCTTCCTTCAAGATTTTGGGATTTTGTTATGCAAAATTTCAAATTTGAAAGATTGCAACAAATACTTAAAACAATTTCTTTATTTTTTGTCATGTAAGAGAATTTAAAACAACTCGTAACAAATTTTTACAATTTGACGTATTAGAAAAATTGTTCGTTTTTTCCATTCGCTTAAAATGTTAAGTAAAGAAAAAGGAAACAAATGGACGAAAATATTAAAGCATTAATTTATATCAAAGCCTTTTCTAAATATTAGCGTTTTGCACTGTCCGTTTATAGCGCATAAATTTAAAAGTACTGCAACAATTTCTTAACAGAAATAAGCGAAGTCGAAGCAGGCGATGTGACGAACAACTGCGTCATTTAATCCATATATTTGCCATTAATATTTTGTAGATTTTAGAATCAGAGCTGAATTATGTTTTTGATTAGAAATAAATGGAAAACAAACAACTAAGACAAAAATGGCATGCTTTTAGAATTAAAAATCTGTACTGTAATATAATCATTCTTAATGAGACTGTATTTCAGCGGCGAGTTTAATAGAAATATTCTAAAATTTCAATTATTCAGCCGCTAAAAAAATGATCCTAATAATAACAACTCTATTCTTATCATCCAGAAAAATAGTCTATAATAGACTTAAAAAAATTTCAGAGTTTAAGAATGCGTTTAATGGGTAAATTGCAGAACATGACAAAAAAGTATGGAGAAGGCTTACCTGATTTGTTAACATAATTGACCATAAAATCTTGGTATCTTACTAACTGTTTGTTATTAAGGTCAATACGTTTTGAAAACTAATATTTGTTTAGTTAAAAACTGATACTAATAATTCTCAATCACAGACTGCTACTGATCCATAAGAAAAACAAAGGATGGAAATGAAGCCTCAGGCTGTTGGTAAAATTCAAAATAAGAATATTTGGTGAACACTATAAATCCATGACACTTATTTAGATCAGGCATCAAATGAGCAAGTGAGATTTAGCCACAAAAATCTGACTGAAGGGATGAAAGTCAGTGGGACAGGTGAATATAATAGATTCGGTGGATGGTATTTAAATAAAGTGAAGATGCGAAATAGTTTCTTTTTGGCAAGAGACGATAGGACTCATTTACTATCTGGTGATGACTATAATTAAGTAGAAGTAGAACAAGTAGGACTGAAACAGTACAGGTCACGGGAATAACTAAGTTCAATGATGACGTCACTCCGTCGCATCCCATATTTTTCATGCCAGAGGCCAGGATGGATGTTAATAAGTTTCAGAAAAGTGCGAAATCGGATGGGTAACATTTCATTACCGAATGGAATACGAAGCTTGCAGTTTGTTTTTCAGCATCCGTGTATCTTCAGATTCCCTTTCTCTTATCTCTCAACTTCCTTCCATACTACTTTTCTCCCATTTTTCACTTAATGAAGCTGTTCCAGCTACTTTATTTTCTAAGTACCTCATCCTGCTCTTGCATTTCAGTTCGCCACCCGTCTTTGTAACACGTGACAAGTGAAGCATCGGCGAAGGGATACACTTTGTTATGTGAAATCTAATTAATTAATTAATTAATTTAATTTTGCCATTCGATAAAACCATTTTATAGAGAGACCCTACATGGGTTTTGAAACACATGTTAGTTTTCCTAAGGCATCAAATATTTTGAAACAAACGAAATATTATATTAATATTCAGCAAAATATTACTAACTCAACATTGCAATAAAAAAGAAGTCTCAAGTGCAGTTTACTATCTTGAAATAATGAGAGCATAACTTTTTCACATAAAACTGTATGAAAAATTATGGCGAAATTCTGTGTTTCAGCAGAAAAACCATATATTAATTGAAAATAACTGAGTTGTTCCAGTTTTCAGTTCCTTTTTTTCGCTCCTAACAGACACGTAAAAATGATTTCGAGTAATGTTAAATCAGATCATATGCTTCTAAAATTTAAAATTTCATCTATCGTATCGTCGATGGATTTGCTTACTCATTTCAGTGCAGATTTTACATCCATGCTATTATCTGAATCATTTACCAGCGTGCTCCCTTTAAAGTTGATCTGAGCATATGTATGCATTATTTATCTTCGTTATGCTCATAGCCTACCTTTTTTTGCCAACTTTTATATTTTTCTGCAATTGGAGAGTATGTAATTAATGAATTTTTCCTAGTTCTATTACCTGTGCATATTTTTGTTTCAACATGTCTTTTCTCTATGTATTTGATGCACTATTTTTTTCATTTCCGTCAGAACAATAAGGTAAACTATTGGAGCTGTATGTGAAGTAGAGATTTAGATGTTCAGAATAGTTAGTGTCAGTTATTGTTGCCGGTGATCAAATTGCCCAGGAAGGTGATTTGATTCTATCCATCTTTCTGCTCTCTTGGCAGGTACGAGTGGGATGAAATGGTAAGAAGGAATTTGGCCACAAGGACACATGCTGTTCGATGAGTCTTATATAATACATTTCTCACTATCGGCTGCGGATTTATTGCTTCTCTTTTTGGTAGAGTTGTCATTTTCTGCTTTATTGTTAGCCACTGACTTTTAACTTTGCTTTTGCATATTTTTACTAAATATTTCTCAGCTGTTACCTCTACAGCAATTTGTCATTATTTTCCTGAAAGGAAAGCGTTTATTTCCACTCTACTATGGGCTACTATTTATATATTTCCAGTCTATTATGGGCTGAGGCATAACAATCAAAAGCATTAACATTTGTTCAACCTATCGAGATAGATTCAGCACTGGCTTGTCCAGAAGTTAGATATTTTGTGCGCCACGGTTGAGGGAGGAATGTCGAAATGAATTAGTAAGAAGTTAGTATTCATTTCATTTTGCATTTGTGGATTTAATCAGTCTCTTTCTAATTACTCTGCTACTAAAATAATACAAGATCTCTGGTTTTGAGTGCAGAGAAGATGGTTTTCGTTCACGGAAAACAGATTAAATGAAAGAATGAAAGTGTTTTTAATTATTGCTTATCTTAATGATTTATAAAATTCTTAAAAATAAGTAGCACTCATTTTATATTCGTAGGATTCGCTAACTTTCATGCTAGATCTGTTTGTGTTGTGGCTAATATATCCAAACCGTAAGGATTCACATTCATTCCTACTATTTGAGGAAATAATTGTAGATTCGTAGAGTTCTCCTATCTGCCAGAATGGACGAAGCACATATCAGAGCTACAACTAAATTTAGCTGACAATGCAACACAGGTAGTTATAGCGGGCGGAAAATATTGTCTTCGTAATGTGTCGAAATATCCTACAGGAGAAAAAGCAACGCCACTTGATTGCGTCGGGCAAATGTAAGGAGGCTCAAAGCATTTCCATTAACGATATACCCCAAATAGGATTCTTTCATAGATTCAGTTGATAAACTCTTACATTTTCATTTTTGCATAATTTTTAAAAGATGTGTTTCAGAATGAAATCTCATAGCAAGCGAAACTAATTTGCCGTATGTATGCTGCGACTAAGCGCAAAATGTTCGAGTATCAAAATTATAAACATTACAAGTATCGATGCAATACGAAGTTATATCATGCAAAGTAAAGCAAGAGTATTTTCGAGATTGGAAGGAAAGAGAAATCGAACGTCAATTAAGCAGTCGCAATATAGGTGTTTCGTACTGTTAATTGTTTCTTCTATTTCTCGTTTGCTTCCTTTTTCTGTTATTGCGATGAGAAAATGGAAGAAAATAACTAAAAAAGGAAAATACGAGTGAAAATTCGATGAAGAAATGAAGAAAAAAGGAAAAGAAAACTAAAAGAAGAAAATGAAAGTTAACTGGGAAAAAAGAATTGAGAAAAAGAAAAATAAAAAATATGAAAAAAAGAAAAAAGGAAAATAAACTGAAAGAAAAGACAAAAAAAGAGCAAATTGAGGAGCATCATTTTTCAATATGCACTGAGTTGTCTTCACTCTTTTGTTTTAATACTTCTTATCTGACACACATTTTAATTTCTGATTTTACATCTTGTATTGCATATTTGCGTGAGGAAAGGAGCTACAGGTTATTTTTTTGGTGTTTTATTCATTACTTGATTGAAACAATGTGTAACTGTGCTGTCTAGTTAATTAATCTAGTTATTTAATTGAATATTATACTGTCTGTTTGTGCAATTAACCGAAGAGAAAGTCAATGGGAAATAATGGAAGGCTCCTTTTTTATGAAAAAAATCTTTGGAAATAGTTATGGAAATAATTTTTCAACTTGACTATTTGTGAAATGCACTTCACTTCTTCTATCAACTATCACCCCAACTGACTGCAGATGTTGACTCAATCTACCTTTTCTTTTACAACTTGAGCGCTGACTCATTTATTATTATTCGATTTTCGGTAATGGGAAAGTCTCTTTTTGCCTAAGTTTCATGACGTGCTCAGTTTATTGTAACTCCTCATGAAGTTCGATGTCAGCAACGATTGTTAAACAATGAAATTACAGACCATAACAGCTTCATTATTGTTCTACTCCTGTGCCTTCTGGTTATGTTTTCCATGCTGTATGTCGTACCCTTCCCGGGACGGCGAATTCTTTTCGATATAAGTCTTTCGATACAATTTAATAGAAGAAAAAGCCTTCTACTAAACTTTTTTCTTCAAAACTTGCTAATAGAATTTAAGAGCAGAGATTTTTTTGACTATTCCTTAGAAGCGCGAGGGACTGAACTATACTGCATTTGAGCCTTTTCGATGAAGTAAGTTTATTTGGATACTGTTAAAAATCCCGAAAATTTAGGATGGGAAAAGGAAGAATTCAGATGAATTTAGAGATGAATAAACACATTCGAAAAAAAGTGCAAAAATGTTCCTGTTAGATGAATTGAATCGAAGTAGATGCAGTATTGCATCGAGAAGAAGAAAAGATATCATTGGACTGTTTCCAGCAAGTATAGAAAGAAAAGCTCAAATATGTGTATTGCGGGTGTGCCATAAATGCTATTATATCTTTGGACTACCCCATTCCAACACAGCGCACTTAAATTCTCGAATTAAATATTTCAGGATGAAATTTAATTTACCAATGATGAATTCGAGTGCAGGATTTTAAGTTGATTTCTGAGTAGACAAAGTTGAGTATAAAAGACATACAGAGGGATTTGAGTACTGGTTGAGCAAGCAACTGTAGCAAATGAAATTGAAAGAGAAGCAGAAAAAAAATAAGAAAAAATGGAAAAGAAAAGGTAATCAAAGGATAAAAGACATTTAAAAGAAAGAGTGAAAATGATTAGAAAAAAGTTGATAAAAATAAGGAAAGCTGCAGAGCATTTTTTAATAATTATTAAGTTATATCTCGCGTTCTTCTTTTGTTTATTCTACTTTTCTCGTTTTTGTAATGAGAAGACAAGATGAAGGCAAACAAAGAAGAAAATAAGCTATTAATGGGTTAGAAGTTGGAAAGTGCCAAAATGCTGAAATATAAAAAGCGAGGATTCTGGAAATGAAACGACACAGAGTAGAAGTCGTTTTTCGTTTTTTCTTTTTCTTTTTTTCAGCAGAGAGTATATATTAAGGACGGAGGAAGCTGAGAAAACTTTTTCTTTCCAATTTAATTTTGATTTTTGGATTATTATATTTCGAAACAAACCAAGAAAATTGAAAGAAAGAAGTTAAAAATGAATGAAATTTATGGCAAAGATTTTAAAAACTCTATTTATC
This sequence comes from Setaria digitata, assembly GCA_003640385.1. Taxonomy (NCBI): domain Eukaryota; kingdom Metazoa; phylum Nematoda; class Chromadorea; order Rhabditida; family Setariidae; genus Setaria; species Setaria digitata. The sequence goes on from RCAB01000003.1 coordinate 160,961, forward strand.
TTTTTTCCTGTTTTTCCTTTCATTACGTACTGATGTAATTCTCCAGTGTTGTAATGAGAAAATGCAAAAAGACTGAAAGGCCCAAACAAAAATATTTAGAATAAAGGAGCGGGGAAGTAATGACAAATGTATAGTAAGGTTGGGAGCAGCATAGGAATGACCTCTTTTTGTCCTCGTGTTTCCCATGGCTCTTCATTTTTACGTTTTTTTCCTTTTTTGAGTTAGCAATAATGACGAGCACAATGATAGTACTGTAAAGATTTAGAGCTTCGTGAAATTTAAAAGTTATTAACAGAAATGTGTAAAGTATTCCGTTGCTTCGTCCGATTGAAGGGTTTGTGGTGAGTGGCCGAATAACATGCAGTAGGTGACAAAAAGTATGCAGTGACAAAGTCAGGACATTTAACTGATTAATAAACAAACATATTCGATGAATGACAAGAAATGCAAGCAATGAACAAAATTAGAAATTTAGCTAACTGATGAAACAAGGACATGCATTCAAGGAATTTATGTGAAAGCATGCAATAAGTGCAAGTCGCAAAAAAGTAGGTTTTAATATTCTGCTGGAGAGCATGCAGTGAGCAGTCAAATAACAAAAATAAAGACATGCAGCTAGTGATAATAAAGTATAAAGTGAAAAAATTTAGACATCTACTTGATTAATGAGATAGAAAAAAATACGTGCAATGCCCAGAAAAAAGCATGCAACAAATAAAATTAGAATGAATGGAATAAAGAAAAAGCAAATGAGGCAAAATGTAGTAATAATCCCTGCAACAAAATTAGGAAAACCCATGCAGTAAGTGACAAAAAAGCATGCAGCAAATAAATATAGCCAATTTATCGTACTAATGAATGCAGTAACCGCTAGCAACAAAAAAGTAACCGAAAAATTGATCATCTGGGTTCCAGTAAGCATCCAGGTGACAAACAAGTGCAGTGACACGAAAGCATGTAATAAATTAACATATTCGAAAAGTAGCATCCTGTAAAAGGATTTAAAGTACTAATAGAGAAAGAAAAATGTGGTTTAAGTAGCAGTAAATATCCAAAGTATAACAAAAATATTCAAAGTTACAAACAAAGAAAACACATGAGTGAGGAAAAGACATGCTATAAGTAAGATTAGAATGAATGAAATAAAAAGTAAGAACAAGCGTAGTAGGAGTCCGTGCAAAACAACTAAGAAAACTAGAAATAAATTAATTATTGAAACTAACAGAAATATATTTGACAAAAACAAAAATTAGTCAAGTAGCATGCAACAAATTAGCATTATTAAAAGGTTTCATGCAAGAAATTCCGACCCATCAATAAAGAGAATATATATGAACGAATTAATTAAAAAATTAAAAATCATGCAAAGAATGAAAATGGAAGTTTTCCTTTGCTTCTATCCGATCTTCCTTATTTTTAGACGCAATTTTTCAAGTGCCTGCAGAAAAAAGTCCGAAGTAAATTCGTCCCCAGTTAATGTAAAAAAACTTTCTTGGTTTGTAGGGAAAATTTTAAATGTCAAAGGGATGTTCCTGGAAGAAAAGCTTTCCGATATACTTATAAAGTCGCACCAACTCTAATCAGCAAAAATTTAATGCCTAGCCATTTTGATCATAACATAATAAAATTAACAATTGAGCAGTTATAAAAAATTAGTAGTTGGAGCAGTTTATCATTATTACACTTACTGGTCATTTTTAAGTTGGTATCAAACAATGGGAGCAAAAAAAAGTAAAATATTTCATATAATAACAAGCAAACACGTGAGAAAAACTGTTTATCCGGACAGCTAATTATTGCCGAAACTAGTCTTTACAATAATCAAAAAAAAAGAAATTAAAAGCCTAGTGGCAAAAAATACCTCACATTATTTCCAGAGTCCTTTGAGAAAATTTAAGGGCATTCCTGGATGGAAATTAGAATTCACACGAATTATATTAAATCTTTGAAATCATTTACAATTATATAGTGAAGAAAATTACAATTGTTACGAATTTTAGAAAATATTGTTACAAAGTAAGGGCAACACGATTCCAGAAAATTAGAAAAAGTGTGAACAGCAATGCTAGCAAAAATATACATTTGTAAGTGAAAATTTTCGCGTAGGATTAGCTGTGAAACAAAAAACCAGTGAGTCAGCTGCAAAAAAGTGGCGCAGAAAAATTTAAGAAACTAAATAAATAAATATAATTGAAAATTTTGGACATGAAGTGATAGGCATTAAAAACAATTTTGACAATCTCAAAAGTTTGGAAATTGCTTAAATTTACGCTTTACTACTGCATTTAATCCCACATGCAAACTATTCTCATGGTTAACACTAGGACTGAGTTGTGTAACACAAAAGAATAGTTAAATGAACTCTTTTTCCTCTTTGTTTTTTTTATACTTTTTTCTTTTATATGTTCCTTTTTCTTCCTGCTTTCTTTTCTTTTCCTCCTTCTTTTCTACTTTGTTTATTTTTCCTTTTTTGATTTCTAAAATAAAATTTTACTAACCCGCTTATCGCTTTCCATGATCCGTATTTCACTGAGAGAAGACGAAAGGTAGTAGTAGATGCACCGTTTGGGGAGAGCAATATAATGTCACATTTTCAACTGACCTGAAAGAACACTAAACTCACACATAAGAAATCGAAGAGAACAACTTTACTGGTATCTTTATTGCAACTAAGAAAATTGTCTTCGAAGCTATGCTTGAAGATAATACTCACCTTAAATGAGGAAATATTGCGAGTTCTCCATTCTTTCTACAATTCTAATCGCGGCGTTTCACCTGTTGTTCGTTCAACACGGCCTCGGCCGATCTGATTTCAGGAAAGAATGATTTAAGTGAAAAAAATAAAACTTGTAAAGCAAAAGCAAACTTGAAAATTAAATAATTTTTACCAATTCTGACTCCTTCATCTTCGCCAGTAATCGTGTACGGCGCTCAACTCATTTGGAGTTGCTCCAAAAGTTTTCTAATATCTGTGGGATGGAACTCTTCCGGCTGCGCCGTAAACAGCTTCTCTTGTGATGCTGAAATCAGTATTGTTATCGTCCTCGATTTGTTGAAATATTAGCTATTTTTTTTTTATAAAATATGGCTTAAAAAAATTCAAATTCTTATTATACCTATAAACTTATAAATTTATTAATGCTGGCAATAACTTGGAGGATCAGTTTGCGGCATGTTTCCTCCGGTTCCATAGCATTACTTATTTCCATCGGCATCTCTGCATTTTCTTTTTCACCGTCCTCTGGCAGAGGGGCTAACTCCGCTTCCGCCAGCCGGTTTTCAGCATCACCAGGTTAAATACCGGTGCCGGTTCTTCTACTAGCTCTTCGTCCTCTTCAACCCTACCTCCTCTGCTTTGTTTTGGGCACTTTGCTTTTCAAATTCCGCCAACCTCCTCTCTACCTCTTCCAAGCAGGACTGCACCGCATTCTCACGCCGAAAATGATTAGAATTATCAACTGTACTTATTTAATTCGTACTTTCTAAGTCGCGGAAAAAAGTCATTGCATTATGTCATTCTCAAATTACGCTCAAAACAGTTTGCAAAGTGGTAACACTTTCTAGCTCTTCGGTTGTACATTATTGTGTGCAAGAATTTACTCTAAAATAGTAAAATGAATCAAAAGAAAAAAAACGGATTAATTACCTCCTCTCTTCGGAGGATATATTCCTGTAATGCATGCTGCATTGCGACTCATTCTTCAGAAATCGGAACACATCAAATATATCCGGAAATTCCGGACCTATTTCACTAAGAGCCATTGCCAACTTCTTTTTCTCTGTTCCAACTTTTTTCTGCAATGCAATTAATCGTAGAAAATAACAATGCGAAAAATTATCATCGTCCGTGTGAAGATCGGTAGTAAATTAGTCGATATGGCATCCAATCCACTGTGCAATAGTTCCAATGATCTTGCATAATGTGGTCATTGCTGAGAATAAGACTCTTAAATAGCATCTGTTGATCGAGCAGAAAGTTTTGATCATACTCTGCTATGTGTAGATGGAGTACAATTTTGATAGGAGAAATTAAAAAAAAATGAAAAATATTTCCTGCCAATCCTGGAATATTTTTCGTTTTTTCTTCTGCAATATTTCTTGAGTGAATCAAAACCTAACAATTATTTCAACAATCATTTTGAATATTATTCCTTCACAAACACAATTCTTCATAAACTTTTATAGATTCCAGGACTGATATAACAATGCATGCGGTTCGTTCCTGCGAAATTTTTCAAGCATGTTAATAAAAAATTTTCTTGTTTACAAAATAGGCGTTCCAAAAGTCGACGACACTTTTTCATGTGACAATGTATTATATCTGTTCTAATTAAATTGTTCTTTAATGGTATCGTTGTTGTTTAAATAACTTAACACAAAAGTAATGGTCGTGATAATTGCGATTTAAAATGCAACTTTATAGTATTTGCAATTTTGATTATTTCATTTAACTTGACTGCTAATAATTAAATTAATAATCAATTTTTTAAATGCGGTTGTTGAAATGGTAAAATGACGAAACAAATTTAAGCATTTCCAGATTATATCATTTCCATCTATTTATCGTAGTAATTCTTTTTAAATATTTAATTATAATTTCACTCACATCGTAGAAAAAATGAGAAAAAATTTTTTATACATTTCAGTGATGAAGAAAAATAAATTCTTTGCCAGTGTTTATTGCTTTTCAGTAGCCTAAATGAGAATAACAGAGAAGACTCAACCTCCCATTTCAAATGCTATCATCATCTTAGTTATCAAAATAATTTTTCTAACTACTTAATTTCAATGTTTCGAAAAAAAGAAAAAAATCATTTGAATTATTGTAAACCATAAAAGGTTGTATTTAGAAATCTTCATTTTCCATTCGCCATGCTTTTCCTTTTCAAAGAAAAATGCTGCTTTCCTTAATCCTTTTTTTTTCCGTTCAAAAAAGAACTTTTATGAGAATGTACAAATCGAATTCCGTCGATATTTCACGCATTATTTAGTTACTTCTTTAAAATCTTACTTTCAAAAAAAATCACAGTCGTTTATTTTGTCTTCATATATTCATAAATTGCACCACTATTAATTATCCCAACCCCGACATACTTCCATCTACAAATTCATTATTTGTTATTTCTTTTTATTAAGCATATATTTTAATAAAAATTTAGTTAATTGAATTTGAACCTTAACAAACACAAAATTTTAATAAGTACATGAGTAAAATTAATAAATTATTAAAGAAATAAATGCAGTAGTAGATGCTGGTTTCAATATTCTTAAATGTGGTTAAATTACACATTTATGATATTAAAAAAAAATTGAAATCCTTGTTGAGATATGTATTTGCTAATTCATTTGCCATATAAAATATAACTTTGAAATTATTGAAATTATACATTACATCCAATTAACGAGTAGGCTATAACGTATTGCATGCAATCTGTTGTAATTTTTAAACATGCTATAATGCATTAAATGAAGTTTGTAAGGTGCGGATCTTACATATGAGATTGCAGTTGCATCCACTGCATGCATTGATTCATTTCAATTCAGTGATGTAAGGAATTGCTAACAGCGCAAAGTGTTATATGTTCTGGTAACTTGCAGTGTGTATGCTGTATTTTTTTGCTGCACGTTGCAGTAGGAAGTGGAAATTGCTCGATTGTTCTTTTCTAAAAGATTTTTTTTGATTAAGTTATTATTATTTTTTGTCCAATTGTTAATAATATTTTCCTTATTTATTTTTTTTGATAATCCGTTGTTGTTGTTACCTGTTTGACATTTGTTAATCCGGTTCTAATTTGATAACTTGTCTGAACGATGTCTTAGTGGTGCATTTCTTCTCTTCCTGTACGGCACTTTGAATCCTTAATTTGTTTCGCAATTTTTTGTATATGCCTTTTATTTGTTAATTATGTTAAATTGAAGGCTAATTTCGTTTTTGCTTTTCTGTTAAAAGTTTAATGGAACAAAATTAGACATGCTCTAAGCATTTATCATAAATACTACTTGCCGGAAAATTGAAATTTTTTCCTAGCGTAATAGCAAGTAAAGGGAAGTATTTTATACATGCAATTTCAAATTTTATTTCTTTATTGACAAATTACTAATTATCTGAAACAAATTTGTTATCTGATTTTGTTCCGACCTTTTTTTTTTTTTTTTTTTGAAAACTGTCATTTTCTTCAGAATTCATTGTGGAACTTTTCTTAAAAAAAGTGATGTCTTAATCGAAAATCTTTCCTTGAATCTTGACCGGAAACAATTAATTAAAAATCTCCATTCACTTTGCAGTTCTTATAAAAAGCTACTCAGTTAGTAAATTACAAAAAGAATATTTAAAAAAAGCCCCTCAATAATATATCGTGACAGGTATAATCTGATGATAATGTTGATAATGATAATATTTCACTAGCTGACATATTGCTATCACGATCCATTACTGAATTATGTTGTTATCATGCAATCTTATTATTTGGTATCATTTCTTGCTCATTTTCTGAGTCACACCAGTTATAACGTTGCAAGACAAGATTGATTTCGTTCATTAGTTCCAATAATTGAAATCATTGACATTTTTTATTTTATCCCTTGTTAAATATTCCTTGTTACTCTATGCAGTTTATTCGGCAAAGAAAAAGGAAAATGATATATGGAAATTTAATGAATTGGAAATTTGAAGAAAATAATCAAAATTAAAGAATCTAATTGACAATTGTTTGGTTATTTCAAATATATCAGTATTATTGATTTTTTAAAAATTATGGTCTCTCTTATACTACTTATCTTCCATACCTAATATATGTACTTTCTGTATTATGCGTAAAATTATAACAAATGCAAAATACAGCATAGAATATTTTCAGTTATGTACATCCTCATCCATTTTATTTTAATTTCGAATCAGGTAATGATTTGCATTCCTTACCGAGTACTGTGCTTCAACTTTCATTTTTTTAGTATTGTTAGTCAAAATTCACTTTTTTTTCTTCAGAAAAGACTTTGTTTTAAGCTTGACAAAAATCAGTACAATAACTATAGCTTTTCGTTCTTTAATATGCAATTTCTCATCTCTTTCTCTATCCAAAAATCAGTGAAAAATTTTTCACTTACCAATACCACACTTATCACTTATTCTCCACCATTAATATCGAGCTTATTAGTTCTTTAATTGTTAAGAACAAATTTTATTTTTGATTATTACTGATATAAGTAATAATGTGGAAGTATTTTATTGCTTCATTTTTCTGCGTATTATCAAATTTAATATCGAGTTTTCTGAATTAAATTACTCTGTAAATAAATTGTGTAATAAAAAAGGAAATAACATTGAAGAAACTTGTTGAATAATCAAAAATAAGATTTCATTTAGCATGAAAGTGGTGTAATTAAAGCTGTTAAAAATTAGTAACAAGCTATAAATATTTAACTGTTTTGTCTTTTCGATAATGATTGCTTTTAATAAAAAAAGTCATAAATTATACATTTGAAAGATTAGATAATCACCAAAATTAATTCGTTTTCTTTTTTGGGCACAGAACTAAAAAGACAAAGAAGAATTTCTATTGTTTAAATGTGAAAATTCAATAACAAAGGAAAAAAGCCATTTAATAATGCCTTATAAATGCTAGTCAGCCATTTTACCGTTTTGTAAAATTTTCCACACTTCGTTAGCGAATTCACGTTCATCGATACTGCGTTTTCAGTGAAGTCCTTCCACTACTACGTGTCACATTCGTTCTGAGATTTGTCAATATTTATTTCCGTAATATTTCATGTGATTTCATCAGAGAGTGGAGAAAAAAAGGACGAAGTTAAAAAGACCAAAAATTGATCGACGATAAACGCAAGTAGCGAAAAAGATAATCAGACATTATGTAAGCAAAAAGCAGAAAAAAACACATGCAATAAGTGACAAAAGAGCATGCGGTGAATAAAAATAGATAACAAGGTGGCAGCATTACAAAAGAAGTCATTATTTCATGTTAATTCGGGCAANGATTCAGCGTCTTAATCAAAATAACAAGGTGGCAGCATTACAAAAGAAGTCATTATTTCATGTTAATTCGGGCAATTATCTGCTTCCCTTTGTACTTGCAAATCTAATTGCTATAGAATTGACGATAGCAAATGTACTTCCATATTTCGTTATTAGTTGATTCACTACCATCTCTAAATGATTATGACTTTAGTCTTATTTCAGGAAAACTGTAATTTGGATAATAAAATCGAAAATCTGAATGGATGAGATAGTTTTGAAAGAACATATTCTACACCAAATGTTTAGCTGGAAAAAAATTTTTCGAGTAGCTTCCGAGCTAACTAGTATTTGATGTCTGGAAATTTATTTCTAATTAAATTCTCGTTTACTTTCTCTTTTACATTAATTTTTATTTTCCATATGCTGTGCATATTGAGAAATAATCTGAAGATAGGCATAACATAATGGTTGATGAAAACTCAAGAACAAAAGGCACAGCTACTGCAATCTTCGTTAACAAGCAAACTTATTCGTAATTAATGGTGCTGAAATGTTTCGACTATTCTGAGATAATCGGATTCAAAAAATATTTGAAATGCAGGAAATGAACAGTTATGGAAATAGTTAAATAGAAAATAGTGAAATATACTTCGAAGAAGAGATTTTACAAGATATTAACTGATTAGGAAACTATCAAATTAGCTTAAAAGTTAAAGACGTAGTACGGCAGTAGGTTAAATGAATGCAATAATATTATACTAGCTAATATATAAATGATATTATACAGAAGTTATATAGACTATTTGATTTTTTAATATTGCTGGATGAGCTAGAAAACTGATCAGCAACGAAAACAAGTTTGGTTATATTCTAGCAATAAAATCAGCAGGATATCACATACTACAATAAATTAATATCAAAATTCTAAGGATAAATTCGCCGATAGCGAATAAACGTGTGTTCTTGCATTCCATGCGTTAGTGTTTCCATGTAGAGACGTGCTTGCAAAGTATTTTTGTCCAACAGTGTCCATTCTCGTATTAACTGTAAATGTGAATTTTATAGATAAACTAGCAACTGAAGCGTTTCTTTTATTCGGTAATTACTGTGTGTGTTTCAAAGGAGTTCAGTAATCAGTAATGACAACTAGTGCTGTAAATACGTGGAAATTTTGACTTTTCAGGATTGCCAGACTAACGATGAATACAGGGACAAGCTGATGATCAACTGCAATTTCCAATTCTTGAGGTTGCAGAAAAGAGATCTAGTTAAGAAAACAAAATAATTAGCGCAACCAGAAATGATAACTCATTAATGCTGGATTAGCAAGCTTCAATCAATGTTCTATAACAAAAAGCATCTTTTATTTTAATTTTTAAATTAATGATATGTTCTTTATTTTCAGACTGAGACTTATGAGTCGATTTAGTGTAAAAATGTTCAAGTATTGTCTCAGCAAAATTTTTATAAAAGAATTTTATCGGACAAAATCGCAACTTACTTCAAGAACAGGCAAATCTCTACTGAAACTAATACGTCCGATATCTTTCAAATGGAATTCAATTCGATTTGACTCAACTGTTCCTTGCTCGACCGTTACGAAACATGAAATTTTGCTTTTTTAGAATAATTTTACTATGACTTTTTTTTGCATATATTCGTTTCACTTGCAAATAGACAACAAGAGATGTCCAAAACTTGCCGTTATCCATAACAGTAGTGAGTGAAGCAGTCCTTCTACTAGGCTCCACTGTAACGTAACCATATTCACTGTGTAATTCCTCATTTCCGGATGAACCCCAGGCAAACGCGCTAAACATGTAATTCGTTTTAGAAACTACTCATCTTTTTTTTTCAAAAGATCAATTTCTATCTCGTCATCAATGATGATGATGATTATCACGCAAACAAGTTCTTTCTACTCCAACTTGGGATCTCTTATTGTTGATCTAGGTTTGTTAAGAGACAAAAAAATACGCTTTACCAAAAAAATGATACGACTTAATTTTGAAAGTTGTCAAAATGATTTAATAATGAAGTGATGTCGTCTTGCAGAAAAAGAACCCATTTTCATCAAATCCCGAAAAAAAAAATTAAGCTACATACGTATAATTGAGTGCCTTCAATCCGATCATGTGCTCGTCAGGAAGTGAAATTTCAACTTCTTCACCATATGTAAATGTGGGTATCGTTGGAAACATAGCTTTTCCACCATGTTCAGATCGCCAAATGCCAATTAACCATGCGATTATTTGCAAATGAGAAGGAACACGTGAAACATCGAATCCTACCAAAAAAAAAAAAAAAAAAAAAGGAAAAAAGCAAAAATTAAACGAAAGCAGAATGAATCAATATCTTTGGAAGCTGGGAAATTTTGTCTCTTGTAAGAATTTCCAAATTTTCTGAAAATTCAATAAGAAAACGGTAAAATTCAAACGGAAGATCATAAACAAATTATATGGCAAAAGAGTCATTCAATCATAGTCACGAAGTCCTTATCTTTTCTGAAGAGTTATGTTGTATTAAAAAATGAAATCTCTTAATTCTTTTTGTCTGTTACAGCATGAATCTAAAGTTTTCAAGAATATTCTTACTTGGCTCTACTTCCCCTAAACAGAGGCCACATGATTTGGAGCACGTTCTGATGATGTAATCAGTAGTTTGACATAACGAAGCTTCTGACATAACCCAATCCCGACAGTTGTTACTCAAATCTTCGCAATTCTGACCTAAACTTTTTAAAGAATCTAAATCTTCAATCTTTCAAAATCTTAATTTTTTAATCTTAATTAATTATTAAAAGTTGTTTTAAAAGAACAAAAATGCTAAAATTTGAACGATATTCCTTAAAATATATCAGGCTGACCTTTTGCGGAATTTAATGCGACATTAGCATTGAAGATAAGAAAAAGCAAAGTAGATTTCATATTTTAGAAGGAGAAAAGAAGCAATAAGGTAAGACAGGTAGGTCACTCGAACCGTTCTCCTGTTGGAAAACATTGCTTCAATTTCTCAACAACAGGGAAGATGATGAATGCGACAGTGGAAAGTACAAAGTGTCATAACCAGATTTCTGGAGTGCATTTCTCGTTGCTACTTTATTTCATGCATTGTGTCATAATAATAAGGAAAACAAAATTGGTGTGTGTATTCATTTTGGCATTGTCAGCAGTTGATAGCCAGGGGTCAAGCTCCGAGATTATTAGGTCAGCTTCCCTTTCCTTCATTTCTAGAATGAAATGTCCTAAATAAAACTCTTAAAACAAATATTTCAGCATTATGACGACAGTATCCAAGAAAACTTGTTTTGCAATTTCGTCTCTATAAATCAATCTGCCCTTTTAAAAGTAGAAACTTGCATTGCTTTTCTTCCTTAACATAATGAAAACTAAGAAAGCACGGACACTGTGATCAAATGTTATCTAATCTTAAGCACTATAAGCTACACCGAAATTTTGTAAGACATTTTGAAATATTTCCAAACCTGACACTATTTTTAGTTATTATAATATTTGAAGAAACTGCGAAACGTCTCAAATTTAAAAGTATTTCAAAAATTACTGGAACTTGTCAATCAAACACTAAAGGTTCTTTTTCTCACTTGTACTTTCCAGTAAATTATCTTGCTGAAGTAGTAAGCCACGTTAGTGGTAGTAAAAAGTCCCTCGAGTGGTATTTCTAGGAAGCTCAGATTATTTTCTACATCTTGTTCCTTCAATTGAAACATAATTTTTTATATCGAATTGGTTCTTTTCTGCTACAAATAATCATTTTCGAATAAAGGAAAAGGCAATAAATTTAGTTCAAGTTATAGTAACTTTTTAAAATAGGAATTAGTTTAATACAGGAACTGCAGAATAATTGACTAATCACTGACTGATTTTGAATTTTATATTCGAGCTATAGTAAATTTATAATAAATTAGAATATATTAGATTCGAGTTATAATGACTTTAAATATTTTAAGTTTCCTTATTTTGAAGTAAATCAGAAGTCAGAAATTATGAAAAGCGATATTTGATATGCTGTCGATCTTTTCCAGAACTCTGCTTAGGTTCATTTTAATTAAATTACTGGTCAGCTTGACTCTACAACGATCTTCAGAATAGATGATGTCTTTTTTTTCCAAAATATGCCGCAATTTTATCCGATTTGAAGCAAATTGGATGTTAATAGCTTTGTTGACGCAAATAATGTAAAGTAGAGGAAGTTGCCATATGAATTTGGAAGTGTGGAAAGATGACTGAAAGAAAAATTGATTGGAGATTGAGCTGAGTGTTAACATACAATTATTCTTTTTTCTAGAAGTTTTTGATTAAAAACAGAAAAAGGGTTAAATAACAAATTTACTCAAGCTCTAAAAGTTTTTCCTTTACTTGCAGCAATACTACTTTTACTTTGCTGAAGCAATTCTCTTTTGTTAGTATTATGCTTCGACACTATTTTCTTGCAACTCATTTAATTTATCGTAAAAAAAGTTTCATTTAACCAGTCGTTCATCCTATGCCATCCTGTTATCATTGTGAATTTTCATTTTCCGTTTATGAATTCACTTAAAGAAAAAGGCCCGACTCAAGAACTTACAAGAGACGGTCAAGTTTAACAATGTCTTAAAATGCACTGGTAAGCAATATTTAGTGAAACTATTGTTGCTGAGCAGGTAAAGAAAGAGCAGAGTAGAAATTGTCATCAGCAATTATGTGATCAATTTCTGGACTTATTTTAATTCTCTAACTAGGCTGTCCTTGCAGTTGCACAGCAGCCCAATCCTTATCCGTTCTAACCTCTGACGTTAGAAAGTTCCACTGGAGACTCTCTGGAATGCGTCAGTTTGGATACCATCATCTTCTGGCTGCAAAACCTCCTTCATTTCAGCAAAAATGATTTTGGTACTTGAAAAACAGAAGAACTTATGAACATTATTAAGTGAAAAAGTATTGAAGACAACATTTATGTTGAATGGGACTGCCAACTAAGGAGAAATAAATAATGATGTCAGTAAACGAAAGGAAATCGTCTGTGAACAATTTTCGATTTTTTTTAAGCTGAAAATAAGAGCAACGGAAAGAACAACATTAGGTAGCACTTGCAGTAAAGTATGAAATCTTTATCAAAATGTGCCTATTGGATAGCAAACTCGTTTTATAGCAGATGGAATCTTTTGCTCCCTTCCGAGATTTCGATAATTTCAGTAGTAAATATCTCGGCGCACTGATTACAAATCAGAAATCCGAAAAATTGTAAAATGAGACGGCTGAAATCAAAGTTCTGGGAGCGGATGGATACTCCATCAGTTGTTACAGCATCCGCCATATTGCTTGTCATCTGTGCTCTAACAATTTGAATATTGCTTGCCTTTTTCACTTGTTTTCTTAAGCTGCTTTCTAGTTTCCCTTCTTTATGTCAAACTCTCCAGCAACTGATAACTACCGCAAAGTAATGGTCGCTGGTAGAATATGCGCCATATGGTAATAGGAAATCAAGGCTGATTGTAGGCTGATATTATGAGGAGCAGCTTTCATTGAAGCATTTAAAGAAATGGCCACTTTCCGGCTCCTTTCCACAAATCGATGCCCTCAGAGCAAGCCGAGTAGAGTTATGGGGAAATTTTGCTTGTCTTTAGAACAACAATAAATTTTATTTTAGAGCTGCTTTAATCTGAATTATACTCAAGTCCACAGTTTCCACAGAATTCGGAAATTTTCATTCAGTTCTTACCTGTTCAAAAGCTTTTGTTCTCTTGATTTGCCATATTTAATTTAACTTTGTTAATTGTCTAAGTCGAAAGCAAACGAAGTCATTATAGAGCCTAGAAAGGTGACCTGGTCGTGTTCTCAACTAAACTATAAGGCTATCTAAAAAAAAAAAAATGGCTGGATAATTGACAAGACAAACCCTCTCTGATTTCAAAAAAAAAATACAAGATAACATGTATAAAGAGTCTTGAGTTAATTTAAATTCCTGAAACAATTGCAACCGGAATAAAAACTATTTATTTCCATTTTCTTTAATATGGACTTTTCGGATGCACATACTTTCAAATGCAATTCTTTCAAGGCAATCAAGCAGCCTTTAGATTTATAGTGCCATCTGGAAAAGCGAAATTAAGGATTTTCAAATAGTTGAAACTCAGTCTATAAGTAGCTTAAGATACGGGCGTTCTGTTAATTTTCTCTACTGCGAGTGAACTTCACTGAGAAGATTCAATTACAGTGTTCATTTTCCTGAATTATTTGTTTTCCAATTATTTTAGTTGAAAAAATGCTCACTATTAAATCAGTGTTTGCTTGTTATTATCTGCAGCCAAAAACTTTTCTGCAAAGGAAAATTTGAACCCAATGGCATGATGAGAGTGCCAATTCCTGAGATTTTCTGTACAGTAGGATTAGATAAATGACCTAGTTCACTTTGGCCATCTAAGGAACATTGCGTCATCGACTCATGTTTTTTTTCGAAAAAGTTTGATTAGAATTCATGAGCATGCCTTAATATTTTAAATGGTAAATACATCTTGAAACTGTCTACGTACAACTATTAGGTAAAAAAAATGTCATTCTTGTAAAAAAACTTATCACTATATTCTTATTAATCACTTCTGTACTGTTTTGTTAATCTCAAAGTGAATATGCCTACCTTCACCTGTATCTTCTAATCAAACAAGTCTAAGCGACAGGTTTTATAGGCAAGGAATTCTGCAAATTGATTCTATCGCAGAAAAAATTGAAACTTATTGTACCGTTTCTTAGAAGAGAGCAAATTAAGGAAATTTATTTCTATCCTTTGCATATTCTTTTTAAATGACAAACAAGTTTACAACAATGTAATGAGCTTTAGGTTTCCGGGAAGAAGGATAATGCAGTAGAGAAGATGCTTTAATTTTCTATCAAAAAATACCGGTTTCAAATGACAAATTGTTGCCACTGTGGATTTTTTTTTTGATTTTTTTCATTTGTTTATTTATTTTTTAATTATTCGCAATAAATGAATAAATTCTAGAGATGGATGCTTCTGATTTGGACTTCAATACCTTTGCTACTCATTCTGAACAATCAGTTGATCTGGATTATCGCGGAATACGAATAAGAGTATATAAGAACGGTGATCAATATGATACAGGAACAACGATAGTCATCTGCCGGAAAAGATTCAAGCACTGGCTTATTTTTTTAGATTTTCTTACTAAGAAATTAGATTTAATGGCACCTGTCCATGAATTTTATCGAACCGATGGGCTTCGTATACAACATGTTTGTTTTGCACCAAAAATACTTCTAATATACTTTTTCATTTTGCATTATGCAATCATAACTGCAACATTATTTAAACATTTAATTTACATGGATGGAAACTTTGGAAAAAAAAGGTTGAAAAATGAGATCCTAGTTTAAAAATACTATTTCCTGATGTGCTAATTGTCAATTCCAGAAAAATCATTTCCATTAATATTATCAAATATTTATTCCTACTCTTTTGTTCTAAAGAATTTATCAAAAGCAAGATTATTAGTGAGTTACTGAATTACGAAATATATTAATGCCTCCTTCAATTCTTCAATACTTCAAAGTCAAATTCAACTCACTAGCAGCATTTTTTCCACAGCTTTTTGGAAGAAAAAAAAAATCTGTTTCTTTTTTTTGCAGTTCGAAGAGATAGAAAATGGAGGATCATACGTAGCTGTATCTCAAGGGCCATTTCTTCATAAACCCTACGGCTTGCAACCTGAAGAACGTGAAGTAAGCCTTTTTAAGTGAGATATAATTTGGAATCCTTCATTTCTTCCAGCAGACTAAAAATTTAAGAAGTCTTCCTGCCATTACAGAAATGGAACATCAATCCAAAAATTGAATCTCCAGAGCAAAGCACCCTAGATTCCGCAGAATCCGTAGATATCTATCTGAAACAACGTGGTTACACTTCTCGGACTGGTCTTCCATTCCCATTTGATGGTGGTGTTTGTGTCAATCACTCGTTAATGGATGCTGGACGTAGTCGCAGTCCTTCGTTTCAATCCACACGTCGAAATCGTACTGAACAGGTAAACTGGAGTTTTTCAAAACTTCAGAATTTCCAGAGTGACATAAAATTTATATATTAATTGAGATATCGTCTCAAAGAAGCCACCATAACAGTTGTATTGCGATAGAAAAATATTACTACACTTAACATATGGCAAGGCATCACTGGTTTAAAGTGAAAGTAAAAAGGATACACTGAAAATTAAAGGGATAAACCTTCAGAAATTAAAAAAACTTAAAAATTTATGCTTTCTTGGATCGAACTAGAAAAGCCGCCTAAAACATTTTTCGATCAAATGGAATGCTAAAATTCTAGGCTTGGTTCGAAGACTGGCTTCAAGAGATGAGAATCTGATACAGCGAGAATAACGAGAACTAAATTAAAATTGATTTGGTACATTGAATAAATGATTCTTGCTAACTCGTTTAATTCCGACATTTTGATAATTAATTCACCTTCCTAAAGGAAAAATTACAACAGCAAAATCTGTGCCATAGATTTTTTGGCCGTCGCTACTTTTTTTTTGAGTTTTATTCTCACAAATCTAATTATTAGGTAGAATAATTCCTAGTTATAAATCTTAAATCTATCGATTTCCCTCCCGTGAAGCGCTTTCATTCCACTTCACTCTAAATTAACTTTAAACCCTCATATTCATGAAAATATATCAGTGATGCCGAATCATGCATGACTTTTGACTTCTTCGTATTGTTATCCAGTGCTCATAATTTCATGTTTTGCTATAATATTTATTATTTTACATCATCACATTGATTTCAGAATTAAACTACCAAACTCTGGGAATTTTTTTCTTCGGCTATTTACACACTTATTTTGCATTTTGATTCAAGAAGGAAAAAGGATCTTTCTTTTCAAACTAAAATATTTCCTAAAAAGGAAATTCGATATTATCAACAAACCCAGATGGCAATTTCTGAGAAATGTTCTTAAAAAACTTGAAAATTTAGAAGTCGGAAAGAAAGAATTCGAAAAGTGATGCGTTGGTGGGAAAAGATGACACAAAACCGGACAGTCCAAGAAGCATGATGAGAGAACACGAAGAGCTGAAACCTCAGGTGAGCTCCAGTTCCACTCTGTGTAACATCGAATCACCAAAACATATTCCTGAAGTTAAGAGCAACACATCTTTGTGTCAAACTATAACAATAGATAACCAAAGTACAGAGCAAAATCACGGAACTGGAAATTGTTCTACGGCTGAAGTCGCAAGTGCAAGCTCAAATAAAATCGAAGAAAACACCTCATATGGAGAAATCGCAGCAGAAAATGATCAAAAGCTCACTGTGAAGAAAAGTGATGAGTCTGTACCATCACCTGTCGTTCAAATGCCAGACAGTTCCCGAGAATTCTCGATTTTTCAACAAGCTGAAAAGACGGAGTCACTGGGGACAGTGCAAACAGCGAACTTAAATTATTATCCACTGCCGACGAAAAATCCTGAAACCATCATTACGATAGTAAATGATGATGCCACGATAAGAGCAGGTAATTCATCGGTCATCATTGTTAATATTTCAACAGGACAAAGTAAACGTGACATGAGTACTGTTAGCAAAAGTGGTCACAACGCAGAGACCATTCAGTCAACAGCATCGGTCAACAACATGGAGGTTTCTGAAGAACCATCATCAGAAAAAGCAGTAGTGAAAACCCTTCCCGATGTCGCCGGAACTTTAAGTAGGACCATAGCAACTACTACCGACACAAGAACATCGATGGCTACACCTGACTGTGCTCCATCTGTAGCTATCACTACCATCGGCGATCGACTGTCAACTGGTATAAAGAACCAAGTATCGAGGATGGCATCTCCAAAAAAGAATGAAGAGGACGAACGAATTGCTAAAAATGTATCATTCAAAGGGAACAGCGAAGAACAAAGAAATAACTTTCTAGGTAAATCTGGTAAGTGCCATGATGAGATTGTAGAGCAACAAGAGAGAAATCCAGAAGACGATCAAAATAAGAAACAGGTTTTGAATACGTTGAAAAATGACGCAGAATCAAACGAGGTTCCAAACAATCTGGATGCAACAGCACCATTAACTATCGAGCGACACGAATTCCAGAAGAGTTTTGGAAATGAAGAAAATGAATGCGCTGATGAAAGTCGATCAAGCCATATAAGCCTTGTTTCTGGAGATAAGTACCGGATACAAAAAAAACAAAGTAAACGAAATGAAGACATCGGTAGAGAATCTTTAACAATCAATAACAGTTTACGTGATAGAAAACGTGTTACCTTGACAACACCTGCTGACACATCAGTTCCCGATATTAATACTGACGTAAAATTGGTAAAGGAATCAGGAGAAGCGGAAGATTTAAAAAATGGAACAGTGGAACAGCTGAAATCTCCTCAACAAAATATTTCTGCCCTAAAAACGTCATTCACTCCGACTGCTGCTCTTATTACTCACACTTCTGGTAGCACTGACGATATTAATGATGCCGTTGCTTCTAGAGATGCAAACTTTCAAGTCGCAACTAGAAAAACAAAAGATCCCAAACTACAGCAGTCAGGAGCGGAGTCGAGTTTCGAAGCGGATTTCACGCCGAGACACAATGACAAGCAAAAAAATTTAATTCGCATGAAAACTTCTCAACGTGGAATTGACCTGAATTTAAATTTGCGTATTCGCAGGTTGCCAAGGGAAGCTAACTATGATCCTGATTTTAAGGATTATGATTTTATATGAAAATTGAAGTCTATTCCGGAAATTCCTAGTCTTGAACTATATCCAAAGAAAGATGGGAAATGTATATCTGTTGCACTGCTAAGCATCGTACACTACAAAAAATTATTTTAAGCTTTTCAAACTTCCAAAAGAGTAAAATTAAGGACTTGATTGAACGGATCATTTTAAATTTCTCACTATTTTTTTTTTATGACTACCAATTTCCTTATAGTTTGTTCTATTGTGATAAAGAAAATTCCAATCAGACTTAATATAAAGCATCCAGGAATTGATATACGGATGTGGGAATATTGGAGAACGAATTGTACTGCAGAAGATGATACTGTCGTCTAGATGATTTAGCCCTTAATATTAAAGGTGAAACAGAAACCAAATTCAAACTCACGTTCCTAACCTTAAAAAAAAAAATGTCCGCCTTAATAATGTCGTAACGTGTGTGGTTGCGGATAATGCCGTAAGCTTTAGTCCAGCACCAGCCCATATAAGTTAAAGTAGCAATTACTCAGCTATGCATATCCTTTTTCATAACCCACTTCCTTTTCCTTCTTAGATTCCATTTCCAAAAGAAGATGCTGACTTACGCTTGCCCATCTGCTTATCTTCACACTTAACCCTCCACTTCAAAAGCTAAGAAGTCAAAGTTAAGATAAATTTACACAAAAATGTAGTTCAAGGGAATTTTATAATATCAAATTAAATATTATAAAAAATGAAGCAGTCAAACAAACTTGCTCATTAATCAAGGTAGCAAGTTTTGTGCTTAATAGTGTAGTAGTGTTAAAAAAACTGCACACTAATACTAGCTACCGCAGTATTAAAAAAAAAATCAGTTCACAAATTTCCAGTAAACTCATTACAAAAGGTTAACTGTACGTAGCCTCCAATTACACTTCTCATTCTTCGATTTTTTTTTTTTTCTTTGGTATGACTGCTTTTTATATTCAACTAACAGATACTTATTCAAAATATTGCCCGGTGATCTTCCAAGTAAAAAAAGGTATATCATCCGATTTTTCGAAAATATCGAATTCCAAGAAAAACGACAGAGTGAATAAACAAAACAAAAACAGAATTAGCAGTTCTTCTAATCCAGTAAATCATAATACATTTAATTTTCTTATGAAAAAAAAGAAATACCAAAGAAAAAAGAAGCAGTTTAGATGATTGCCCTTATTCAGTCTATATTCATTGCAGGCAAGTAATTTATTTTGTAACTAATTTCAGCTCCATCAGTTATTTCAGCACGATGAAAAATATGTGTATCTTAAGGAAATAAAGCATTTCAATAGCAGGAAATTTACACTGCTTATAATCATTGCCCAGGAAATGCTTCGGTTTACTTATTTTTCCTTTCCTTCAACAATAATTTCGATGCTAATTTTCCCATTTCATGTCAATTGTCCATTAACATTCGAGGCACTTTTAATATCTACGATTTTTGCACCTTTTGCGCTCTTGTATTGACAGGAAAGAAAAATCTAATCATTTCAATTTTTATTTTCTACAAAATAAGTTTCTATTTCAATTTACTAGTTTTTTCAAATTCCAATAGAAAAGAATAATTGATATAATACTTCAAAAACCAGATTAATGCACCAAATACTTGTAAAATTGCAACGGTAATATTCAACTTAGACTATCGTTTGGTAAATGTTTTCTGAAAAAGGACACATTTATATAGTCCAGTTATTCTTACGTTTCATTTAAACAGTAAAGTGTATTAAAAGAATACAGCAAGGAAATAAGGAAAAAATTCGTTTTTTTTTTTTTAATAAATATTAAGGGAAGAAAACTTACGGAGCTTTCAAAAAGTTCAATAATTCCATTAAAGCTTCTGTCGTTGTACCAGGAACTCTGAAATGACTGTTCTAAATTTTTTTCCACAAAAGATAAGGAATTCAAAACAATATTCTAAAACCTGGATGCAGCAGCGAGATTTTGAGGTCTCCAAAATTCTAATTTCTCTTTGCATTCCGCTGAAATGCACTTCATTTTCGAATAATCAAAATCATCGGGAATAATAGTGCCACATTCCTTGCGTATTCGTTCTATCTAAAATTGTAACCATTACAAGTGCCATCAAGAAGTAAAAATTGAAATTATATTGATCAGTAAATAAAAAAGGAAGGGAAAAAGAAATCTTTTCCAGATTAATAAGCACAAATACATCATGAGAAGAGAATGATTTTATTACTATAGTATTTCCCAAAAAGGAGACTGAACACTGATGGAGAAAATAGGGAATTATATTATATGGGATGAAGTAAATTATAAAGATATTAATCACAATTTATATTGACAGGAAACCTAAAACAACAATCAAATCGTGGCTCTCCTTCTTTCTAATGTAATACTCACTTTTGCTAGAGATTTATCCAGATAGAAATGGTAAAACGCCTCAATTTTCAGGCGCTGCTCAACTTCTTCACTTTCCAATAATCTCTTCAGCTCAGTGGACGCTACTTTGCGAATTTCAGCACAGCCTATTTCGTAACGACATAACAAATCAAACGCACTACATGCTATAAATAAAAATTTGTTTGCTTTAAATAATTCCATGACAAAAAAAAAAAAGAAACGGCAACAAATAAACCTGCTCTCTACTGTTTGAAATATCACAAAGACCTAAATTACCCATAATCTCATTTTTCTTCTTATAGAAATGGTATCGGTCTTTTTGGTCTAATAATTCACGCTGACATATTGCCTCTAACCTTTTCTTGATTTAACATTCTTCAAACGAGGAACAAGTTTTTGCCAGAAACTCATCGGTTGCTTGAAAGATTTCAATAAATCCTGAGCTTCACTATATGCAGAAAGTATTTTTAAAAAGTGATTATATCGATATTCGGATACAGCTCCATGTTGATATCCTTTCTCGGTTAACCTCATGTCTGCATTATCAGGTCTGGAACTCGTAGTTTTATTGCTACTTGATAAGAACGACTTGAATTTATAGATATTCTTCATTTTAGCTCTGTGCAAATTAAATTTATTTAGGCTTGTTAAGCAACCTGATAATCATTCATAAAGGAAATAAACTAATGTAATACAATATTACCGCAAATGTAATCTTAATTCAGCTCTTGAAGTAAACATTCTGTATGGTTCGGAGGCGCCAAGACTGGTTAAGTCATCAATTAATACACCAATATAACCTTCTGTCCTATCGATAACAAATTGCTGTTTATCATTATTTTGACTTGACGCTGCAGCATTTATCCCAGCTACAATACCTGAAATGATTAATGAGTAGACACAAATGACATGAATGGTATTTCCTGCTCTAAAATAGAACTACTTGAAGATTTATGTTTGGTATCACCTCGGTAATTTGGACAATAAATGACATGTTTTTCCTTGTAGGAACCCCTCAGCAAAAGATTCACGTATCCAAAAATACTTTCACGGGTTCAGAAACTGGCTAAACAAACCTTGTGCTGCAGCTTCTTCATATCCCGTAGTACCATTAATTTGTCCTGCCAGAAACAAACTCTTTACAGTTTTCGTTTGTAAAGTTGGCTTAAGTTGTTTTGGATCAATATAGTCATATTCAATGCCATAGCCAGCCTCCGATATTTCAACATTTTCCATACCTGGTATGCAACGGTATACTTCGAGTTGCGCTTCTGATGCAAATGTCATCGACATACCTTGTGGATAAATTAATTCAGAATCCAAACCTTCGTGTTCCAAAAAAATCTAAAAACTTTCTCTTAGATTTCAGTAAACAATAAATTATTAATCAATAAAGTAAACGGATATGTAAATGTTAAACTAGTGTTTTACTCTTTTGTTTATCCAATTCATATCGCCTTTCCAAATATTATTGGAAAACCTCGACTTCACGAGTTTTTAGTGGACTCATTGTCCTCAGTGAAACAAATCCTCTACAAATTGAAATCATGATTCTGCTTGCTGTTTTTAAGCCAAATGTTAGAATCAAAGTATAAAGATGAACCCGGTGGTTAAGATGCGGGAAACGGACAACTTTTGATTCAAGAGATGGGCAGTAACGTGGACCATTCACTTCACTACGAATATAATTGCATTTTTTGACATGTTTCAACACCACTTCAGCAAGACGACTGTTTGTAAAACCCAAATATGATGGCAACTAAATATTGAATCATTTCAAATTGCAAAATTAAGTGTGAAGATGGAAATAAAATTACTATTTCTGAATTTTTTAAAAGAGTTCTTTCAAAATAAAAAAAGGCATAAAAATTACGGAAACAAAACAAAAGGAAAACTAAATTCGAAAAAAAAGAGAGTAGTAAGATAAACAAAAACGGCTGGCTGACTCACTTGTTGATAGTAAGGAAGCCAAACATGCTGCGTCAAAAATGAAAATGGAATAGGTTTCTCATCTGGCTGCTGAGGAACAAACTTGCTAAAATCTATTGTTCTCTTAAATAAACGCGCTGGAGTACCGGTGCGGAAACGTCCCAGTTTGAAACCAAGCTTCGTAAAAGTTTCGGAAAGCTTTGAACAAGCCTAAAAAATAACGTCCGATTACCGAAGTTATGAAGTGATAACTAAGCAAACAAAAAGTAAGAAGTGAAATCTTTCACGGCCTTCCACTTCACTAGAAAAATCTTATTTTTGTTAGTATCGTGAGGTTCCTAAAAGTTTCAACTACTTAAGACATCAATTAAATGAAAAAACGATTTTTTTCTTTTACATCTTTCATATCCTTCTTCTTTCACAATAAGGCAGATTTTTAGGTCCACAAACAGCATTCGACACAATTCACACTGTTCTTACCTTTTCACCTAGACGTCCAGCAGCATAACTCTTTGTTCCTCGATAAAATTTCCCACCTAAAAACGTTCCTGTTGTCACTACAACTGCCTTTGCCTTCAGAATCTGAAACATGAAAAATAAAAAGACAAATTTTTGAAGGAAATTAGAAAGTACAAATTTTGTGGTGGACATATGGAAATACTTCCATGCTTAGTTTTTCTAAAAAATTAAACATAATATTCATTAGAGATATATTTCTGAAAACTCGAATTAAACTGGCGAATATAATCGTACTTGCCCATCAGCTATAACTCCAACAACTCGCGGGACTACATCACTTTCAATGATCAGATCATCAACCATTCCTTCCATTACATCCAAGCCTTTGGTGCAATTCAGAATTTCCTGAAAGGTAACTTCGTTAGATCTGAATATCAGTAGCTTCTTTTTCCGAAATAATAAAAACTGATTCTTGAAAAGTTCGAAATGCAGTAACTTGCATATCTCTAAACAACTGGAAGTGTCAAGACTTACCTAACATTGAAATTGAGAATTGTTAAGCTCATAGAAAGGAGTATTACCTGTTGCATATGCTGCTTATACAGTTTTCGGTCAATTTGTGCTCGAAGACCTAACACAGCTGGTCCATGTGAGGCATTTAGTGCGTGATAATTTATGGCTGATTTATCACATATCCGTCCACAAAGTCCATCCAGTGCATCCACTTCACGTATAAGGTGTCCTTATAATGCATAAAAATTACGGAACTGTGTGCAGAGTACTGCCAAACGCTTACTCTAACATTAGATCTACATTTTTAGCCAGAGTTCAAACAAATCTTCATAGCGAATTCAAGTCGTTGTCACTCAAAAAGCTGCCCTATTGGGCCGAAAAGTAAGACTTTTTTTTGTAGTGGATATGGATTACCTTTACCAACTCCACCAAAACTTGGGTTACATGACATTTCACCGATCGTGTCCTTCCTGTGAGTCAGCAGCAATGTACGAGCAGAACACCTAGCTGCTGCAGCAGCAGCTTCACAACCAGCGTGTCCACCACCAATAACGATAACATCGTATATTACTGGCTTGCTCACAACTTTCCATGCAGATAAGGTCCTATGAAGCATGTAAGTCCTCGACTCTGTAAATTGCTGCAATGACGTTTAGGCTGCCATAAGGAGTAAGATGTATTACAATACCAGATTCTCTACATTTCGAGAAAAAATCAATCCTCCACTTTTTTTTTTATAACATACAGTTAGATTACTAAATGGAACCACTCAACTGGCCAACACTTTAATGACATCAATATAGTGAAAAATAGTGAGAAAAAAGAATCATGGTATGCCTGAAAAAGAACGAAAGAACATCCATTTTACTTGAGAAAGAAGAACAACAACAGCTGCAGTGAGATAACATCGATAAAACAGCAAATAATTAGTAACATAAAAATATCGAATACTCGTAAAGGTACTAGTACAAAGAAAACTCGATAAAACAAAAAAAAAAAAAAAAGAAAATGAACAGTATTCCATCAGTTTTTTTTTTTCATCAGAAGCTCAGGAATAAAATGTGCTATTTATTCCATGTAATATTAAAGTTAAGAAAGTACATGAAAAAAACAGTTTAAAGAATTTGGAATATAATTTTGTAATTGTAATACTTTTATAAAAGGATAAGAAAATGAAAAAATTAGTACATATTCGATGGAAACACTAATAAATTATACAACATAAAAAAGACTGAAATGAAATCAATAAGGAAAAGAACGTCCAAAACTACAAATTTTGAAACAAAATAGGTATAAAATTTTCAAGAAATTTCTTCAATAAAGATGTGACTTTTATAAAGCTCTTCTGACAAATTGAACCATTTTATGGATTTAGGAAGGACACCGCGATATACCGAGTACCACTAGTTACTGGAAGGCCTTCATGCAAATGAGTCAAACGTCCTGGAAACATAGCTGCATACCCTTAAATAAAAGAGAAATGAGCACTGAATAATGATAAACATAAACTGTAGAAATGATTTCTGATAATGATAGATATAAACTGTCATTAAGGAAAGCAACAATTAACGAAGTTTCTTCTCAAACTACAACAAAATTACAATAAAAATGTTGTGAAGGTTAAAAAAATTACCGATCTGATCAGCAAGAACTGTGCAGTTATAGCGAACATAATGTACACCTCCACCCTCATAGTCTTTACCACGCTTGTTCAACGGAATGTCCACTGTATATGTTGAAGCATCGTGATGCGGTCGTAATGAAGACTGCTCACCTTGTTTGTATCGAACAACAAACATCATTATTGCTTCCACAGGCTATAATAACTTAGATATTAGTCTGAATCAAAGCAATCGGATTCGAAAATGAGAAAAAGCTACCAGTATAATCAACTGAAACTGTAATAGAGTGAAACAAAATGTGTTGACATTTATACATATTTCAACCAATGCTACTGGCTTATTCAAGCAATTTTTCAAATTATTTAAATTATATTAAAATAAACAGTACTGCACCTTCTGCAACAATGAGGAGATACAAATAATCTGCAATCGAGACTTTGTTTACAAACTCCAGTTTGAAAAAAAAAAAGGAAAAAATAATAGAAACGAAAGAAACGGAAGCGCTACAAGCAAAAGACACACTCTTTGATAGTAACCGATAAAAAGCTTTTCTTGCATTGGACGAACATATTCATCAAGAAAATACAACCATTCTTTTTCAAAGTTTATTTGATTCATGTGAATGTCAACAGTCGGTACATTTTCATATCCACCTGCTAAACGGTCATCCTATAAAGCTGATTTTTTATCCAAATATTTTTCGAATGGAATTATCAATGCTTTGTAAAGTAAAAAGAAGTATAATAGCAAATATCAGATATATAATTTCAAGAGTAAAGAAAAATTAAGCGCCTCTTAGGTTTCCCCATAAATATAAAATTTTTTTCTTAGTCACGACTTTTCGAGTAAAAATAAAATTGAAAGTTTCTTACAATCTTCAAACAGAGATGGTTATCTACCAGCTTTAAATTTCGAGATTAAAAAGATAGTGTAAAAATCAGCCAAATTTACCTCGTTCTTTCCACTAGACCACTGCCCGTAATGCTCCATTTCTTCAATCAATTCCTTAGTGAAATTTTCAGACATCAAAGGATATTCATAAACATCTGGACATGGCTGAGGAATATCTTCATTATTCAGTGTCTCAAAATACTTCGGATGCAAATAACGGTTTTCCCACATCTAAAAGAAAACCACAAATTGAGCCAAGAGTTTGAAAACAAGTAAACTGGGCAAAATTACTTGACTAAAAATACAAAAAATACCGCCAGAACTAAAAATTTTTGTAGAAAGAACATTTGAAATAAAAAACTGACATGCCGATTTTTAAATATTTCATACATTTCCGGATGCAACCTTTCGCTGTTGGTGACAAAATCCTCGGTATCAACCAAAAAACCATAAAAGTGTTGATTATCAATATGCATAAAATGTCCCTTGGTAGAAAAATACATATAATAATAAACACCAAAAAGTACGGAATTAATAGAGAGTTTATTTGCCGAGTTTATTCGAATAATGTTAAATACCCAACTTATATAAAAAGTATGTATCAACTTTATTAAAAATTTTACCTTCGTCCGCGCGAACTCACAAAAACTCATATCTGCATCGACCATTACATTGTAGGTGTAGCTGTTTTCAAACTCTTTAATCTGGAAGTTACGAGACTTTTGCTGATATTAAAAAACTGAATCTTTAATATATTAATTATTTATATATATATATATACATTAATTATAGTTTTTTCAAGAATTACAAAAGTATAATTTACAGATTATTATTTCAGGAAACGAACCTTATCTTTATAGATCAGTATAGCTCTGCTAATATAAGGTACATTCCATATTCCTATTCGTTTCCCATCTATTATTTCAATGTAGTCATCTGAGCGTGCGTAATAACCATTAATGTCGAGAGCACCCCAAAAGTTCGAAAATAATTTTTCATGAATGGTTAACAACGGAGCGATAATACCGCTAAAAAAATAAACTTCGCGGATATTGGAAATCTTTAAATAAGCGAAACAAAACTTCAATGGATTAATAATCAATAATAGCCACGGAAGGGGGATGATTTCAACTTGAAACTTGAAATTATCTCAAAATAAATAAAATTCGAGAGCCTTCGAGGACTTCCCCGATAGTAACTGATAATAGAAGGCTGCCCTATGACAAGAGAAAAAATCCACACAATTTTCCAACAGTGGCAGTTTCAATCAGGAGTTCTAGAGTGTCAGCAGTTATCAGATGAACGTCACCATCGAGCATAAACACAAAATCATTCATGGCTTCATTTGCACGAGTCCTGAAATTTACAACAACATATTATGGAATTATTCAATAAAGACTAAAAAACGTCTTCTGAATATAAGGCAAATACTTGAAGATAAAAAAAAAAATCAATAACACCAACAGAACAGCTTTTCTGGCTTCTCTTTCACCCAGTTCAGTATAGTTGTTGTCGTATTCTACTGTTCGATATAACTTCTTAGCACTTTTCAAAAACTCTTCGACCTAAGCGGATGAAAAGTGGAATTAAAGTTTTCCATCTAGTCAATTTTAAATTAAAATGTATACCAATTTTTTTCTTCCTATACAAATAAATTGTGTGATGACAAGTTTCAGAAGATGAAGTTAAAAAGGTTAGGAAATATTTCACGTTGAGAAGTTAGTATTTGAAGTCTTAATAATTTATATTAAAAAAAAACTCACATTTTTCTCACTGTACTTCTGATTGTTGTAAATATAAAAATCAATTCTGGAAGTAGGGTAAGAGAGACGGCTCACTGCTGCCAAGAATTCCTGAATAAAAGGGATAGGCTTTGTGATGAAAACTGCCAGCGCAATAGAGGGCCAAACATTTCCCGATGTCTCCTGAAAAAAACTTTACAGTGGGAAGACAAACATCAGAATTTTCCGGAATAATGTTTCGCTTGTAAAGTTTCGTCAGAAAATTTTGCCTATATTCATTTAATTTTATATTACAGAATATGAAACCGAAATGAAAGACAACAAAGAAAAAAAAAGAAACATACTAGCAAGCTAGTAGTACCACATCGCCTGTAGCCATTTTCAGCAGACCAGGCTTTACCAACATAGTTACCTAAATAATTCAACATCTGGCTTCCCTTGTTGCTTCCGAGAATTACGGATGGATAAGTGTTTCGTGGGACGTTGTGAATCTGAAAAAATCTATTTAATGAAAAAAATTATTGCAGGATGCTGCTTGTTCTATGACTACAATGTTTCTTTTTTTTTTTTTTTAAATAACAAAAAAGAAACTTTTTGAACTGACTAATAACTATGCTAAATCTGCATGAAGCAATGAAGCACTTATTAGGGTTAGTTCCTTTTCCTCTGCTTACTTATATGCTTAAATTCAGCAGGTAATCACGACTAAGTTAAGGAAAAAAAAACTAAATGTTTCAAATGAGATTAAAACTTACATATGCATCGCCATTATCATGAAATAATAGCATGACCTCACTGACACCATTGTCGACATTTTGAAATAACAGTTCTTCGATATCATACGCCAAACCCAACATGTCCTGCAAAGAAAACTTCAAAAATTATACGGTTCGAGAAAAACTAATGAGAAAATTAATTAATCGGAAGGACGTAATGCAGCTTTGCTGTAATTCAAGCAAAACAAAATTTGGAATTATTAGAAAAAGTGGCATGAAATTACCACTGAAACACCAGAATAAAGGTTATTGTATGATAAAGTTTTGCCATCCTGCGATCCGATGAAGTCAAGCACATCCAAAATATTTGGAACAAAACCAATTAAAGCGACTGACTGAATCTCGCTAAACAGTAATTAAATGAAGTGCTTCTTTGACTCATCACCGAAATAATGATATTGAGAAACCTTACAAAACGATAATTTATTCAGTAATATATTCAAATATCTACACCACTTGCCGTTGCTCTAGCACCACCTTCGGTGTGAGAAGTGCACGACACTTATTGCACAAATAAAGGAACTGACAAATGATGTCGTTTTCGTCCGAGGTAATAATAGCATCGAATCTGAATATTTTTTTTTTTTTTGCCCATTTAATGGTAATTTCGCAAATTTATGCTGTTACAATCTTGAAAATGATGAGTGATAAAAAGTGAAATTCATTTGCAAAAAAACTTCTATTAGTGGTCTATTTCACAACGAAGCAATGACAAGAAACGTTAACCCATCAATAATGAGTAAAATTGTAGAGTCGAGTGTTTTGAATGTGTCCAATTCAGCTGCCAACATATGCAATGATTTGTCGATAACCTAAATTCGAGAAAGAAATACTCCTTCATGGCTTGAAGAACAGTGAATAGGCAGACAGCAAAAGCATCAAAAGGAAACAATGAAATTTTCACCAAAGTCTTTCCAAAATAATTAAAATTGCACAATGTACGACTTTAGTCAGATTACAGACCTAAAAATATTTACAAAGTTTGTCAAATCAACAACTGAAACAGATGCAAAATTTTACATTCCGATAACTGGCAGAACCTTGTTGTACGTCAAGAACTTTGAAATCAATATTATAATGTTCAGCTGAACACTTCAGTCTTTTTAGTGCATCATTATTACTATTGTTGAGTGCAAATACTGCTAATTTGTAGACAGATGAATCACATCTATCGGTCAATGAAAATGGTACCAAGAGTGGTAGTAAGATCACGAACGAGTACATTATCAGCTGCTGAGAATGTCTTTACCTAAAGAAAAAAATCCAAGACATTTCGTTAAAAAAAAAAGTTTCTCTGGCTTCAGTAAAAATAAAAGCCAGTACTGAAAACAAGTAAAGTTATAACAACTGTAAAGACATGTAAAAACGAAAAAATTTACCTGTCACGCCGTGGTGAACCGACCAAATTACTGTAATTCTTTTGCTTGATACTAGTTACAGCTTAATCGAAAGCTTCGAAAAAGAAAGTACCAAATGCCTCTTGTGTTGCCATTATAAACTCATCACCTCAACATTTTGAGTATACTATAATGATACTGAGAGGTTAATGGATACGATGTTTCCAACCATCTACCAATCGAGCACTGAATTATTACAAACAGTCGACTCCTCTAAAAAGTGGAAATGGCCTCATTAAAAAAAAGAACCGAAAGACGCTAGAGTCCAAACATTGATGTAAGGATATTTGAAAAAAATATTTTGAAATTAAAATATCTGCAGAGCAAGCTAGGCCGGTATAATTTATATTGTGATATCCTCAAATTTATTGACAAATCTCTTTACAACGAGATAATTAAAATATGACACAACAAAATTTTGCAAGAAAAAAGAACAACTGGTGTAATTAAGATTAAAACTTACATATGCATCGCCACTGTCATGGAATAATAGCATACCTCAGCAGTTCAGAACAAGAGTTGGAAGTCTTAATCATAAAATGGTCGGTGAGATACTAAGTAGCAGTTCTAAGGAAGAAATTAAAACGAAAATGAAGTATTGAAAGCATTAAAACAAAAACACGCTATGGCAGTTCCAAATAAATTAAAGCTCATTTGGGCCGAAACAAAGACAAAATAATGCGTAAATTAAACGTAAGTCATGCCTAAAGCTTTGGAGAGCCAGAAGTGAAACTGTTTAAGGCAGATAAAAATTCGGAACTCAGGGGAAAAAGAAATGAACTTCGAAATCCTTACCATTATCAATAATAATTAAATGCCACTGCAAACATTAGCTTGTCGAGAATTAAATTTGAGAAGATCAATTACTACAAAAAAAAAAAGCAGAACTGATTTGTGAATAGCTTTTCTATGCTCGAAAGTAAGTAGAAGTTAACAGGTAACTCAGGTAAAATGAGAGGACTGATAAATTTATGGATTGATGAAAGACACAGCAATGTATCGCGTTCCTTGGGTGGTTTCTAATCCTTCATGCAAGTGCGTTAAACGACCAGGGAATATCATCGAATGACCTGAAAATTAAAATCAACAGCTGATAGTCTAAATTGGGATTTTATTTGAAATAATTCAAATTAACATGCCGCTATCAATTCTAACAAAACTTTAACAACCCTTGAGCACCTTTTGGAACAATGTCTATAGTCACTCCAAAATGTATTACTTGAGAAAATTGGATAAATTCCGCTTTACAGTAATTGATTTCATGGTAACAAGAATAGAGGTATGGACTTTTGTACCTACAGTAATAAGCTGCAAATATGTTATTAAATATGGGACCTTCGTTTATTTTAGCAAAAATCACTCTAATAATATATGTAATTTTCGTTCTTGTCACTAAAAAAAAACTAATATATACCATGAAACTTGAAATGGAGGTCAGATAACATGTTTTCTAAGCAATGACGTTACTAAAATTCAAACTCACCAACAACATCAGCATCAAAAGTGCAGTTATAACGCAAAAAATGTACACCGCCACCCTGATAATCCACTCCTCGTTTATTTAATGCAATATCAATACTATAAGTTGAAGCATCATGATGAGGTCTCAACGAAGCTTGCTCCTCTGGCTTATAGCGTACAACAAACATCATTACGGACTCTACTGGCTGAAAATTTGTTGGAAAAAAAAAAAGAAAGCTGTGATTTTAAATTTTTAGGGACCTTATTCATAAAGTTAACAAGAGGTGCATATTAAAGTCAGCAAAATCTGATGAAATTAAACAGCTCAGAATTACGAAAATAAAAAGTACAAAAGGCTTTTTCTATAAGTAGAAATATTCAAGTAACCCATATTGGAAAACTTTTACCAGAAGAGTTCTACTCGAAAAAATTTGGAAAAATAGTACTTTTTTAGTAAAAATAATTCAGATTTCCTTAACCCCTATTAACACTTCCAACTTATGATTTTATATTTATTCGAAAATCAAAATTTTCCAATTATGAGAGAAGCAACAGATAACCAAACGATTTTCAACTGTTATTGATAATTCGGTTTTGATTCCACATATGTTTCAAGATGTATATAAATCAATGAAATTTCAATTTCAAAACATTTTGCAAAGAGCATATTGAAGGATTTATAGAACAAAAACTGTACTAAGTTATTAAAGTGAAATTTAATAGCTAAAATCTGTGGTGTTATCTCAAGCAATAGGGACTAACCCGTTTATAATAACCAATAAATAATTTTTCTTGTATTGGTCGAACGTATTCATCCAGCATGTACAACCAATGTCGCTCAAAGTCAATCTGTTTCATATGAATGTCACGAGTAGGTACATTTTCATAACCACCAGCTAGTCTTTCATCCTGAAACTCAGTTTGGTTACAGGATTTACAATTCGAGACGACCACCTCATTTCAATCTAACTTCTCTTTACTACAATCAAATCTAATAATTAAACAACTATTAGGGATCAAACTGACTCCTTATTTTGTGCTTTGTTTTAAAGAAAACGAATATATGGAAGAAAAAGAAAGAAAAACAAATACCTTATGTCTGCCATCCGACCACTTCCCATAATGCTCACATTCTTCAATAAGTTCCGAACAAAATGCTTCCGACATAAGTGGAAAATCGTATACATCCTGACATATTTCTAGAATCGGTACAGAACCATTAAGAGCAGCAAAATAATTTGGATGTATATACCGCTTCTCCCATAACTGAAAGAATTTTGAAGCTACTTTTTTAAAAGTGCCCTAAATAGATAATAAAGTAAAAGTGCTCGTAAAGTAATACGAGGATTAACAATAAGAAAATATTCCATTAATAGTACAGCGCAATTCAACATAAAATTGTTACCAATATCAGAAGAGTTGAAGGAAGCTCTAGTATTTGGAAAATGATCAGAATTACTTAACCTGTCGGTTGTTGAATATCTCATACATTTCTGGATGAGCTTTTGACAATTCGATATCTTCACTAATCACTAGAAAACCGTAGTGATAACTGTTATCAAGATAAAGGAAATGACCCTGTAATGCAAATAAAACAAGTTAAAGAAGAACTGATTACGAAACAAACATTTAGTTATCCTTAATATTCATTAGGTGATTATGGTCATATTTAATAGCAGCGCAGCTGCTACTAATACATGGAAGAACAAAATGCTCCAAGTTTTTGCACTACAAAACTTACTTCATTACGAGCAAATGAGCAAAAGCTCATATCGGGATCTATTTTTTCATCATAATTGTAAGCGTTTGATAAAGCAGTCAACTAAAAAAATAATAAATGAATCAGATATGACCATTTAACATTTTATGATAATGTAACTAATGACATGCACTTAGTTTTCAAACGAGTAAACTAAAATAAAATAGGAAAGATTTTCGAAAAGCACTGAGATGCAGTTGCAAGTATGATAAGATCCTGATAAAAGCTTGAAATGCATATTATAGAATTATTACTGCTCTAGAACTAGTGACCGAGACACAAATGCCAAAGTAAGCAAAATAGTTTGCTATATTATGCGCATACTCTCTATATAATCAATATAAATCCCTTTTTCATTGTCTAGAACAGTTCAAAATAGTTGGTAGTCTCGCCAGCATAATTTCTTACAAAAGCTCAGAATGATAATTTAATCAAACTACATACTTTTTCATTCGCAATTACTAGAATCGAATTAATGAAAGGCACATTCCAAATGCCCACTTCCTTGCGATCAATGATATTTAGATAATTCTCAGATCTAGCGTAGTATCCGTTACTAGAGATTGCTCCCCAAAAATTGGTGAACAAATTATGTAACTGTCCAACTAACGGTGCAAAAATCCCTCTGCAACAACCAAATGTAGTGGGTCTTTTAAAAATAATAATACATTTCCCAAAATGATATTACAGTGACCAATCTAATAATTATAATCAAGATTTCTCAATAATATTAAGCAAAAGAATGCACTCAATGTTTCAGATTCAAATTCATTTTAATTTCTTGATTCCGGAATCAAGATGCTATTTTCACTGATGGTGAAAACTTTTCCAATAACTTACATATTTTTCTCCTTGACTGCATGAACTAGCAATAACAAAGACTCTGATCTGTTCAGGTGCACATCGCCATCAATCATTATCAGGTAATCACTACCCATTTCATAACTTTGTTTCCTGGAAAAAAGTTCGCAATTCTCTTAAATTCTCAGAAACTTATCTGTCGCCTCTAGTATTATAACACACTATATCATTTAAAAAGAAATACAATGATCGAATTTTCCAAAAATTAATGTGAGAGTAACAAAAAGAGTAACATGATAGGTATGAAAAACAAATGAATAAATAAACAAAATTTTTGGAGATTTACTTAAGCGAACTGAGATTAAGAATTATTTGATGGCTGTCTTTAAACAATGTATCAAAATAAAAGAACGAACAATGAAAACGCACGAGCTTCCCGCTCTCCAATGTCTGTTGTGCTATCATCATACAGAAGCGATCCATAACGTCCTTTTGCTTCTTCAATAAAGCTGTTAACCTAGAAAAATCTTCCGAAATTAGAAACTAACTATAATTCCGGCTCATTCGAATACATTCATTTTTTTAATCAAACTCTTCAAATCCTAAACTGCCATTTCAATTCGAATTAAATTCATTTTGCAAAACAAAGCAAAATGAGAAACTAAATCAAATACATAACCCTTACCTTTCTCCTCTCTATTCCTAGAAAACAGCTAAATATTTTGAAACAAAACGAAAATTACAACGAAATAAAGGTGCTTACATCATTCTCCATGAAATTTTGATTGCAATAAATGTATAAATCAATTTTCTTGTCTGAATAAGTCAAACTCTTGACATTTTCGAAAAATTCACGAATAAATGGTATTGGTTTAGATATAATGATAGACACAAACAATTTCGGTAAATGATTTCTCTCGAAGTCCTAAATTCATGGAACCTAAAGTTCATTAAGCAGAAAACTGCTTATGAGGGCGTCATTCAGAACAAGGAAGATGAAAGATACAAACTGAATGCATAGAATTTCAAAAATTTTTGTTTTATTCAAACAAATAATAAGGATTATCCTATATCTTTAACCAAATTTTCGAATAATACTATTGCCGTGGTTTCCGTTTTCTTGTTGATTGCCCTCAGCGGATCGATATAATTACCGATATGGTTTAAAAAAAGCTTGCTTGGACCATTGCCATGTATAACTGAGGGTGACGTGTTGTAAACGAAATTATATACCTGAGAAAAAACAAAATTGAAACACGTTATTGAATCGAACTTGAAGGGTTTAGTTTTCCATTAAGAGACATCTGTAATATTGTAGGAAAATATAACCTTTCTGTACGCCCAAATTTATATTCTTTGTAATTGTAAATAACAGCCCACATGAAAAAAAAAAAGACTTACAAAATATGCTTCGTTTCTTTCAGCATCCGCTTCTAGCTTCACATCATCCGATGCGCCATTCAGATTTTGAAATAGAATACTCATCGAATCTAATGTCATTTTCAGAGACTCCTTCAAATAAATTTCATGGAATCTAAACTCTTTACTAATAATTTTTAAATTCTGTATAAACGATTTCTAACTGAAATAATATTAGAAAATAAAGGAACAAACAGAGATATTTGGAAGCCGTCTAAGGCATAAACCTAATTTACAATGCAGAAAAATTCCACGGATGGTTGCGTGAATTATTTTCAGGAATATGCTAAGAAGGCTTTCTAATGAGCAAGGATTTCATAAGAAATACATATAGAAATAATGTTAATAATTATTATTGGATAATGGCTGCATATATTAGTAGGATGAACCGTTTTGTTAAGCCTTCACCACTTAACATTGATCATGTCTATGACACAGAGTATCTCTACCCGAAGTGACGGAGTGCCTTCGCGTAAATTTTACACGCTTATATGAGCTTCAAGATTTCAATCATTATTCGTTTGGGATTAACTGTTAAAGCAAAAAGCATTCTAATTACTCCTAGTACGATAAATTCGGTGAAATCGACAAGAAATTAAGTTGTAGATAGAATGATGGTTCTTCATAACGTAATTTCTTTTGAAAAAAAAACTTTGCAGTCAGCTTCCACATAATCATTACCTATATTTGTAAGCCACTTAAAATAAAAAAAAAAAAAAGTGAATTGTGAAAGGAATAAATCAAACTTACTCGTATCTGCTCGTCCAAGTAGAGGCGCGTGTAATACAGCTGATCATCATCATCATCTTCCACATCCTCGTAGTTTATTAAGTTCCAAATTTCAGAAGCAAAACCCATAAAGATTCCAGAATTTAAATATCTAAAATTGTTCAATTAGCTATAAGGATTCAAGATTTCGTTTGCATCAAATATCTGACAATAACGGATGTACAAAATGTTTACTTGTACTCAAAGTTAACAAGAGTATGAGTATACCTGTATCCAAAGTTAACAAGCGGATATTTTGGAGCCAAATTTCTATCAGGCCAACAAAATGGTTCCGACGAAAATACAATACGAAATCCATCAAAAAAGGTGAAAAATTTCCGCAAAATTTGCTCTTCATTGTCCAACAGCATCACATCGTAGCTGTAATAAAATTGAATTGGTAGTTATATGAAAGACTGGATCACTTTTTGGTATTTTTCTAAATAAAAAACATATATATATATATTTTATTATATATATAAAAAAACTATATATACATATAAAATTATATATATATATAATTTTCTTAAGAAAATTTTGTCTGTTGAGGGAAAAACACAATTTATTTATCTACCCATCCATCTATTTTGAAAACTTACGCATCAATGAACAGTATTATTAGATCATCTCTTTTATATTTTTCTAAAAATTTCCGTAAAATCCGTATTTTCTGTCCACCACCCTAAAAATAATTTGTTTTAAAAATATTTCATACAAATCAATTCTAATTTCTTAGGCCTCGATTTAATTAATGGTAGATATTAAATAGAGTACTTTCCGGAAAATAATACATAAATGACTGCAAAAATAAGAGGAGGAATCGAGCCTCAGTTCTCGAGATCAAATGTGTTTTTGCGATTTACTAGGTGCAGAAAAGGATGGCTAGCCTTCTCGACGCGGGTGTCGCCTCCCTGCCATTCTTCTCCTACACCGAGTACTTCCAGCCTGATACCATTAGCATTTGCTGTGCGTTGCAGTCTCCTCAATCCGTCTGTTTCCTCCGTTGCAACTGTCACCACAAGCAAACTCGGCACTCCACTTGCCATCTGCGCCACTGCTGTTCCACATATCAGTACACTCCCTATTGTTAATACCCATCTTGCTTTCATCCCTGCGAGACTGCTCAAACTTTAATAAATTCATTCTTTTTAAATTACGTTTCTTACGATCCTATCCTGCTCCTGTGCAATGACGATGACTCTTCCCATCATACACCAATCCACAGTCACCACGTGACGTCTTCATCTATTTCAGGCACGCAGAAAAATTTAAAGATGTATACGGAGACTAAGATCGATCCGCCACCGAAAATCGAAACAGGTTGTTGCGAAAGCAGATAATTTTCTTCATATCAATGACGGAGAACAGTTTTATTTGGCGAAGGTTATAGGTCAGGTATGAAGAACGGACCGTAGTACCGCTGCCATATTCCAACTAAAATGTACAGAGAGCTGCTGTTGCAGATAAAAAAATGACTAAGCTAGGTCAGTTCCTTCAGATTCTGCTTAAGCGCTGTGCCCCATTTTCTTTCCCTGCAGTGATGATCAGAAGTGGCTAGTGAATGCTCTTGCAACTTCACAAATAAGTGACATAAAATGTCCCCTCAGGTCGAGAACACTTTACATACAGGGACAAGCTTACAGGATAAGTTGAGCCTTGATCTGTCATGAATGGAAACATGACAAAAGAATAGCACTACTGGGTAGGGCATGTTGATAAACAGGCCAAGTGGAAGAGTCAGGATACATTCATGACCCCTCAGTACTTTAGTTGACCGTTACAAACCAGTGAATGGCACGTGTGCCATCATCCTACGACTCACAGTGGTGGAAATCCCAAAGTGTTTATCACAATGAACGTGACCTCACGTTACCAAATATTATGATTCTTTTAAAAAGAATGAAAAAACGCAATAGAAGATCCCTGCGGACGTAAATATTGGGAGGTACGAGGGAAATACAGCAATTATAGTAAAGTTACTACTAGAGCGCGATACTGAAGGCTGAAAATGTGGTTAAAGCTAAGAAGGGGGAGGAAAAACGAGATGATGCCACTTGCAGTGAGGGGAGAGTTCGAGCTCTCTGTTGAGCTAGAGTCTTCCTCTCCATTCGTACTCGAGGCTGAAATGAATGTATGGAAAGAACAGAGCGGAACAATCATTCAGGCACGCTAGAGATTTCATTTTACTATAAAACAAGTGATGAATTATAAAAAATTAAAAGTCGCAGAAGTGCTACTCATAAGAATGTTTAAATTTCAGGGAACTAGGCAAAAAATAATTTTTCGAAATATAGAATTTTAAAGATTAAGCAAAAATTGAACTTGAAATCTCATGAAGTTCCACAGTCCATGACTTCGGACCAACCATTTTTTTACTGCTCATTGCATTGTTAGTACTTCTTTAATAAATGTTCCGATTGAATACTTCGTTTATTGCAGTTTTTAATGAGTGATTGATCGGAACTGAGATTTAGAGTGATCAATATTTTTATTCCTACCGTCTTATTTTATACTTTCAAGTTTATTTAAGGCATTCTCGAATCATGAAAAAAGTATGATTTCGAAAAGATTACTTGTGTAGCATCCCGCAGTTTACTGCTCAGGAAGTAATCTTGATTTTGTGCTGTTCGGCAGCAGCATTCATCTCATTTCAGTGATTAATTTACAGCTTCTTACAATTAAAACCTTTCTGTGTGAAGCTTATTTCTTACGAACAGATCCATCTTTCGCAGATGTTAGTTGGAGTGTACAGAGCTCACTGTGATCTTTAAATCAGCAAGATGATGATTATTCAAAGTTCAGTTCTCGGTTTTCATTGTTGACCATTTTTCAAGTCTAGAAAAGGAAAGAACAGGAAAAGTGAGGAATTCAACAGGTAAAGTGACTTTTCCCGAAACCAGTGCCATTCTTCAATTAAACAAATATTTTCAACACCACAGTTAGCTGATATACTAGTTTGTGGGCCATTTTCAAAACAACGCGATGAAAGAGATAGACCGTAAAGTTGAAAGAGTCTAAACTGGTTATAAATATCCAACTAAAAAGTTGTATAGAAAACTCCTTAGGGCAAAATGAAATTGAACCACATCACTATTGCACTTGTACAATTTAATTTCAGACTTGAAGGGAAGTTCATTTTGTAACTAAAATAAAATTTCGCATCTGGTACTGAACAAGGAGCACTTCACGACCGGATATTGCATGCAATAGCGATTACACCTTTATTTGGAAATGTCTTGTTTTGTAAGAGCGAAACAGATCACTCTTTTACACAAACCTTTGATTTCGTTGGTGTTTTCTGAAAGTTAATTGCTTTAAAATAAGAAAATGTTAGGAGGTACTTTTGATTTCATGGATTTTTTAAGATTCTGGAATTAAAAAATAATTCAATGTAAATAGAAATCAAATGAAATGCAAAAAGGCGTTATCAGTCTCATTTTTAGTAACGGATGGTTGATTTATTCATGATAATTGAAGAGACGTAGTGAATGATGTTGTATTGGAAATTCTTTTATTGAATTTTTAATCAACTCATGATGTATTAATTTACCAACCATTTTGAACTTTAAACTTTCTTCATATATTTCTAATTTAATAAATTTGACAAAGAAGATATTCTGTCAGTCTTAGAGATACAGAATTTCCGGGACCTTGGTAATAAAACATGACTCGCCCTGATTCTGCTAAGTTAGTAATCAGTTCGTTTTTGTCAGATTTGTAAGCTGCGAGATGCTATTACAGTATGTGTATTGTATTGTGCATCAGTTTTCAGGCTTCATTATTCGCTTTCAAATAATATTCGCTTGTCACTTTTTTTAACAAACAGATCTGTTCTGAATCTTTTTCTTTTTAAAAATATGTTCAACAAAGTATTAATTGGTCCTACCACTTAATTGCATCGTGGAAAAGTTTATCCATGCTAGACGAGATTGATCATCTCATGGAGAGACTAAGCAATTTTGGCTGCATGGTATAATTTGTGTCCTGATTATCACTATTCAATGATTATTCAGTTTTTTTATTACACTGTTTTTTAATTTTCGAAACAAATCAATATTGCTGTGGATCGATAACTTTTCATATACAAATGCATTCCGACCGCAGTAGCTAAAATGATTATGAAAAACTTGCCAAGTTAAAAGGTAAAGTAATTTAACAAATATAAACAACATAAAGGAATCATATGCTTAGTTGGTAATCTTCTTTTCAATTCGAAGTTTTATTTTGAATTATTTTGCCAAAAAAAAAAAAGAAAAAATAGCAAAGCAGATGAATCCTAATTATCAATTCAAGAAAATGGTAGAAAGTTATAGGTTTTATTCTGTGCATTCCGGCAACGCTTGCTTTTTTTGAAGAAAGGTTACAGACACACGCACATGAATTATATATTTATGCCACAAAAAATTAATATAAGACGCATTCACTTCATGATATCATTAATTAAAATGTGACATTATCTTGATGTGCTAACAGAACTTAGGCTAAAAGCAAACTTAGAAACCTTACTTGTACTGTCTTGAACAAAAGTAATCGCATCGTTCCTTGGCATTTTATGAATCTATCGTACTACAATACTAGCAGATGGAAGTATTTCCTCGTCTTATGC
The DNA here is from genome assembly GCA_003640385.1 of Setaria digitata. Lineage (NCBI taxonomy): Eukaryota > Metazoa > Nematoda > Chromadorea > Rhabditida > Setariidae > Setaria > Setaria digitata. The sequence goes on from RCAB01000003.1 coordinate 202,170, forward strand.
CTTTCGTTCCAAATTCACTCCACATTCTCTTCTTTTTTTGATATTTTAAACAAGAATAATGTCAAATGTTAGTCCTACAAATGAAGAAAATTTTACATCTTTAATAATATCAAAAAAGTAAATGTTGAGATTTAAGGATAATTTCATTTGCCCACGTTGGAAGATGTGTGGCCAATGATACAACTGTTTGCCAAACTTCTTCCTGAAGCATACTACTGCTGTCTCCAAACGTCTTAAATTTCTAATTATGTATAAGTTTAATTAAAATCCTGACGCACTGCTGCTTTTTACATTATTAATTGAGGATAACAGTTTATGCACAATATCATGGTAGTTGTTGACAGATTAAATCAAATGGAATAGTTTTGTTCTTCATTTCTATTTTATAATGATGTCTATACAATGTGAAAAGCCAAATTTCTCGCTGAATTATGAAGAGCAGAAAATGTGTTTTATGTAAAGATTATGACTTTTTTTAGGAAGGATTAGAGACCGAAAAAATAAGCTGAATTAAGGCTACTGAAAGTGTCCGAGAGATTCAAAATTCTTAGAAAATCGAAGTCAAACAATCTGAAATATGTTTCTATATAAAATAAAAAAAGAAAAAATTGTTTTTAATTAACATATCACGATTATTAATTGAGGATAACAGTTTATTTATTTATTGTCAATTAGTGCATTATTAGTTTTTGTGGTGATCATTTTCTCAATACACTGCACTATTTCAATAACTTTCCGATCAAAGTAAGAAGTTGAATAAGTAACTGCAGATGTTTTATAGAGTGGAAGAACGAAAGGTTCTTCTTTACTCATGAAAGAGCCAGTGAAAGTTGTTGAATCATATTATGAATTGATATTTTTGTGATTTAGTAGAGAAAAACAAGTTTTGTAGATGTTACTACAACCAACGGTTTTTATGGATGGCCTTCATTATCAACACCTTTTCTACTTTGCTTATGATGGAGCATTCGGTACATCTCTGTCTTCTTTTCGTCTCCTTCTTATTAAATGCATTTGATGATGAACTCTTCTCGGCTCGTTCGACGACATTATTTCAGCGCTAGGACGAACTATTTTGGTCTGCTACTGGAAACATGTAGCACTGTCTGTAGAAGTCTATCTATTTTAAGCTTTACTATAAAGCTTGTAGTGGCTACTGTTCATTCACATTCAACGTTTTAAACTTTTAGGCTAGGAAATAAATGTAATTGGAAAAAAATTTTTTCATTAAATAAGGAAATATTTCTGACAGGTTCAAAACTATTCGATCTAACTCGCAACTCATACAGAACAGTTGGAGCTTGCTTACCAAATCAGCATGATTTTTTCCGGATTTCAGGTTTCTCTACAGGATATGAAATGCACACTGCTTTTGCATTAAATTCCCAGTGACATCAATTTCATGCAAGAATAATGCAATTCAATTTTTTACCGTGTCCATTTCAGCTAGTTGTGTTTAACATTTAAATTTAATTCATTGAGGGCACTGATAGTTCGTGACATAATACCTAAAATGCGTTATTTTATTTGCATTTGCAAGAGTAGGCTTGGCACACTATGAATACGAATCATTGTAGATTACTGTGATTTTACTCCTTTCCTACATCATGTTTAGTGCAAGGCTACCTGACGAAATTATCTTTTGAATATATCAAAATTCTTGTTAGCAGGCTTCATCTGCTCCTTTGCCATTCAGAAAAAGTATATTTTGTATGCAGCAACACGGATGTGTTCTGTTGGAGGTCTAAAATCAAAGAACAAATCAAATTTAAAATGTTTTTCTCAGTAATCCACTAAGAGTACTTTCTTATCTCAGCATATTTGTGCTTTTGCTGGCATGCTGCCGATTTTTGTTTTACACCATCAAAACAAATTTCTCTTATTTTTCCGTAAAGTGGAAGTTACAATTCCCTTTCATTCTGTTGGATGCGGTCGGTCCGATTCTGCTAATTTTTCTGCTTTTTATTTGAATATGCAACTTGTCCACTTACTTTTCTAATTTTAATTTTTATTCAAAAATTTTTGTTGCATATAATACTTATTCACTGGGTTGTTTATAAAATGCATCGTCATAAAAATAAATAATTCGGATAGATTAATTACCAGACTACGAGGTTTGTAACTAAGTCATTTAACCTTGCGCCTTCATTTTTCTCAACATAATTATCATTATTTTCAAAGCTACTGCTGCCACATTAAAATTCTTTTGCGTAGGATTTGTTAGTTCAGATTCTATATATCATGTTATCAGTAAGGAGAAAGACTCCTTGCATAACTTTGATAAAAACATTTGAGAAGTCAATCTCTGACAGGTAGAACTTGCTCCATTTCTCACCACACCATAAGAATACCGCGGAAAACTGAAACTCCCCTCATCTCACTGATTCCAGTTAAAACACATCCAAAACTTTACATTTAGATTCACAACAACGCGACGTCCACAAGTGACAATGAGACTAGATCGATGGTTCGACTACGAGAGCGGCCATGCATGGTGTGAAAGTGCTTACAAATACCAAACTGTCTCGATCGTTGCCGAATTCGCTAATACTGTCAGTTGTTTGCTTTATTCTTATTCTCGACGAAGGATATTACATGAAAACAAAAAATATCGACTAGATTTTAATTTTTCCATCCAACTTCAAATGCCAAATTTAGCAGGAATATAGTCAAGCCAGGCGGTCCAAAGTTCCAAAAACGCAATAGAACCTTGTCTTGCGATGCCTCTCGAAGAAAGTGAAGTTTAAGTTTAGTATCAGCTTGGTCATCTAAACATGATATAATGATTATCTCGCTTTTATCACTGAATTTCTCTTTCGGAAAGGAAGAACTTATTTTTCACAATTAGAACTAAACTGCTCATACATCTTTCATAAAAAACTCTTAACTTTTTTGTCTTAAATATGAGGTAATTGAAATCTGCCCTGCCTGTATTGCAGATAACAAATCTACCCCTGATAATGCTACCATTGGTCAATGTTCTCTTGATAAGGCCATATATCGAGACTGTTAATTGGATTGTTATTCTACCCCACATGCTTCTTACTATAAATGGCATTGCGTCTACTTATTATCATGCTACTCTCAACCTTTTTGGTGACTCACTCTTCATTTATTAAGATTTTCACTACTTTTCCAACCAATATGGAACTAAAATTTGATCACTGATATCAAGAATAGTCCCCAAAAGGCAAATTTTTGCACAATTATAATTACCATTATTTGAAATTATATTCATTCATTATTCTCTAAATTATTTACAAAAAAAAAGAAATTAATAATAACAATAATAATAATAAATAATAGTAGTAGTGGCAGTATTAATAATAAATGTAATAATTGCTATTATTATCAGGTTAGAAGCGAACAATTTGTAGCTTTTTTGCCTCATTTCAGGCCAATTAATTGATGAAATTAGCATATTGTGGTTGTTAATGATGTGCTTGGCAGCTTATTTTCCAGTTTTCAGCTTCTATCCCCAACAATATTATAAATATGTGTATGATTCTTCTTTACTAATTCTCACTTCACCTATGTTCATAAATCATTTCTAATTTTAATCTGTCTTGAAATTTAATTCGCAGATTGCAGTGGAAGAGTGCGTTGTGGTATAGCAGTAATGACCGCGATTGTAAGTACATTCTGTTTTGTGAAACCTTCAATGAATGCATTGGTGCTAATGCTTTGGTCTATACCGGGAATCGTTATCATTCATCATGAAGCTGCTAAGTAAGTCTTATAATACATTCATCTGATGATTTTCGAAAAGTCATAAATATTTCAGAAAACTTTCAGTTCTGAACACCTTCCTTTTTGCAGTTCGGGTATTCCTGAAATTATCAGCTCTCCACGGAAAATATCAGTATTATGGACTGCTGCTTCCATTTGTTGGGTGTCTGATCGAATCTTCTGTGATTTTTGGCTGCTCTTAGGTTGCTTTATTGCTTCAAACTTTAAAAACTATGAAAGTCAAGCTTGGTGGCCACAAAGACTAGTTTTAGAATAATGCATTTCAATATATTGCAGGAACTCCGTACTTCCACGCACTGTTCCATTTGCTGAGCAGTCTAGCGGCTTACAACGTTTTCATCATGTTTTCATTAATCGACATCTACAGGCGTAGTGACAAGCATCAGTACAGATACCGCTTAAAGCACTTCCCAGAAAAAGGACTCATCGGACTGCCATATATTGTCCTCAATCTCGACTACAAGCATCTTTAATTCTTCCAGCTCTAACTTCGTTTACTTCCACTGATGTACAATACCGAAACTTCTTGATGAAATAAAATGCAGTCTTTGAAACTGTGCCGTTCACTTGTTCCAATGTTAAGTTGGACGGTGTGATGATTCCTCTGAACTATTTTAGAATCTTTTTCTTTCCAAGATACTTTTTCATTCCACTATAGAAGAACCTTCTGATCTAGTTCCCATTGATTTAAGAAATTGAATTTATTGTCATTGGTTGGCTGTAATTTATTGCTGTTGAGACTGAATTTTTCAAGACATTCAATAATGACACCTAGTGATGTTGTATAATGTTAGTGGATTGATTAGTGAACAGAAGTCTCAAGGGTTTCCCCGATTTCAGTTTCATTATTTAGTCTGAGAGGCACTAACAAACTATCAAACAATATATGGGTTAATGTAGTTGAACTCATCGAGTACAACTTGCATGTTTTTTGTTGTCATTTACTCATTTGCATAGATTATTCACATTTATTGATGATCAAAAATATTAGTACTGAAGAAGAAGTACTAGGAAGACGCATGCCGCTTACATATGAGCACCTATCCACAGATAGTTATGAAATAGTTATTGTAGGATATGCCTACCTTTTCGTGTTTGTCGCATCAGTTCTTTTTGCTGTCTCTTCAGTGTAAGATATGCTTGGTAGCTTTTAATACTTTGCTTTTTGCTACCACTTGTGTTTAGAATCAAAAGTGTTGAAGCCCTTGAGAGCAGCCTGTTTCTGATCTGTCCTATTGAAACAAGTATTTGATAGTGCTTTCTAACGCGAATGAAAAGTCGACATTGAAATGGAAGCAATTTAAATATTTATTGGCATGGATAAAATATACAGAAAGTGTGTTAGACGCGCAGTCTGCATGTTCAAACAAAGAAATTTAATTGTCTAAGCATTTCAAAGACAAATACTATTTAGAAAGTCGCTTCGCAATAACATTTATTTCTGAATACACTGAAACAGTTTTTGAAGGAATCGTCTACATCCTAACCAGCACTTTGGAGTGAACGTCAAAACATTAATTACAAATTCCATGTTGTCCACTTATATTTATGTTCTTTGAGGAAGTGTCAAGTCGATATCGGAAAGAACTGTTGTGAAGTTTTCAGCAGATAAAAAAAGGAGAGTTAATTGAAAATTCGGTCACTTCAATTTAAGGATAAAAAGATCGGACGAAGAAGGTAGAAATTCAGGATAATCTACCTAAAAAGAGAGCAGGCAGTGTGAAAGATTGATTGTTTTTCTTTTTCTGGTTTCAGTTTATTTTGTTTTTCTTTCATAGGAGGATGGATATCTGTGTGACATGAACTACATATATGATTCAGGACGATGGGACAGATGACGTCCCTTCCCCTCCCCTGTTTTTCACCTTCTGATCGTCATTAACTACGATGTAATCACCAGGTTTTACCATTTACGTAACTCCGTCTTTCAGAGGGCTTTTATTTTCTTTTAACGAAAAGTCTTCTCTCACTGTTCATTCATGTCAATTCTAATCCACACAGTTCTCACTGTGATTTATTTTTAAAGTTTTAGAAGTAAAAACTGATGATTTCCTTTCATTCAGTACATTTCCCCATTGAATGAGGAGCTCTTAAGCATAGTCACAAAAACCACTTCAAATGAGATAAGAGGATCATTATTGCCTCGTTGTACTACTGATAAAACTGATAAAAAGTTTCGAAAGATCCAATGGTAGGCGAAATTAAACTATGGCAAGACAGGAAAAAGCATATAATCGGATAGATAAAAATGTCTAATTTTGTTGTGAAGGTGGTCAGTTTCACGCAAGAAACAAAAATGTGCAAAAGAAACAAAGAAATTAGAGCGGTAAACGATTGGTTAGTTTTCATAAAAATCGAAGCAAGATCTGAAGAGTGGAATCGTTTCTGATACGATTTTGTGAGATGTCTTCAGTGTCTGTTCCAAGAAATATCATCACCAGCTTCCATTTACCTGTTTATTCATTGAAAAAAAGTAACAGTTTTTAAAATCTTCCCTGTCCTGACTCCTGACAATTTCAGTATTCCCTTGTATTTAAAAATTATTGTTCATTGAACAATTTTATTTGGCAGAGAACAATTGCGTGCATGACATCGAATTTATAAAGCTGAAATTTGATAAAAATGAATTCATGTTTTGAAACAGAAACAAGTGCTGCAGAATGTTTGGAAAGGCATCCTCATTAGAACATCAACAACTTCGCCGGTCAACCTTTTTTGCTGTGGTTATTTCAACTGCTGCTGTAATTACTTCCGTTATTACTTTGCCAATGATCTACTCATTTGTGGCCAGCTTGCAGAGTCACGTGTTCCTTGAAATAGAATACTGCAAGGTTAGCAAATCACTTCCATTTTACATTTAGATTGCTTCTTTGCCCTTCAGTAAGAAATTTACCAAAATATCCTCTCTTTGAATAACACAGATAACCTTAACAGTAGAAATGCGGCAATCACTAAGGAACTATCTCAGATAGTCTAATATTCTGTTTTCCATTACGCTAATAAATTTAAGTAAAAAATAATGGATTTAATAAATTTCCCTTCTTCATCCCATATTTCGAAAATTGTGAAAGGGAATTTGATTCCAGTTTTTTCTCTGAAAACTAAATTATCCTATTTAGAAATAATTATTTAAAATACTAATAACTTCAAGATATACGGCGTGGAATGGATTTAAACATATTCATTTACAAAGGAAAAACTACATATTGTCATTCCTATAAATCCAATTTAGTCTTTCATTATAAAAAAAAAAAAGTTAAGTAACGCCCAACTGACACTTTTTAATAATATAAAGATCTATTTTGAGGTTTCTTTTATTGAAATGGCAATTGAAAACGAAGTAAACTTATTCTAGGCACGAGCAAGAGATATAAGTACTGAATTTTCGATCCTGAGCAGTGAAGATAATGGCATTCCGAATCATCGCAAAAAACGCCAATATAGCAATTATGGTACCACTTCAGTCAGACATCCTTTCCCAGTATACCTTGGCATGTTCTCTAAATGCTTCACATTTTTGTTCATAGGGTGCTAAACACAAAATACAATGAGTTTACTTCTTGATAGGTTTTTTTTCTTTTTCCTATCTTATATTCAATTGACACATTTACATTATCCTTAATTATGGTAGGTTAGATTTTAGGGGTTTGGAATTTTTAACGTATCTTTCCATGTCTCTTCAATTCCTTATTTGTTTCACTTTCAGATCAGTATACAGAAAATTTCAATGCAAACTCCAAATTATCCTCAATGAGCTGCTGTTCCTGTCAACAAGGACCAGTAGGTCGACCAGGACCTCCTGGTGATGACGGTCCACCCGGTAACGACGGTGTACCTGGAGCAAACGGTCAGAATGGTCGAGATGCGAAAATACTTGCTCAAGTGGAAAAGGTAGAAAAGGAACCATTGGAAATTTTTATTTCGTATTGAAACTATCCTTTTTGTATACAATTAAAATAGTAATATCCGTTATAATTAAATGATTAAATCTAAATATGTTTGCCATAATGTATAAGAAATAGATACACTGGACTTGCAATCAAGCCATCTTCATATCAATTCTCAAGTAATATCAGAACAATTTTTCCAAACATAGAAAGTTAATTTCACTTATTTAGGAGGAACGATGTGTCATCTGCCCAGACGGTCCACGTGGGCCACCAGGAAAGCCAGGTCTCAAGGGACCCAAAGGACCAAAAGGAGAGCCCGGTACCAATGGTATGGATGGTGAAGATGGGCGACCAGGTCTTCAAGGACCACAGGGTAATGTCGGTGATGTAGGGAAAATTGGTCCTAAAGGCGCACCTGGAAAACCAGGTGAAGTAGTTGAAGTGGAGGCACAGGAAGGACAAGGTCGGAAAGGACGAACTGGTCCACCAGGCGGTTATGGACCACGAGGTAAACCAGGTCAAAATGGTAAATCACGGGATGGACCTACTGGTCCTCGTGGCCCTTCAGGCTTACCAGGTAAACCTGGAACACAAGGCAATGTCGGAGTACCAGGTCCACGAGGTGAACCTGGAGAAAGTGGAGACTGCCAACACTGCCCGAAGGCACGATTACCACCTGGTTATTAACTTCATAGATATTGAATCAACGATGCTCCATGAAACAAATTTATCACAGATATCTTAATTTTATACGGAAGTGTCAAAAACAAATGCAGCAGAAGAATATTTTTTTCAAAGATTGCCTAACATTTTGATAGTAAAGTTAGTATTTTGAAAAGAAGTCCGAATAAGCACCAATGGAAGTTAAACAAAATTTGACGCCAGCGTAAATTTAGGATCTAATAAGTAAACGAGTAAATAATTTGTTAGAAAAAAAAAAAAAAAAAAAAACAATCCATAACAATATCGGTAAGCAACAAATAGCATCCTTATATCTACCCATCTACAGCATCTGTCTTTGAATCGTAAGGGACAACTAAATGCCGACTAAAACTGCGTAGCTGTTCTGGGCCACGCACTTCGTTTTCAAGTAGCGGTAATTTGGTAACATTGAAGTCTTCGTAGAGATCAGCAATCTGAAATAAAAAGATTTCAATGAATATTTCACATTTTGGAGTCTTAAATTTAAGAGTGCAAACCTGTTCCAAATACTTTTTCTGGATATTGTATCTAGCCGAACATTTCTTACATTTTACGCAACCTTCCTCATCTTTTTCCGGATACAATAACTGATTCACGATAATATTGTGTGTGTCAATGTTCTGCAACCTGCTTATTTTCATTATAATAAATTCATCAAAAAAGTAGTAATCAAACAAGACATGTAGAGAGAGTGAGAATGTGTATGAACTAGACCTGTTTCGTTAATTCTTGAATAAGACGTTCTGTTTCATAGAGAGATAAGAATTCAGCGATACATACACAAATGAAGGTAGTGAGATCCTGTAAAACAATCAGTTTATGAATTTCCATAATCGGTTATCAAAAATACGAACTGAAGTTCTTTTCAAAAGACAAATGCTTTAATAATAACACTGCACAAATCCCAAGTTTGATTTTTACAGTAACGTTTTCGAATGGTATGCCATTCAAAAACACTTTTGGAGGTCCCTAATACATGTACTGAAAAGTTTACCGGATCTTTGAACTGAGAATTTATCCTTCTCACTACGTCCAGTGTTTCTTTGAGCTTATTTGCCGTATCATCCGCTGAGATTTCACCAAGACCTAACATTCCACCCATCTAAAAATCCACACAGAAAAATTGAAACACATTAGTCAAATCAACTGCATTATTTGTAACTCTCAAGGAGAAGCAAATATTTCCCCAAAATGTAAGAAAAGATTATTTTTACTCTAACAACAAAAAAGAAAAAAAATATATATCACATCCATTTAGTATGTATAAACCATTTATCGTGATAAAAATGTCGTCGTATCAAAATTAAACACTTTTTATAACATTTGTGCATACAGTATGTCTCGATCAAAATGAACTAAGTATAAGTAAACTTTCCATTTGCTTTTGAGAATATATTATCAATCTAACTCCATATTCCTGCTGCAAAATAAATGGATCATGAATCTAAAACAACAGTATCTAATAGTTTTGATAAAAAATAAATTTACCTGCGTCATTAGAGGAGCAAATGAACTCTGCAGACCGATAAGTTTCCCCAAACTATTTTCGATAAGCGTCGGGAATTGCAATAATCTTAAAGTATGACCTGTTGGAGCGGTATCAAAAACAACCACATCAAAGTCCATTGATTGTATCAGTCTAAAAACATGTCGCAACTTAATACGAATTAATGACAAAACCAAAAAATAACATTAATAAATATATATAAAGAATCGCTATCATGAACACAGCACAATTAACTAATTAGCAGTGGATTAAAAAAAGCAATATATATGAAAAAAAAAGATCACATGCTAAGGCCTTCCTCGATATCTCGCTATTAATGCTAATAGAATTGATAAAAAGCATTAATTACTTCATCATTTGCGAAAAGCTCATTGCTTCATCGATGCCTGGAAGACCACCAACCATTTCCTGCAACACCTGTCGACCAAGACTTAACATATCTGAAACATAATCCACATTATATTATATTAGCAGATGATATTTACCTTAATTTAATCAACCAGGAACTTAAAATAAGTCTGTATATATAAAATATCTCGAGCATGCGTGCTAGTGTCACTCATTTCTCAAACCCACAATAAGCCAGTGGAAAGATATAAGCATATCAAGCTTACTCGAAGTTTCCAATATCTCAGTCATCTCTAGCCAAAAAAAATGAATAATTTTAATCTCTGTTCTTTAGACAAGTCGATGGTCACAAAGATATACCTCCTTCATTGCTATCTGCCCCAGGGTTGACCATTTGAACATCATTCCCAAAGTTTGCTTCAATCTCCTGCAAACAAAGAAGTAAACAAGGGTAATAACTACAGAATAACATTAAGTAGTGGAACAAACCATTGCGTACAAATTATCGAAACCATTCACAGCGCTTGGAGTTTTGTTAAATTTTTGAGCGAAGGCGTCCGATATATTATGCGCAGGATCGGTGGAGATAATAAGCACACTTCGCCGCACCTGTGCTAATTGAATAGCTAACGAACAACTGCAACTTACTCAAATTTAATGAGATAAAAATTTAACAGGGAAGAGCAAACCTTGTGCAAAAAGTCTCTAATCTTCAAGGAAGTGTACTCCAGAACAATAAATACATGACGCTATAAACCATTAATAAACAAGTGCGTTACTATAAACTGTTACTGATGAAAAAAAAAAGACAAACATTAAACGAATACCTGCACGTTGTCTTACCCACACCACCTTTACCACCCACAAAGATCCACTTCAGTGTCATCTGGTCGATTACATTTTGTAGCGTAGGCTCTAGAGTATCCTCCATGGTCCAATCCTAAATGTCAACGACTTATTTTGCTATCCAGATTAGAATTTCAATTTTGTTAACTGATTGTGTTAGCTTCTCAATGAAAACATAATTTTTTTTAAAATCAAGTCACCAATAAGATACCAGTAATAACCATTCCACTGTTTTTTTTTTTTCTACAAACTTTGCATAGAGATGTTTTTGTAGATGCCAGGTAGGCTACAGAGCGTCTTACTGTGGTACCAACTTACTGATCAAAGTACATCATCACAGTTCTACCATAGCTATCTCACTTCTTCCCTTTCTTTGGTTGCAATTGCAATGGACGCATGAATATCAAATGCCACGTCTACTAGTCATTCCAAACTAAGTTCCTTTCACAAATAATGCAGGATATTACTAAAATCTTTAATTTCGTAGCATGCTGCTTCATTTCCTTTTTTAATATCCTACATCTGCAATCACAGATCAGCTGAGACCAAACGTCCTGACGAATTTCAACTGATACGAATGGACTTCAACCAGTAGTCTGTTCGAAACTTCGTAAAATTTAATTTATACCTAGATGAACTAACAATCGTAAGTGGAAATTTCCTCTAACTCGACTCGTGGTTGTGGAGGGGGAGAAATCATGCTTCTTGTACCGCAACTAACTTCAACCTAACGGCACAATGAAACCGACATCTAGATAGTCAAGACTAACACAACACCCACGCTCACAAATGCAGCGCACGTTTTCACAGTGGACGTTACTCATAGCACGGGTCTGAAGATGATTCGCCAAGTGTAGGTGTGGTTGTATGAGCGTGCTTTCGAGACTGCAGCTGAGGGCTTAGATGGCTTGGCCGAGATTGAGCCGACTGCTGCACTAACAATAGTTAATGAGGGAGGAAAAGTTACAAAGCAAGTGATTTTTATTAAGAAATAGTATGTCAGTTATTATTTGTTGCATAAATTAGTGCGGCCTGAGAGAAATACATCGTTGGGAAGCAAAATGTTTCCGGAATACAGGAGTATTCACAATTGTAAAGACTGGACAGAAGAAAGTAAGCCTAGGCGAGCTGACGTTGGCAGAAGGACCACAACACAAATACTTGTCTATTTATACTCCTCTTTCAATATGTAATGTGGTTGTCACTCTAAACAACATGCTGCATCAAAGATGATATAACTAAACATTCTTTATTTGTGCCAAACAAATAATTTGAGCTAAAGTTTTCTTTGCATATTTAGATATTTAATCTAAATAAACTGCACAGAAATGAACAAATGCTGACAACACTTTCCAACGTCCTTACATCAGTGATTTCGCGTCTGTTTGGCAGATCAGTGTTCAAATCGTTGACTATTGGATGTCTCCCTTACAGTAAACATTGTCACCAGATGAACAAACGTTATATTTAGTTTCCTGGAATTTTAATCGTGGTTTAAAACGGATGAGGAAGGTTTTGAAAAACAGAGCTCGTTAAAAAATTAGTCTGGATTTTTTTGTATTTTAAGGAAAAAAAGTTTGAGATTAAGAGGGAAAGAGTACCAGTGACGTAAAAAAATATGTAGCCGTCTTTGATACATTCAGAAATAACATTCGCTTCTGTCTTTTCTTCAACATGATTATCGTCGAAATGGATCCACAAATTTTTGTTTGGATTTCTTACATCACATACATAATGACCTGAATATTCGTCGTCATTAACAGTTTAGTCCTATTCGATTTTTTTTTTTTGGAATGGCTGTTGAATAGTGAAACAATTTTCAAAGCTGCACAGGAAACTATGACTGTTTTGAGTTTAGCATACTTTTCTGTTCAAAAAGATTTCTTCCTTCTGATTTTAGGATACTGTTTTAATTGTTTGTTCTCTTGAGGAAAAGATAAACCAAGCGCTACTCAATGCATTAATGAGTTATTCAGGTACCACTTCATACCACTTCTGCTAATTATAAAGTGATAACTAACCGTTACTTGGGCTAATACCTTTATGACTGATAACTGCATCGAGATGGTAGTCAAATACTGCACCATTCTGTAAAAATTGAACATAACGAGCATGAGCAGATAAAGTGACTATGTTTAAGATTTTAAAATTTTAAAATAAAAGAGTTCTGCATAACAACTGTTAGTTTAGCTATTCAGGTCAGCATACCGAGACAATGTCTAGAATTGGTTTGTAATGAAAATCTTCATTGATAAGAAAGATGGCATCCTTCCCGCTGTCACATTTTTGGATCGGTAGTTCTGTAAGACAGCAAAAATGGAAGGTCATTAAGTCTAAAAAATCGGTTTTGAAAACAATAATACAGTCACTGATTAAACGAACAGTGTGAGTTCCATGGCTAATCGCAACAAATATAAGCGCATCGCGGACTCCATAAAAATTTTTAGATTTATCAAGAAGTTATCAACGGGGATGTACAACAAAACTTGCATTCCAAGAAGCTTATATGAGAAAAATAAAAAAAAAATAAAAATAAAAACGAAGATAAGGAACTCACCATAGGATTTGCCATCCCTTCCAACTTTATACAGCGGCCTATATCGCAGCCATTTACCATTCAAAAAGGTCCAAATTTCAGCATCTAATAGGGCAGCAAGAGCGAGAAGTTCGACCTCTGTAGCCCACTCCCCATCATTTGTCATTTTTTCGACATGCTCCTTCCAGTCAGCTGGTGAAAAATGGTTCGCTTCGCGCAAGTGATGATCATACTTCTCTTCAAATTTCACTACCTTGAAATTACAGTTACTAGTTCGCTTATAATTAATTAAAATCATCCTGCAAATACAAAACAAGACTAATTACGCTTTTTCTAACGATTAAGTGCTCCTCATCACTCCCCGACAGGTATAGCGCTATCGACCGAAACAGACAGTTTCCGTCGGCCAGAACAGGAGCAACATTTGAAGGCACACTTTTCCAGAAAAGAGGTTTTGGTTCTTGCCTGCAAAAAAGTATTTCACTGGCTCTTACATTTATTATCTTACATTTCCCGTACAATAATCAGTAGTCGCTTTAAGATGCTGCGATAAGTAAAATTATTTGAAATTTGTAAAAATCTCAAAATATGTACCGGGTTGCTGGAAAATGACAGCGGATATTTAATTCTGCACAACTGCGCTCACGAAAATCAGGCCGAGGCAAGCAGAATAACGTTAAATAATTCATTCTCTAGAAAAGTTGAAAAAACGGAGTTAAGAATAGGATTATAAACTCTTGTTAGAGCGCTTATAGTAAGAGGTGATAGTTTTTCATGATTCATGTTTTCAAATAGAAAGAAACGATTTTGACTCAAGGAAAAATGTAAAGAAAAAGAAAAAAGAGGAACTTCATCAGTATTGAAATCACAAGNTAAACTCTTGTTAGAGCGCTTATAGTAAGAGGTGATAGTTTTTCATGATCCATGTTTTCAAATAGAAAGAAACGATTTTGACTCAAGAAAAAATGTAAAGAAAAAGAAAAAAGAGGAACTTCATCAGTATTGAAATCACAAGCGATGACTGAAGATTTTAACGGTTTTGTTATTTTTCTTGGAAACTTTCTGTCATCACATTGTCCAGGTTCCTCAACTCTTTCCAATGCATCCTTTATAGCAGTTTGTTTAGCATTTTTTTTTACCTGAAAAGAAAAGATTACTGTAAGTTTTCCGAATATTTTAGAGACGTTTATGGCAAATTTTGCTAAAAATTACAGAGATTTTGAAATTCAGTCATTCTTTCTAACCAAAAATAGAATAATCGAAAGTAATTTGAATTTTTTTTCTCCTTCTTGTATTTTAGTAAAAGATTCTTTAATTCGTTGTTTCACTGTATAAATTAATAGATTAAATGAAAAATTTCAGATGAACTTGGAGACTTACATTGTCTGAACTACTCCAGCTGTTTGAAACTAAGTCTTCTGGAGGTGTTTCCGAGACAAACGACACTTCATCACAACTGCCACTGCTTACAGGAAGAGAGCTGGTAAAACTATTTCTGAACATAGGATGCTCACTGTTCCAAGAAATTAAACGAATACACATTGAAAGCTTCACGGCATCTTTCAGTTTTCTTTGCCTTCTTGATGAGGACTGCTTGAAATCATACCGCTTCAAAAATATTATCAAGCACCTAAAATATGTTGTCTTTGGAATAAGCAAGGAACTATAACATAGTGGAAAATAACATCGTAGAAATGGTCATTTAAGCTGAAACGGTAGTAAAACTTAGAACATAGTTAGAGCTCTTCATTTCCTCCGTTAATGAGCCATGTAACAGATAAGCTGCTCTAGTTCTGTAAATCAATTCATAAATCAAGGGAGGCAAATCAATATGATTCCATGGTAGCATCATGGTAGTATCCTGGCTCATTCAACAACCACCATTTTTCAAAAATAAAAATTCCGTGTTAAGGTTGACTTCCACATGAAGACTCCGGAAGGGGCAGGATACCTTGAAATAACGGTGCTGGAAAGAAGTATGAGTTCTATGGATAACACATACTTCGGAAGAGTTTGGAATTCATGACTCATCGTAGCGTATCTTTCGTTGCAACGAGGACACATATGCTCAACCACTTCACTTTTTAAACAATTTTCCAGCAGCATTTGTAGTGAAGGTGACTCATTACTGCAAATTTTAAGCAGAATGCGAATGCAGAGTGTAAAGTATTTGCAAATTATACCGAGGGATTTTTGATTTCAAGAAATTTAAAAGAAAACAAGAAGAAACTTCCACACGAAACTTACACTTCATACACGATTTGTATTGGTAGAAAGACTCCTTTTTCGCAAGTTACTTGACCAGTGCCACATCTGCAAGTATTATATCATCATTTTAAACCAGCATTTCTTCAGTCAAACACTAAAAATTATACAGATTTCCCATAGAAGCAAACGTTCGACAAGAAACCTGAAATAAAGATTGTGAAAGTAAAATTTTATTGTTAGAAAATTCATAAAATCTTTAGAAATATCAGTTTTAATCGGATCTTTGTAGAAAATGAAATTAATGGGAAGAAGATGCAGAATGTACCGAAATTTCAAAAAAAGTTTTGCCAATTTTTGCACAGAAAGGTTTCATTACGAACAGCTTTGCATCCAAGAAACTGATCATTTACGTGGAACAAGCGATGTGAAAATAGAAACGCTAACTTATTGCACGTAAGCTCGTGCTTTAGTTCGAAACCGAAAATTGAAGAAAGAGATATTATTGACTCGACTAGATCATTTTGCCCGCCACCTGTACTGCTCGCAATTGATTTTAATTCGGAGTCTATTTTGTCCAATATAATTGTTAAAAATTCTTGCGCATCCTGTAATTAGTATTTCGAGCACTAAGACCGTTTAGGATCAGAAAACTGATTCTTTCATTTCTTTTACATTAATTAACCAGTCTACTTTCCACTTACGTTCATTTTGCTCAATTAGCAAACTAAAGAAAGACCATTAACTGAATATGAAAATCAAAAAATCAAATAAGGTGCCTCTTGTTCGGTCATTTCGAATCTCTTGTCATCTAAAAATTTAAAGACATTTTCCAACAAACACCGTTTTTTAGCGACGACAGCTTTCTGATAACTTTTCCGTAATGTTTTTAGAGCACTGAAAAAAAAAAAAAAAATGTTTGAAGAAACTATCAAACACTATTTTAAATTTAGATGAATGTTAGAAAACCCTGAACGATGATTATATAAAGAATATTAGCTTGTCTTTATATGTTAGAATTGCTCTATATGGCATAGGAGGTTCTTCAGAAAACGATTGACAATGCCGAGCAATTATCAGGTATAATCGTCGGTTAGCAATTTGGATTTGATGGTCCTCGATACTACTCAATACTTTCACTCCTATTTCATGGTAGAATATTCATGGCGATTTTCGAAAGCAAGCAGCAAGTAAATGGCAGTCCGTAAAAGAAAACAACCTCAAAACGGTGCACTGTTGTGTTTCTGGTACGACATTTAACAGATCTTTAAATGCTTCAACATGAAATAGTCCTTGTAAGACAGCATTCATATAACATGAATTTCCAAGATTCAAAAATCTGAAAGGATCCCTAAATTAAACGACAATATGAATGAATGAAGATATAATAGAACCAGATTTAATTCATATTTGCGCTTACAAATGCTGCTTAAAACTATTTACGTTTGCAATAACCGAAATTTAATATTTCGAACCTTTATGACAGCTCATCGAACTCACCTGAAGTTTACAAGAACTACCGTTTCTTCTAATTTAAATTCTAATTATGTGGTTTAACTTATCCATGATTTAAAAAGTAACGAATGAGTATCTATGCTTGATTTTTGCTTTTCCGTTAAAAGACTTCCTCAACATAACTGTTTCTGTTATTACCCTTTGGGTGAGACTGAATCTGTTCCAGCTGATAGCCGTTCGAAACTCATTGATAGGTCAGGTGCAGTTTGTTTGCTACGGAGACACACAAAACCATCGTCCGAATTGCTGTTTTTCCTTCTCGGACTGTTGCTTTTTTGAAATACGCTGTTTACCTTTGGCATTCTGTCTTTTCCCAAAGATTCACTTGGGTAATGATTAGCAATAGGACGAGATAATATGTCGCTATCATTCTTCTGAGGTTCATTAGTAAGTTTTTTGCTGGGAGAACAATGACAAATATTACTGTACGTAATGGGTTTTCTTTTCTGACTGCAGTTTTTTGCAGGCAGTGAGTTGTCCTTCTTGATATTCTTCCATTTAGTCGGCTTGCTAGAATAAAGGAAGCTGTTGAAATTTGTTATGCAGTGCTTATTAATGGTCCATTATGACGGAATAAAAATGGAAGTTTTCATTTCACAATGATTTGAAAAACTGCTAATTGAGCAGTGGTCACTACGCTTTAAAAAGATATGATACTTTGTGATGCAAAGAAAAGACAGTCTGTTTTGTGGAGGTGTGAAGAAAGCATACCCGTTGTCATAAGCTTGTCGTGCCACACTGATCTGCTGGAATGTCGGAGGCTGCTTGACCAATGTCTGCTTCTGGACAACTGATTCCTGTCGTACAGCCGATTTCGTGCCACCAAAAAGTGCAACGAGAATTAACAAAGCATTGTCTTTAAGAAATGAAATACAATAGCGAACTAGAGAGCCCAAAGCCAAATTTGTGGCAACAAAAAAAACTGGAATATGTCAGTGCAATCAAAAATACGTGTGAATTGTGACATGTTCCCAATCCACTGTTGTCTACACTCACACAACAAAAGATTCTCTCCATTCTTAAGAGCCAACTTATGGGTTTCTGTTGAAGATAGCGAAAAGCGTAATAAATTGTATGACAGTCTTTGAATCTTTCAGGCTTTATCAACACATGCTCGTTACATTCAATGCCTGATTTAAGTCTGCAGATTCGAAATACCAAGTTGCTTGAATCTTCAGCTCGTTCTAGGCCAGCTATTTGAATGCATTCCTGAATTTAACATAATGAAAGCACACCATGATTACTGCTTAAAATTGGATCTCACTACAGCAGCACGTTTGAATTTTAGCACGAACCTGTAGGAAGGAATGAATCTGGAGAGGAAGCATCCAATTAAACGAAGAAAAGGGAAAAAACCGACTCTTATTAGACGTCCCTCTCCGTTTTCCATGTAAAATATCCGCAGCGAACTTCCGTCACCATCGTTGTACAGCTCAACAAAGCCCGGATGCAGGTTGTTCCGCAGCAGCACCTCATCCTCCTCCACATTTATCTTCAACTGATTTGCATTGTCACATACTTTCTTGTCCGATTTCATAGATTGAAAAATGAAATCTCTTACCGATACTGGCCATTTTGTGAGATATAGAACCATGTCATGTGGTTGGTCGTGAACTGGATGACCACTGCTAAATTTATTCAAGATTGATTCATATGACACAACAACTAGAACAATAAAAACGTGCTTGATGCGCATAGTGTTATTGGCAGCTCCTACCAAGTGTAGGGTCGTGAGTTTCGGGTATAAGTAGGTGCGATTACTTCTGGTATTTCTCGGTAAGCTCAGGCTGTTTGAAGTCCCTACTCCTAATGCTTGAGTATCTTAAGTACCACTTCCCAGACCACGGTAACCAGAGATCAATAACCGAGCCTTCCATAAGGCAGTCATGCTATGCTAGAAATGCTTCCGTACTTCCTCGCCCAAAAAAGTTCTTGCGATTCCCCAGAACTTCCCATACCCAATGAAGAGTATAAGCAGCCATCTCAGAAGCGTATTCCTCTGTTCTCAGCACCTGGAATCTCCCAGACCTTCTAATTCACTAGCGAGTGACAGAAGTATCGCATTGCTTACGTAAGTCAACCGGGAGAAAACCGCCTGCCTACTCGCACCGAAAGATAGGATAACCACCATTTTCTCCTGCATCGAGATAAGATAACTACCGTTCATCTCATTCTCCGTCTTTTTCCTTCTTTTCCACGTCCATCCGAATCAAACAATCCTGCCTTAATTTGCATAATGATCACATTGAACTGCACTGCATGCTACACACCACGAAAATTCTGTACTGGATTACCGCGAAGGCCCTCTGCGATGTTGGAAAGTTCCTCATCGGTAACATACTGAATAGCCATTTTTATCCTCAAAACAATTCTTGCTAGTTCTGGCACAGCGTTGTAACTCTCGAGATCTTCGAGTTTCTAGTCAGGAAGTAGAAGGGATAAAAACATTCTGTAATTTTAGTTTTTAGATGATTTAAGTCATGATTTTCATAAATTTTACTGGATATTGATGATCAGAATTAAGCAGTCGGCAGGGTGGGGAGGTTTGCACTGCAAAGATAAGTTGTCACCTATTCCAAACAACAATTGATGGGGAATGCACCGAGGATAGCATGAATTTCATTTGGTGCCAGATTGGGGCACATTCATATTATATTAATAGAATGTATGGTTGCACTACGATGTTTCGTCAGTATCGCGTGACATTTGACCTGTTTACTAAATGGAACTGTAAACGTGCAATACTGGGATTTCCTGAATTTAAACAGCCCTTTGCAAATTAGCAAGATTTATTTGTATCAGATTTGTAGTCGAAGTTCATAAAGGAAAGAAGAGACAAGTAATACTTTCAGCAGTCCTTTATAAAAGGGCGGTTTGAGCTTGACTTTGCACGCTAGACTTATATAACCAAAGTGATCGCCATTTATCATTGAAGTTTTTCCCAGTACATCGTACACTCTTTTACTTTACACTGCATTTCAGTTGCTAGTGTTTTGAATGACCATTCATATTTATGCAAAAATTACGGTACTTTGATTCCTACTTTTCGACCGTTTGATTAACTTCGAGCAGTTGCAAAATTTTGAAGCAGAAGATTGTCCGCCACCTTTGCTTCAAATATCACTCAAAGGACCTACTGCATATGGCTTCGATAGAGAAACTTAGGCTGAAAAGTTCTATACAGTATTTTATGAATTGCTGAAGTACTTTTAGAGTACACAAGAAGTATCCTTAGCCAGTCCCTAAAATTCCTAATTTCAGAAATCGACAGATATAAGTCAGAAAGAAAACAGAAAAATTAAATGGTTTTCCCATTAAGCTATCAATTAGTAAATCCGCTTTACTTTGATTTTTGTAGATTAGTATGCAAAGATCAAAGATTTGTTATCTCCTTAAAGTCTGTTCTTTCGAAAGTTAATGAAAATTTACTGCTGTCAAAAAATTGTGGGATTCCTTCTCTCAAAAGTGAAGAAAAAAACAAAAAGAAAATGGCTTGAAATATCAAGAAAAATGAAGCTATCAGGCTTTGGTACTCAATAATGCTTTGTATAACTTCTTTCACTTTTTCAGAAATTACTTGCTGAGAAGGTGACCACAGATACCGAATGATATCTTCATGGCATGTTTTGTTTTTGTAACATTATTTATCGTCTAACAAAATTGGAGCCATAAAAATTAGATCTGATATTAAACTTTGAGTAGAAAGTGCTGCTTAAACTTGTTGCACAGATTTATTGAAATTTTGAAGGAACTTTTAAGGAAAATACATGAGCAGACGAAGTGTGGTTACTTGTAAAAATTTCTGCTGCTTTTTGAAATCATTTTTTTGGAAGCTAATTCATGAAGTAATGATTTATTAGCAGTGTATAGTTATATTACACTGATAGTGCAGAAAGAGAAACGATGCTATTCATTTTTCGAATTATATAAAACAAATATTGAATTTACTTCTATATTTCTTTAGCATATAAATAAATGAAACATTCGTCGATTTTGACTTCAGAAAAACGATTGTTAGTGTCTAACAGACTGATCTTACCGGGATTTAAAATATTAAACACAATGAAATTTAGAAATATAGACTACTTACTTACAATTACCTAAAAATGCAGATGTTGCACAGCATTGTAGATCGCCTCTGTCCTCGTTATTCCTTTTTCTGCATTTAGAAAGTAAGACATTTAAAATATAAAGTACAACGAACAGATTTACTTTTGGAGTTCGGTTTACTGATATGTTAATTCATCAAATACTGCTTATCCCCAAGCTCTATGTAACAAACTTTTGCTATCTTGGAGATTATACATGTTTATAGCAGAAAATTATTAGACTCAATAATTTTTCACACTATTTTTACAAAACGTCATTAACGCAGATAAGGCAATTTTGGTTATTTTCAAAAAACTTGATTAAACTGTGCAAATTTACAACTTCATTGCAATTGCAAATCTTCAGCAGAAATCGCCTATAGGATAAAAACCTCACAGTTCGAGATCTTCAACATCTTCAACTAAACTGTAATAAAGTCTTTAACAATTTTTTTTTCTGCCTTAATTGATATGGATTACCAAATCAGAAATTTTATTGCTTTATTCCTGAGATGCTGCTAGTACAACATTGCATATTCATGACTTATTTCAATGGCTTGATAGTAATCACCTGATTAGCAAGCAGAATAATTTTAGTAGCAATTTTCAACTATTTAAATTAATTGAAAGCAGAAGAAAAGCCAATAAAAACACAATATTTGCATCTTGGTTAGGCATTATTTTGGTTTCTTATACGTTAAAAGTGTCCTTGAAACTTCTTCATAACATATAAGAATGGAACTTTAAAAATACAAGAATTTCAATCACCCTTTTCCGTTTAATGCCCTTTAAGACCAATTGTTTTTGATTCAGGAGTTTCAAGAGACATTACGACACAGTTATGGTGAACTACTTTCTTCAAGTCTGTGTTTCCAAAGCTTATTTCTAATAAGACTGAAAAGCTAACAGATTTTCACCTGAAAATTTTTTGCTTTTCTCAGAATCTTCAGAGCTCATACTGAAGACAGTTAAGTTTCCATTCTTACTGCAAAAATTTGGCATTTTTTTATCAATAATCAATGACAAGATTTATATATTTTTATCCATTATTAGAGAACCAGTCATATTACTGTAGAAGGAACTTAAAATATACACAAATAGAAATTTTCTTTCCAAATACTGATTTTACACAAACGGAGTGTTTAGACTCTTAGATTAGAATGTAAACTTCCTTTAGTTTCTTAACAAAATTTGTTGAGAAAAGGTAAAGAGAAAAAAGGAAGACTCGTGCATTTCAGCTGTTAGCAATGAACATTTCTGGAAAGTAATCCAACCGTAAAGGAAACAAATTACAGAGAGAAAAAAAAGAACAAATGGACTGTAATGGCATCATGTTAGTATTGAATTATTCCTATAATAAACTTGTTGTCACAGCATTTTTAAGCTCCGTATTGTATGAGCAAATAAGAAGCTCCTTCGCTTTGAAGTTCCTGGATTCTGTATACCCTTTAGATTACGAAATTATTTCACTTAGTTCTTTTGGCTATTTTTGTTATCTATCAAACGGTCAACTTCCTCTCTAATCCATTATATTAGCAGAATCCTGAACTGTAAGCATCGACAAAAGTGTCGAAAAGAAAACACATATCACTTCAATGGGAGAAATCAGGAAAGAAATGGTCTGTATGTAATTTAAAATTAATCGATCATTCACATCACAATCTCGACAAGTTTCGTCCGTTGTTAAGCCGAAGGCGTAGAAGGCCTGAAAAACGAGCTTTCCATCACGACTTCCCGTCCAAAAGATTGCCGAAGCAGTTCTTCAGTGCTGTTTCTCTCTTATCGGAAGTGTTGGCGCATGCGTCGTAATGGGTGCTTCCCTGGGGATCCGCGATGCCGTGCTTCTCTGAGCCGTGTTCGGCGATGATCGTTTCCCCGAACAGTGTGATGCCGCATTCTTTACATCTGCAACACTTCTGTTCTACACATTCGAGAAAATCTCCTCCTAGCCACAGGCTTATTCAGAAGCGCTTATCTGCGTGATACGGAAGTTTTATTTCACTTGCCTTCTAAAAATTCTCAGCTAATCTGCTTCATCACTAAATAGTTTAGAGCATTGTTTCATTGACACTTCACGCTTTTGTGAATTTACAGAAGCCTAACTCATCAGACTACGTTTTTGTTGAAAATTTAAAAAGTTTATGTTTCTTGGACAAATGTCAAGATTCCCTGAACAATTCAGAAATAAAGTAAACCTGTAATGGAGATGTGTTTGGGCGTGACGCAATAGAGACTTTTTTCGTGTTGAAATTTTTCTCGCACAAGCCATACATGTAAGTTTTGCTAACGATTTCTCCTTCGCCCTGTCACATATTTTGTCGATCAACTAAAAACTAGCTAGAATCATTCTTTTTAGTGAGTTAGTAGCTCACAGTTAGCTAATGAAAGAACCATCATTACATTCATTATCGTAATCATTCTTTGTGATAAAAAATTCAGTAGAAACTAACATCAGAATAGGCTGCCTTGCTTTTATTAACATTCCGCGGGAAGCATGTGCGCAATAAGGATATTAACTTCGCCATATTTCGTCGATTTTCATAAGTTGTTGATGGATCCTACAGTACGACAAAGATGAGTATTTTAGTTTGCTCACATTCGAACTTTATTGCAGTTGCTCAAAAGGTGTTTTTTGTTTTTAGGATATAACAAAATCAGTGATGTCTCGAAATTTTTTGCAGATTGTTTATACATTCGTTACAATCTTTGAATTTTTGTTTTTCTGTTTCCTGAAATGCAGTTTTAATTTACTTTGAAATCTTACAGCTGATTCTTGGCCCAAGAGCTTGGATGATACATGTGCCAAAAGAGATTGGGGCTGGCAATCGTTTTCTGACTTTTAAGCAACCGTTAATGTGATGCTCGACTTGCTTAGATAGTCTCGGAAAGAAAAAAGTTTTCCAGAATTTCTTATCAGTGATTGATTAGGGAAGAACTTGACCTTATTGGGATGTCCTTGTCTGATATGAGCATATATTCGTTCTAGCTGGCACTCACCAGCCCCACACATTTTACACCGGTACGGCATTACTTCAGCATGTCCGTATAAATGAATTAATATTAGTGAGTCCGAATTTTGCACCTTTTGTTCACACATTTGACAAATCAATAAATCTTCCCTCGCATAGCTAAAAGAAATTCTAAAATTTAACAGAAAATTTATTACCAAATTATTACAAGATTTATGAAAATTTAAAACAAGTGCTCTGAATTTATCACTGTTGCCTTCGATCTGTTAAGTGTAATTCTTTGATATAAATAAAAGTGCCTCATTGATCAATCACAAATTCAGCATATTTTCTAGTAATATCGCAATACCTCATTCGGATAGTTTTCATTTTACGATAGAATTCGATGAGTGCCTTCCTCTGTTCTTTCGTATCCAACTTTTCCTCCACACTTTCGACGTCTACATATTGTACGTCCTCACTATCTTCATCCTCGCCGTTAACACACTGATTAGCAATACCCTTATCACCGCCACAATCAACATGTTTGCTTCTTCGTTTCTCATAAATGTTACTGGCAGGTTTTTTTGTCTTTCCTTGCTTCCGCTCTATTCTTTGGAGAGTTGACCTTTTGCTAAAGTCATCTGAAATTCAAATTATTGTTATTGGTTTGCTCTAAAACAACAGAAACTATTTCAAACGGAAAAATCAATTTTTAAACAAGCAGTAAAGTCTCACTTATGCTTTCTAATCGAAAAGTATTTCAATTTTATAGGCTTTTGTTTCCTTAATTTCCCTAATTCTCTAAAAGCTCAATATTTTATTTTTAATTTCTTAGTTCTGGTTAACAACTTTACTATGAGAAACTAATCCATTCATGAATAGAATTAAAAATTTTAAGCAATTTTGCTTTTGCAATTTCAATTGATCGAAAGTATGAAATTTGGAAGGACTAGAAAATTTGAATTATTGATGTGAAATAAAAACATACTAGAAGAGCAGCAAGGTGTAGGTTCTTGATTATTCTGTTCTATGACAATTACTTTGGCTCGTTTGATTACTGAGATTTGAGGGCTTTTTGCTGCCTCCTGTACAGATTCTGAAATCCGCTTTTTTGTCAAAGGTGATACTGATGGTGCTTGCTGATGCAATCCATGCTGTCTAGCCAATTGAGCTAACGGTATTTCTCGATATCTCGTAAAATTTTGCCATGTTTGATTAGCAGAATCTGCTGTTTTTTGTAGTTTATCAGCCACAACATTGCTTATGAGTTCATTGATTTGCACTTTGTTAGTCGATAATGCATTCAACGAGGGTATCGTAATTGGCGCAACTACTGCTGGAAGATAATTTGTGTTCACAATTCCAACAGTCGAACTAAATCCAGGAAAAATCTGGTATCTGTTATTAACAGTAGTTGACGGCACAGTTGAAGAATTCAGATTCTCCAATACATTCGGATATACTGTTCCGTTTCGTTGCATGACAAATGGCGAGAACCAGAACATTGTTTCGGGATACTGGATTTGCTGTTGTAGTCGATCTAGTGGATCTTGATATTCTTTCAGTTCTATCGTTTTATGATCCTGTTGTTGTAAAATTTGTGCCAGTAATCGCTGTTGATGTGGATCCATTATATTCGAAAAATTCACAGCTGCTGAATAGATGGGTATTTTCGGTAGTTTAATTGAGATTTCTAGCACTAGAGGCAATACTTCTTGGCTATTTTGCAACCTGTGAGATAATGTTTTCTCGTTTTTGTCGTCCTTGTTCCTTTTATTGATAAAGAAGTGTTTATTTTTGTAATGACAGTAAATTTCATTCACTTGGAAATTACCTTTGCCCCAAATGAGTTGTATCGAATCCTTGGATTCTGCTATGAGGGTTCTCATTAACTGTCTGAAAAGAAGGGTTTGGAATTTTAGCATTTGTTTAATACAACACTTAAATCTTATGACGAGTGTGACAAGTTAGAAATAAATAAAATTTATCATGAAAAAAGGAGATTTAATGTAATAATTTAACAATATTTTAGGGGCTACAGTGTTTCTTCGCAATTCAATTTCAGAGAATACTGCACGTATTCACGCCAAAGTTTTTATCGTTCTCAGAACAAATTGAAGGCTTCAACAAAAAAAGAAAAGTAAAAATTTCATAATACCTCTATTTTCTTTCTTTTTTTCTAACAATGATTTATTAAAAATTGTATATATCTCTGATTGATATTCTTCTATTAAAAAATTTCCGACAATCGCTTAACAAATATTGAGGAAATAATTAGAAAATAATGAATTAATTAACCTGAGTAGTTTTATGTATACAGTTGTATCAGTGACGATGGATAGTTTCGGGAACGGATAGGAGAAGGTGCATGTCAGGCAAAATGTTCGAAATGAATCTGTATTGGTATTTTCCACTTTTGCTTATGTAAGTGTTTGATTTCATATTGAGAATTACAGGTATATATCGAACAGCTGTGTAAACCCTTATCATTTTTAGTTCAATTAAAAAGATCATTTCCAGCAAAATACCCTTGTCTAGGATATGTTCTTTCACACTAGTTAGGAATAAACAGCTCCTTCTCAGGTGAGATAAAATGCGATACTGAAGACAAGACATTTTTTAGCGCAAAATACCTTATTAGAAAAACTCATCATAACTAAACTAGTTTTCTTGGACAAGTGAACCTTTATTTCCTTAAAATTACCCGAAAACTGTTCAAAATAATTCCTGGTAGTACCTACTGTACTTCTTTCTGTTATCCCGGAGCAAATACTTGTAACCTTTAAGTTACATGAGAATTTGCACCAGGCATGGCTACCACGATAACTGTCTTTGTAGGAAATGATTCGTAGCATAAAGACAAAGTATTTAGCTAATCTTTCATTTCTTCTTATGCTACTAGCAGAACTGAGGAAGAACTTAATAATCCATGGAACGTCAGCTAACCCACAAAAGTCCAAACTGCATCACAAAAACCTTTCTTGCACCTGTGCTTCACATCATCATCATGGAATCTGACGCGCATTGAGGACGGCTGTCATGTTTCCACTATTGATGAGATTTTGTACCTTAATAGACAAAGAAATATTTGGAGGTTCATACTGACACCAATTATCAAGAAAGATGCTCGAGATAGATTCGATAAAGACTCACATTGGGGTGTGGGGACTAACTTCCCTATAACATTCAAGAAATTTCGGTAGAATACATGCTCGGATAGCTTAGTTACTTTCCAGGAGAATACAAAAACTCTACAACCTAGAAACTGTCATATTCATAACTTTTTTGTCATCAGACTTCATTTATGTGTTATTTATCACGGATGTCTTAGATTTGCCTTTGAAGGAGAATGAGTGAACGCCTTCTGTAAGCGGCAAATCAGACATTCACACATGATAAGAAGGGATGACAAAGCGAGAGATATGATATGATATGAGAATGTTTTTCAGTCTAAGTGATCTGAGCCAGCTGATGAAGTATTGTTGTCGTCCAGAAAGAGCAGAAGTGAGTTTTATAGCATTGCGAGAAGGGACCGCTCTCTGCCACTGTGCGGACGATTTCAAAAATCAAAAATACAAAAATATTTCAAATGTGAATCATTTTAACAAAAGAATAAAGTGAAAGCAACAAGAGAAACAATCAATGTCTGTTGGAGGAAAGAATTTTTCCGAAAGAGAATCCGATTCCTTCCGAGAATTCCTCTGCACTTTCAGGGAGTGATTCTGAAGATTACCGGTCAGTGAAATTGATCATTTTCGAAACTGCTACTTTTTCTTTCCAAATCATAACTTTTTTTTTTTGTAAAATTATTAATAGGAAACATCACGGTTCGAGGAGGATACTATTCAAACTGCCAACGCACTTCGCTAGATTTACACTTATACCTTCTAACACTTATATTTTTGGATTAACGTACCTGGCCATCTACATTTTTTAATCCTTTCATTGATTCAGTTAGTATATGAGTTCATTCCTAAATTAACTCTTTTTTCTCTTCCTTCTCACTCTGTTGTGATTGCAGCAGGATTGATATTCCAGGCATCTTGTTTTCGCGCTAGTTGAATGAGCAGTTCCTTTTGTAATCACTAATCAACACCACAAGTGGAACGAACTGATAAGTAATTAGCTTTGCTTTAATTTTTTTATTTACTTAGTTATAAGAGGAAAATAAAGTGCTACTAATGAAGATGGCGGAAGAGAACGAAAAGTTCTGGTGATTCGAAAAATGAAGCGAACTTGAATAGTACGGTAACTCTGAACGATTCATGGAATCTGACAGGTGATGAATTCTTTTTATGCTTATTCAGAGAATAAATAAGGACAGCAAAGTGATAGGGAAGAAAGAAGAAAATAAGCAAATTCGAGTGACCACGTATTTTGCAATTTCTCTTGATCAGAATCTGATTCCTACTTTCTCACCGCAAATCTTGTCAAATATTCTAGAAAACAAACTAAGAAAATAACTGAAAACAAAGTGATAAACATCCTTTTAGAATAAACTCAACCAAGCTGCTTAGCCTCTTCACTGGTTCGTGTTCGTGTCTATCGTTGCACTAATTTCACTGAACGATTCATGGAATCTGACAGGTGATGAACATCTAACATAGGTTGAACCGAAGTTTTGGAAGAGATTTCTGTTTGATTTGAGATTCTTCCACCTTCTAAGCAGTCAGATCTTGAGACTGACAGTTGGTTAAAAGTTTAAACAACGAATTTCACAAATTGAGCATATTTTCATTGGGTCAAGGAGAAATGATCCAATACTGATACGGAAAGAGGTCCCGGAAGTATGATATTGTAAAATACAGCCAAGAGCCAACGACAAAGAAACAATTCATCATGTGTAAAATCTTAATTAAACAAATTAAATTATTGGATGAAAGTAAAAAAGACGAAGCGCTAACAAATAAAATTCTTAAATATAATCAATACAATATAATTAAAAACAAGCATAGAAATCGTAAGGAAAAATGAGAAATGTAAGCAGCCGTTACAAATTTTTCCAACGTAATAAATCGCATTAAAGTTTTTAAATGCAATTTCGACAAGTCTTGAGTTGTATAGATGGAGTAAAAATCTAAATGAAAGAATATGTTCGGAAATTATAAACATTCTAACTTTTAAAAAAATTTTTGGATTTATTTATCATAAAAAATATACTGAACATCTGATGACGAAAGGAACTGCTTGCTCTAGTTACTTTCGAAATCAGAATTGAAATCACTGAGTGTACTTATTTCTCCAAAAAATAATTGCAGTGCATTTCATGAACGAATCAAATTTTGAATTAATTTTTCATGTGATGAAAGTTCGATGTATTATCAAAACTTATTTTCTCTTTGTCTGAGAAAAAGCATCCTATATTTAGAGTAAACTAAAAGCAGAATAATAGATTAATTCAGTACAAAACGACACAATGAAAGTGAATAACATGCAATAGTAGTACTAATATCATCACGATACAGTTTCAATAATTCAATCATCAGTTCGATAAGTCTTTCACAGTAATGCATTCATAATAATAGAAAAGTGACAGCTTTTTGATATTGTATTAGAGCAACTGCAAAAAGCAAACTGATTTTTGGGACGAAAACATGATAGGAAGATATTTTGACGGGTGAAGGTCATTTTCATCAATTTCTCCCATGTCTATCAGATCGTCGCTCAAAATCTGTACAGTTTCTAATAAAATAACGATTTGTGCTAGAGATTAAAAACAAAAATGTAATGCGTAACGAATAGTGCATTCAATGAGACGACATGGAAATTTATCAGATTCCATCGAAAAAATGATCAATTTGCGACGAAAACTTATTTGCTTAAACTCTTAACAGTTAATGCTTAACCTGAATAGAGTTATAATTACAATTGCTTTTCAGATTTTGAGTATCACTTTGGTGTGATAGAAATTAGCATATGTCTGTTGCAGGTATGCACGTGTGTGCATGCATGAGTGCATGTGTGTGCGTGGGTGCACGTGTGTGCAAGCGTACATGGAAAAAATAATTGGTACGGTTCTGTGAATTGTTTTGTACATGAAAGCAAAAAATGCTTTCTATAAGTTTTTTTCTCAAGCAGAACATACATTCTTATTTCACAAAAAGAGAAAGAAGAAATTCTAAATTGAGAAATTTTTGTGTAAGATTTAGCAAACTGGCACTGATTGCAGTGAAGATTCCTTATCATTCTAAAAGCTATCATGATATGATGAAAATGTGTCTAGAGAACGCTGATAATTCAGCTAGAAAGAAAAATTTAAGATAGCTAAAAAGGGCAGCTTTACATACATGTTTACATCTACACCTATTTATTATACAAATGCATGAAGTCAAGTACGAGTACTTTTCAAATTGGTGATTTTTGTACAGATTGCTGAGCTAAAATCTTCTAAAACAGTCAGAAAATTAAGGCCTTAACACGAACAGAGCCTTAAGTTTAAATCGATATCGTATTTTCTTTTGAAGTGCGGTCTGTTCCCTTCATAAGCCCAAGGAAACTATTGTCTTATCTAGAAGGAATCACCAATCTTTTCTATACTGAAATTTCAAAAGTCATAGAAGACAATTGAAATTTTGATCTTACAAGCAATTTTCAGTGTGCCCACAGGAACGAGCATAAAGGAAGCTCTCTGTCCCGTCAGATGTGCGAAATGTGTAATGTATGCAACGAAGTGAAATTGCTGTGTAGTGGTAACAAATAGGTTAGACGAGATTAGACTGGCTGGGCTGATAAAGATGTAACTTAGACTGAATCGATAGCCAGCCTAGTAGGTGTACTAACTGCTTGAAATGGATATTTCATAGTGAAATCTGTGGCCTCGATATATAAAGGTTTGATCAGACTGATCAGAAACCAGTTAGTGCTTTTGTTTTGTTGTTACTGTCACGATGATGTCTGCTGACAACTGGACGCGTTTGTCATTTACAGAAATAATATCAGTGTGGAGTGGAAAAACTGTTTTGGAATTCGCAGTCTATACGAGAAGTTTGCAACGACAGAGCGGAAGAACGATGAAGGTACAAGAGGTCTCAGAGAAGCAGCAAAGTTGGAGAGGAAGGCACTTCTCTCGGTTTCGTAACTTCTTGCATTCTCGTCGAGAAAGCTCGATAACAGTTGTAGTTTCTGAGTTATGACTAATTGTGTGGAAAGATAAGGAACTGAAATGAAATGAAACTCAAAAAAGGTTTCAAAGAAGGCGATTGAAAGAGAAAGATGAGAGTTCCTTTTTATCATTCTGTCATTCAGATCTGCTCCCTTCACTCCTCTTTGCACTCATTTCACATAAAAAGCAAAAATTTTTACACTTTCTGGTTGTAACTATGACTTCAGTTCGCTTCTTTTGCCACTAGAAGAGCAGTGTAAAAGAGATGCCTAGAATGGTTTGGTTCGGGACCACCGCTACATTTTCTTATTCCTCTTCCCGAAATTTTCTCCATCAGTTCACTCCTCTAAAAAATTTCCGCCACTTAAGAAATTGATCAATGCAGGCGTCTGAATTTTGTTGGAAACGCTTCAGCATTCTCAATAAGCCCTCATAATGTACAACCATATGTCGATATCTATCTCAAATCATATGTTTACTTTCCTCCAGGTGTTCAGCCTTCAATTAGTTATGAGGAATATTTCGGTTTACATTACAGTTCTATTTATTTATTTTTTTAGCAGTCTAGAAACACCTTCCTCTTTCCTTCTGTATATCCTAGTATATTATGAAGAATCTCAAATGAAGAAATATTAGCGTAAGTCATAGAGAAAACGAGCAGACAAATTTTAAATATTTTTCGATTCTTATTGCAAATACAAAAAAGAGATAAAGTTATGAACTTTGACTGGAAGAAATATTACCGATACAATTACGAAAAGACTTGACGAGGGAAATCGTTTTTTTTTTCTTTTTTTAAGTAACGGAGTTAACTTTCTTTTAGTCTCTGTGACTTTTCAATCTGTGACACAAGATTATCACCTTAAAATGGACGAGAGAAAGAATCAGGATCCGGATCAAAGTCTTCGAGATTTGAAGGTTTTAAAGGAAGATCTTCAAGTAACTAACGGTCAACTTTGTAATTAGTCACATGGACAATTATGAAATGGATAATCATCAACTTTATATGCAAATTGTCATGTCACCCTGAAAAAGGAAAGAAAAAAATGGAATAACTATGATACTAAAAATTCGTGTTAAGGAACATCGTTAAGTCAAATTCAACGCAGTCCATTTTTCTTCTAACTGTTATAATAAAAGATTTGCGAAAAATAAAATGTTTTTCAGTTCCACGGATTATGTTTGACATTTTCTCAAATGGGCACAAGCTTGCTGCTTCCGAAAAGCACAATAATTTTTAAATATTTTAAAATGAAAAATGACATTTAACTACGAATTCTTTTTGCAATCACCATTCATACTGCTCTATAATCTTCAAAAGATTTGAAATGCCAAATAAACCTCTACAAAAATTGAAAACGTATTTTAATACATTATAAATCTTAAAAAAATTTAATCTTCACTGTTTTGCAGGGAAATGGAAAAGTACTCCTTTTTAATGGAATTATTCAAATTCTTATGTTACTAAAAGTACCTGCTATCTGTCTCGACATAAAATAAGAACTTATAGAAAAAGAAAGTCAAATAAACTTCTTTGATTTATACTACTTGTATTTTCATGTACCTTGAGCTTAGCTAAATTTTGGATTCTGGCAAGTTATTTTCACTAAACATGATCGATTTGAAAAATTTTTTCCAGACGAATTATTCTTAATTATTGATCAGATGGATTATATAAGTTTGTTAAAATAAGGAACAAATGGAACAATTATAAAAGAAATGAAACTGAAAAAAAAAATGTTCAAGTCTGCTGCTATAAACTGTTCATCACTTGAGCACAGTTTTTCTTCCGTCATCTAGAACTAATAAAACTCAGTCCTTTGGTATTCAGTGAATTCTTTTTTCATATGAAACTTTAGTTTTGAGGTGAAGAGGGTAAAACTGCGTGATATTTGAAAGAGCAATTCGAAAGGACTAAAGGTCGGCGATAGTTACCGTTCTTCAATTTTCTACAGTTTTACCATAAAAATTTAACCTTTTAACTATCAGGATTGGTAGCTGACACAGCTTGGAACATATCGTTCTACTTTGCGACACAAAATTCTCTAAGCTCACCAGCTCTTGTTATCTCGAAACCCTAGACACAACGCTTAGAAGACTGATTCTGAAAGCAAACAGGTAAGCAACGAAAAAATCGTCTTGCTTGTGTCCATAAAAATTGAAATGGTAAACGGTTTCGTCAGTTTTTCTAAATTCCAATAAGAGTACTGAGAACTACAGAATTCTCCACTCTCGATATATTTTCTCAGCATAAAATAAGCATGAGAAGAGTGATAACAGATGATTACTTTTCATTATACATGGGGCAATAAATCAATTCATGATTTAAAAACTAATATATCAATGGGTTTCCGTTAAAATGAATTATACTTTAATTACTCAAATTCAGTAAGATGGCATAAATTCATGCAATACGATGTAAAATTTACAATACTTCAAAGGTAAAAGGCTTTTTTAGAAGCAGCGAATAGAAATGATGCTTTTGAAAGTTATTTGCGGTCCGAAAAAATGTTTCATTTAAAATGGCATTTCATTGATGCTGTTAAAAAGAAAAAAGACATTTAGACTATCTATATGTATGATATTGAATCTTAAAAATGACAATAGAAAGAAAAGTGCCGTGAATGAAGGTAGCAATGATCGTCTAGCAGCACCTCACTGAAAATGATTAAGTCAGTCGAATTAATTTTATATAATTCCAGAATTTCGGTAAACTTATTGGTCCTGAAATTTCAAACTCCGCTCTCCTCTCAAGAAAAAATGCATCAAGTTCATAAAGTCAACGACAGTGATTCATTGAGTATTTTGTAAATGAGCTGCTGCGGCTGAAGCGAGGACATCGTAAGTTAAGCATATCTTTATTACATCCGTACCTCATTCATTTGGGTAATTTCCTTCCTTCACTTATGCCAAAAGAATGCATTTTTAGACTGAAGAATGAAAAGCAAAAGCTAATTCTGCGTTAGCACTTCAAATTTGAGAAAGAATGGAATAATGAAGACTATTCATTCACAGTGTGAAATGCATTTTCGGCAGAGAAATTTAATTCTTTTCAAATTTATTGCTAATTTGAAAAAAGCAACAAATTTTGAATCTTATGAGTCCAAGCAAAAAACACGATTACTTCTTCTTTCTTCTCATTTCAAATATAAAAAGTGTGTCGGCAAGTTAGAGAAAATAATAAAAACACATTTTACACGCTGAAGAAGAAAAACTAATCTTTAAAACTAACATTCGCTGTATGCAAACCAAGTTTCAAATAATCAAGGAGTGATTTGCTTTTACTTCAAGAAATACTGATAAGCTTGAGAACTATTCATTTTTTAATTATCAAATTTTGGAGCTGGAAGAAGTTGCACTCCTTTATCGTTGAAAAGAGGTAAGATGCGTTTCAAGAGTATTTATTTATTTTTATTTGAAGGAACTAGGCATCTGTAACAGCTCATTAGATAATTTCGTTGCCACAAAAGGATCAAAAAAATGTTGTCAAACCCGCTTAACAACAGTAAAATAAATATTTGCCTCACAATCAAGTAGAATTTTTGATTGATCAATATTATGATTTATTTTGAATTTTTGGTTCTGGTTTTTCCAACTGCTTATTATTTTTTAATAATATAACCACAAATCATTTCTTGAAAGATATTATTATGTGTTCTTACTAAATAATGAAGGTACTTCGCCAGTAAAGACAAAAGTCAATCTCTTTAATTAATTAAGGATAATGGATAGTCTTGCACAAATAATTTACATTGCTTGATTCGCGTTATAATTCAGTGGAACAAATCAATGAATGCAAATGTGTTTTCGATAAAAATATTTTGCCCTTGGTCAAAACATTGAAAAAAAAAAACAATTTTTTTATTCAAAATATTAATAAAAACAGTTTTTGCTATCGAAAACTTCGATGAAAAGAATTTTTTTGGCAAGCAGTACAAAAAAGAAATTGCAACATGAAAATGCTGTGGGATAGTGATTACGAAGTATAAAGGCTGTTGGTAACTGCACATATAAATTTTTGTGAATACTTAACAGTCCAGACTTATTCAATAAGCCATTTCTTTTTCATTAGTTAGAAAGTTCAACGGAAAAAAGGATCATTTCTTGCTTTCAATTTCGGCTATTCAATGTTCTGTCTTTGAAATTACAATTTGAGGAAAAAATTCAATAGTTTGATTTCTATTGTCATTGATGAAACAAATGAATTTCTTTTGACCATTCAACTAAAAAGTCAAACATCCTAAGCAATTTTATCTAAGAGTAAAAATATCATTCAATTTTAATTTTTATATCAACAGGGAAACACTCGGTGATAGTACAAGGCACAATAACAAGAAGATGTGACTGGCGAAGGTCTGAATAATAAATGACCTGAAAAATTAAATGCTTACACTCACTCATCTTGAAATAATTACTTTAACAAAGTGACTTATTAAAAATTGTCTAATTTAGACATGAAACAAGATTTTTGGCTAAACTTATCTGAATTCAAAAGAAAAAAACTAGTCAGAAAAATAATGGAAATTAGTGCAAAATTAAATAAATTCACCAATTTCTCATGAAATTTGATAAGCCTCTTATAAAAGAATTTGTTTTCGCACTGATTTTGTGCGGTGCTGACAAAATGTGCACTATGTACTTTGATCATCGATACGCTACAAAGCTTCCGATAAATTTGTTCATTTTGCATATCAGTCATTCAATATTGACAAAAAATTGCAATAGTCAACAAGAATTTAAAATATGCTCTGATTGCGAGAAGCCAATTAGCCATTAAATCTCAACTAACCCATTTTTCTAATTTCAATCAAAAAAGTTTTATTCTATGCAGTCTTGCTTGCCAGCATATATAAAGCATACAAGGATAAACACTCACTGTAATTGATTTTAAATAATTTTCCTTTTTGCGCCCTCGACAAGTTGAAGTAGCGTAGTGAATGAAGCTAAAAATAGTGCTCTTTATTAGATTAGAAATTTCGCTTAGCAATTCAGTTATTGAAATATTGTTCTAGTGATGTTTACTTTCACAGCCACTTCATTTCATTTTATTTCGAAATTATTTGCAAGCTCATCTTTCACCTTCCGAATTGTTTTTTCTAATGTTTTCCTTCACTTTATCATTCTCACTTTTACCGATATTCTAACGACGCCACTGCATGAACAAAATCATTGCCACCTATCTCCAACTGCAAAGAGAGCTTATTCATCGCTTAATCAGCCGAAAAATTCCATCTAGTCTCTTCTACCATCCTGAAATCATCCAGGTTTGGTTCTGAAGAAAAAAAGAATTCATATATGGAACTCTTACGGAGTAATGTATTTGTCATAGGTGAAGTAATTCTTTTTTTGCTGAAGAAGAAATCACTGCACACAACTTTCAGGTGTATTTAAAAAAAGAGTTCTAGACGACTTTTGAGAGGGGCATTGACTTTTAAATTAATAAGACTTATAATCTGAAGATGGATCAAGTAAATTAAATTAAATGATCTTAGTGTCTCATCATTAAATGTTTTAAAAAGTACACTAAGGAGGGTAGATTGGGTTGAATTATGTCCTGCTTTTAAGGATTTGAAATGACTGAAATTGAACTTTTTGAGTTAGATGGAATTTCACGATGACTCTCTTCAAAGCTAAAATATGACAATATTGGCACTTTAGTGTAGAGATTCGAAAACATTAGCAACATGTTATTATCATCCATGCTCAGGAGGAAAGTATAATAACTGTTTTTACTGTATTTCTAAAATTACTCATGACTTTATCTTTAATGAAAATGAACTGGAATAAATTAATTATTTCCTCTTCAAAAAATTAATCGCATCAATTCTCGATTTTAATCTTAACATACTTTTTCTTAATACACCTTTTTTTAATTGATAGTTTTTCAATTAACTTTGTTTGACCGCAATCAAAATTTTACATCTACAGCGACAGTTTATGTGATAACATATTGAAATGTTAAAAGAAGCTTGGCAATTTTAGGAATATTACGACTTATGTACTTCTAGAGAATTGTTTAACATTGAATTTTCATTGATTATTTTATTACTATCATCAGCAACATTATTTTCAGTAAGCACAACAAGTAAAACAAAGGTTAAATACTTGAGTCGAGACTAAAACATCGATCTGGAAACAGGTTTTGTTCTCCAGAAATTTGCTGATCAATTTGTTCTTCGATAATGAAGCAGCCTCACATCTTCTAACACCAGCCAGTGTGATGCAACATATCAATGGCAACGAAGCATCAAACTTTAGTATGAGCATAAGCCCGCGGAAAAACTTTTAAATAAGTTTATGAACCGTTATTGATATTACACGAAAAAGTCAAAAGAGATAAATATGTGCGAGTGAGATGAAATACAAAATTCATAAATTTTCTGACGCTTCAATGACTTGAAATCGATCTTTTTAAAGTATTCCAACTATGGTAAAAAAGTACTCTTTTAAAGAGAACTTCAATCGGGAATGTTTCTATTTTGCCACGCATTACGCATTCGTCGCTACATTTCGTTTTTTAACTGAAATATATATTTACTTGCGATAACAATTGCTTCAAAGATTAATGAATCAATTAGAAATCAAAAACCTTCCGATTAAAAGATTATAGATAGAAGTCGTAAAGTTATCGTGAATTAAAGTTCGCTTCCTTTTTTTACTAAGTTGCATACGAGTTTCTCCTTGCTATCACTTATCGAACCAGCGATACGCGATTCCGTGAAGTTATTTCTTAAATTTCTTGAAATTTGCGTGACAAACTTTAAAGTTAAAAAGAATTTTATAATGAATAATTCGCAAGAAATAATACCATTTTTAGCTTTGAAAAACATTGTGATTTAACTTTTGGTATATTTGGTCGAGTTTCTTAAGGACGAGTGGTTGTTAGTGGCTATAAGAGCAGTAAAAAAAACTCGAAAATAGGTCGACTGTTTAAATCCTATCTGATCACACTTTTCTGGAATTAATTTATCCAGACCTGAGATGTGCGATTTGAATCTTACTAATAATAAGCAGAGAAATCAATCTTTTTTCATGTTTAGAAGGTTGGGTTGCTTTTAAAGTTGAATTGAAGCAAAGTTTCTATCACTGGTTGGAATTGTATCGGAGTTACAGTTCTGTCCTCTTAATTTCTTTTATATCAATTTCACTCTTTGGTCTGGTCATTTCATTTCATTCTTAATATGATTGACCCCCCTATAGTTGACCTTTGCTAGTCTCAGCATAACTATGCTGCCACAGACATTATAAATAGAAAATAAACAACAAAGTTATTAATCATAGGAAATATTGTTTTTAGCTTCATCTACCCTTTGTTTGAGCTTATCCTAATAACACTATGTAACAAATACGTGATATACTTTTTCTATAGATGGAAAAATTCAAGTGGAAATAATAGATTTTATCAAAAATAATGTGAGCTAAATTAGAGACAGTTAATGATATGAATTTTATTCATATTATCGAAAAATGATGCATCAGGCGCACGTTAAGACCTATAATTAACACAATTAGTTTGTTTTAAAAATAATACAATTAACTGATTTTAACGCATCCTTCCTCCATAAATGATTTTGTTTTTTTGATCTTTTAAGCTCATCTACCTGAAATCGTTTATGTTCAGTTATTTTATTTGTTACATTTATTTATTGGTTGTATTTTATAAGGATCACTTCATAATCTAGTTGATCAAGTGCAAAGTTTAGAACTTTCTGCATCTGTTTCAACATTGACAGGTTCCCGACACCATTTCATAATATCCTGCAGCAATGAATTTCTTAGCAAATGTTTTCCCCAAATTCTTAAAGTACGAACGAAATTTATCAGTGAAGTGAGACTAATGATTTTAGAGAGGAAATCTATATCAGCAAAGGCATATCTGCTGCAAATTGTAGGATTTTGCAAATTTCTTTGCAGCTGATGTTGTCATTCTATTTCAACAGAGATGAATAAGATTCAGATTTATTTTACGATGATCTTAACTTCAAACGATATAATTAACAGTGTTAAGCCATTTGATCGGTCATTTAGTGGAATAAGCTCCTTCTTGTTTTCTATATTTGGAGATAAATTGAAAACTTAACTGTCAATAAGAACACTATTAAATAAGAATTCTAATTACTACTTCAAGCATTTTTTTCTAAGCCAAGTGGAAATGATTTATGTTGGTTTATCGGCTCGGATTTCTATTTGATAGCTGTTTCAGATATTGATTCAAATACTGATATTAAATATTCATTTAAAACTGTATTACTGATCAGTCCAAAGAAGTTTTGAAATTTATTAAAAAGGCAAAAAAAAATCAGTTAAACTTGTTTCGTTTTATTTTTACATTTTCTGATATTACTGGAAAATTTAAAATTACTTATTGTAGTTCTAGGTAATAATATCAAAAACTTCTTTAGTGGTAAGATTCATCCTGTTTCTTTGAATGAAATCTTTTAAAATGTTTATGTTGTCATTAGCGGATTTTAATTTAGGTTTTATTTATTTGAATTTTTCAGTTTGGATTCAGGTTAAAATAACAACAATTTCTCAACTGATGATTTACATCTAAGATATGTTTAAGGTGAAAAAAGAATTTCTGTATGTGTTTTTTGCAGCTTCTTTTTTTCAATATCTGTTCCGTTAACTGCCACAAAAGTAAAATTTTTGATTAACATAATTATAAACTTACTAATGAGATCCGTTCCACACAATTCGTCGAATACATTCAACCAATTTATGCTCTTTTCAAAGTGCATTTGGATTCAAATTTCGTCTTATCATTTAAAATGTTCAATTAAGTCCATCAAATAAACTCATCTGAGGGGCTCCTTTCAGATTTTTTTGCTGATTAAACAAATTTCAACTGGTTTTTATGTATGCACAAAAGGCGCCACAAAGAAATGTCAAACGGCGCTGCTCATAATGGGACTGTAACGGTGGCAGTTGTTCTGTCGTGTTTATTTTAGGTTTAGATGGCATTTATTGTGTGGCATTCGCTTCACAACTTTTTCCTAAATTTCTTCACTATTTGAAACAAATCTATCGGCATTTCCACTGCACGAAAGTAGGTTACCTGTGCACCTAAGAGGATGAAGCCGCACTGTTTGTTAATTAATCTTCCAAGGAATTGAATCGGGCAATAAAATCCCGCCTCATACTAAAATACTTCGTTGCAAATATTTCAAGTTAAACATATATATTTGTTTAGAAATTCAATATTTAAATTTTAAAAAGACAAGAAATAAGAGAAATAATTAATAACAAATTAACAAATGTATTTTTGAAAATGCACTAACATGCTTTTTGAATCAAAAATTCTTACAAAAACAACTCAAAAATTTATTTTAATTTAGATAAATAGGAAAATGAAATGCACATGGCCGTGTGAAATAAACATATATCTATCATTTTCTTTTCTTTCTTTCTTTATTTTTTTTTTAATTAAATAGGAGTTCGGCGTTAATTTTTTTTTTTGTGATGAAAAAAGTTCAACGCTGACTTTGAAAATGTTACTTAAATAGCAACGCAGTCATTTATTTTGCTAAGTTCATATAACTAATATCGTAGTGAAGGGCATAACTTTGCATCTTTTTAATTAATTTTCTCTAATTAATATTCATATATATTTGTGCTTATCAGTCTTACTAAAGCATTTGAGCTTTACAGAATGGCTTTGTAGTTTCTATTCGCTTCAGCAACAGCTTTTTATCTTCGTGAATTCGAACTGATTTTGTTATAAAATTTCTTTTGTTACTACAAGTTAAAAGAATTTTCCACTTCTCTCTTTGAATTTTAAAAAAGTCTTCACGCTGTTATTTGAGCACGTCATTATTGTATACTTAGGAAGGAGATTTTCAGGCTTATACCTGCAAAACTTTTTACAAATGTTCTGCTCAAGTGGAACAAAATATATCGAAAATTATGAAGGTTTGTTATTGAACTAACTGGAATAGCGTTGGTGGTTGCTTCGTGAACTTCCCGGAATTTTTGATACGAATTTATAAAAATTTGTAAGCAAGGAATATGTGCAGAGTAACTGATGTTCACTATAGAAGATGCTTAATTAAATTAGAGGAATATCACAAACAAGATAAGACTGTTAGACGAATTGTAACTGATTAATTAATGCATGCTTGAAGAAATTAATAAGGCAACTTGTTCAAACACCATTGATTTAACTGATTCCTTTGTCCATTCACGTTTACTAAACGATATCTTATCAACAGAAATTTGCGGAAATCGCCCTTTTCTTAATTGGTTGGTGATTTTTATACTGCATTTTCTTCACATTTCAAACAGATATCACTGGAGAATTTTTTTTTTTGATTGCGAATTTTTCATCAACAAAAATTTCAATTTCTAAAAGTGGAGGTACGCTATGATAAAGTAATTTGTAAGGATTAAATGTAAGCGTAATTGCCATAATGATGAAAGCGTCTGAAAGTAATCATGTAATAAGTAGTGATGCAACAATGCTAAGAACAAGAGAAGAACTGGAGAATAATAAAGACTGAGTAGTCAGTATGGAACTAGCAATTTAATTCATTAAGTGGAAACCACTTTAGAGAAATCGACGGTTGAGAAATCTTGATCTTGATTGAATAGTGCACAATCTGAGCGGTAGAAGCGACGCAGATCTGCTTTTCTCTCTCATAAATACTGTTTGTAAAAAGGAGAATTTTGGAATAATTTCTTGAATGAATTGCAACTTCACAATCAACTAATTAGTTGATTAAATAAAGTAATAATGAAAGAAGAATGCAGAACGGAAGTGTAATTCAAATTTCCTACAATAACCTGGATTACTTTTATTTCACGCAAAAATCGACTATTTCCATTTCTTGCAACAGTACTTCTGTCACTAAATTAAAAAAACTTCGCTTTTCTTCATTTCACGTAATCTCATCTCTTCTAAAATCCCTCCTCATCAATATTTCAGGTAATTTTAGTCAATTCTTCACTGTGCAAAATTTATTGTAAAATATCAAAATACTCTTTATTATTCGGCTGCTGTTTTCAACAATGTCTTTTGTTGATTTCTCCATCCAATCTATTTGTTTCGAATAAAGACTAACCATATTTTGATCAAGTGGTGGCAAACTTCAAAATTTCTCTGTGATTTACAGGAACTTTCTAAATCAGATGATCTTCCATTAGCTTAATTGCATTTTTATGAAGCTTTTATTAGGGACCTTAAAGAAAATCTTTAGAAACAGATGAATATTTATTATGATCTCTCCTGAATACATGGCAGATTGACCTAAAGAAATTTTAACTGTTCAAGGACTCGCTTTACTCAAGTTTCCTTTATTATGAACCTAGTATCAAGGAGTGGGAGGATGCGAGCAGAGCCCTTTTCATAAATAATTTTATCATCGATACCAGCATAACCTGAAAGTAGAACTCAGAAAACTTGTTCATTGCAGAACTTTAATCTTATCACAAAAACTAATCAAAGGCGTGGTTCCTAGTTAGAGAAATTCATGAGCGTATTACTGGAAAAGCAACATGATAATTACTCGAAATCCAGTTAGTTAGGAAAACAAGAAAGTTACTTATACTGATGGAAAGGAGGGTTGCAATTGTTCTGGTCCCTTTGCACATCCATTTCCAATTTTAAAATCCCACGCATGAAAGTTATCAAAATATTTTTGAAAGAAGTTCCGAATTCGTTCTATGCATAACTCCCATCCAAAAAAGCAATTTTCTGTGATTCTTTTTGTCAGAAGAGGCTGAAAGTTCCAAATTGTTTCATTGCTATGAACACTTAAGTTGTGTTACAAAATAAGAGCGTAGTGGTGCGAGAAGGAAGGAACGACGGGGTCGAAAGTTTAGAATTGACTACTCCACGATATGTTCCAAGTATTACACTATTCATTCTTTTCTTTATTTCATTGTTTCAGCAAAATCTCTACCTTTGTATTATTGTATCTTCTCACCTGATAGGACTAACGGCATTTCAGCTAGAATCATTGCGCTTATCACTGTAAGCATCAAACATCTCAATTGATATCAGTGCTCTTCAGCGCTCACTAAAATAATTAAATCTCTACGTAACACGACAACTTGTTTTTAATATTCGTCAACTCAGAACGATAGGGTCGTTTCTTTTCGCGAAAACTTTTCCCTCATCCATGGCTAATATTTTTCCAATCCTTAATCTCCTTTCTTTCACTAAATATCTTTACTGATCAATCGGAATAAATTCAAGGCCTTAAGTGTTAATACGACTCAATGTAATCTGACGAGTAAATTCGTTTAGTTCACAGATGCTCATACTGATCCTTGTAATCTGATAATGTAATCACTCCGCGTTTCACCTTATTGTTTTTGTATTAATTTAAATCTTAAGAACAAGTTATGCCAGAAATATATTTCCGATGAAAGAAACTGAAAATTGGACTAATGTTTTTCCACCGTGAATGGGCTGCTTAAAAACATTCTTTCTTTTGCAAAATT
Source organism: Setaria digitata (assembly GCA_003640385.1). Classification (NCBI taxonomy): domain Eukaryota; kingdom Metazoa; phylum Nematoda; class Chromadorea; order Rhabditida; family Setariidae; genus Setaria; species Setaria digitata. The sequence continues at coordinate 246,054 of RCAB01000003.1, forward strand.
TCCCAGTTAGATACAACGAAATAATGAGCTTACATTGTAACGCTTCATGATTACGATTATTAGTTTCCACAGCTATCTTCAGAACTTCTTTGTAGTCTGGTTTATCTTTTCTTATTTCAATAGATCTTTTTCGTATAGCCTCCATGGAATTCTTGAGTTTTACTGAATGCTTGACCGCAGTTCAATAAAGATCGCAAAACAACTGCACATTGTCTATTCGAAGGAAAAAATATGCTCTTTTGAAGCTAGATGTATTAGAGTCTTCTGAAAACACTAGTCGATTGCAAGCTTGATCATCCTACTGCAGATTCTTGGAAAATACGTTGATCATCTTTCTTATAACTATGTTTTCAGCAATTGCAAAATACGAACACCAAATTGCTCAGTCAGTAATAGTCTGAAACACTTCACGATGAGCATTTTATGATTTGGCTACTCAGAATACTTTTCTAACAAGACTACCCAGAGTTGTTGACTGTTTCGTTGCTGTAAAGGAACACCGAGTTAAATTTGATGTTTGCACAGCCAACCAGATGTTTCAAAAGTGGGCCGTACTGCTTCGATTTTCAATTTAAACAGTTTGAACATAGAATTTGAAATCACTGTGGCAATATCCTCTTCGAAATTTATCAGTACAATTGTCTAGTACTGTAATTAGCATATTTCGCACTTCTTTCATTTTACTGCAGAAATCAAACTTAATTCTTTTATGCAAAGGAGATTATATGCAAATTAGGACTATGATGGTACAAAAGTTGAGCGACATAAAAACTCGATCAGCTGTCAATCCGCTGATACCCTACCCGGCTGATCCTCCAGGTTCGTCTGCTATGTCCTTACTTTTCGAATTTGTTGTAGATAATAGCTTTTTAAATAATACTTTTGAAAGGGTTTCAAACCAATTCTTTATTCAATTCCTTCATATTTTGGTTATTTCATTCATATATTTGATTTCTTTGATTTCTTGTCTTATTTTTTGACATATATTTGATTTCTTGTCTCATTTGAGTTTCAGCATGTTCTTCATTTTAGTTATTTCAGTGTTTATTTTGATGGGCAATCTTTGTACTTCACGTCATTTTACACTTGAACAGAGTTTCACAAAACAATTTCTATTAGTTAGCTCATGAAATGTGCACAGCTGAAGCAATTTCAACGTCAATTTCGTTTATTGCAAACAAAATTTAAATCGAAAAGTTGAAATTGCGAAAATCATCTAAAAAGGAGAAAAGATTCGCCTTGACTCATTCGTTTATACAGCAGTTTTTTCATTTCCTGTTTAATTACTAGAATTTAAGTAATTTTTGTTTCAGTGCGACATCTTACAGGATTTCACGATTAATGAATAATCTCAGGGGCCGAATGTTCCACGGAGTGATAGATTTAGGAATTTCGGATTTTGTTAGCACAGTGAGGAAATTAGTAACCATAGATTCAGTTTCCAATTTTCTCTAATTTATTTATTTTTTAATGTAAAAGGCAGTTTCATCAATTTCCATTACTCTTCTTTTTAGCCATTATCCGACGTTGCACTTTGTGATACTACGTCATGCACAAGTGCAATGTTGAAATCATTATACCTACTTCTCCATGAAATTTCCATCAGGAAGGGAAAATTTAGTAAGTAACTTTGGAAGTTTCTCGCAATGATATGAAAATTCCCTTTTATCTTCACAACTTCCTCCCTCAATGATAGATAGGTGATATTTATGATATTAAAGCTATACTTATAAAAAAATTTTCATTCGGTTTACAAATGTATATTCTTAGAAATACATATACATATTGATTACTATATTATATTAAATCACAAATAGAAAAAAATTTTCATATCCAAACCAAATATGCCAATAGTTCATTAATTAAGAGATATTGCTTTATTTATTTCCTAATTTTTTTTTTTTTTTTTTTTTTTTTTAAATAGTTTCCAAAAATAAGTGAGAAGCTATGGAAAGTTGTCCAAATCAGCTGCTATAATTGTTGTCAGTCAAAACCTTATGCTGTGTGTTTTTTCTCTTTTGTTTTAGATTTTACTCGAGAGCAATTTTTTTTTGTTAATTATATAATAAAAAAATTGATAGAATAAGGTATTTTTAGACTTCTCTTAGATATTTCTGAGAATTAGGAATGTTGAGAACGGATTGGTTAAAGGAATATCACAATTTCTACAGGTGACAAAGATTATTGTTTGATGGAAAACTTTCAAGCGGTTCTTTTTTACTATCCGACCTAAAATATTGAAAGGATTTTTCAATATTCTGCACATTCTATTTTTTCTCAGGAGACTTCTACCAAGGGATGTTTCTCTCAGAACTCTTTCTAATTCATTTCTTACAGACACTTCGGTTAAATTTAGTCTACATATAACGAAGGTATTATTTTCTTCTTCCATATCAAAAAGCGGAAATTTTAGAGAGTTTGGGAGAATTTCAAGTATGCGATGATTTTAAGCAGAGTTCAGTGCTACCTCTCTTTCTCTTTTGGAAGCAATTCCTGAGATATATTCATCAAGAGTTTTCTGAATGGAAGAATAACTGCTTGTTAGCTAATAAAAATCCAGCAGTATCAGTATTGGATTAGTTAGAAGAATGACAATGCTATCTTCTCCTAGAAGTTAGAAAAGAGTAAGAATTTTGCTCGGAGAAATAATTTAAAGCATCACAAGCTTGTTCATGCTTGTTTGTCTCAGATTTAATTCACAACACTTCCGAAATGAGCTCGATGAATGAACTATGCTTCATATTATTCTTGTTTTTGAATTGAATAGTAAACGTATTTTTATGGTTAGAATTTCATCAGTTTTAAAGGTTCCTTGCTTCTATACCCTTCTGATTTTATCATTTATCAAGTTATTTTGTAAACAGTAGAAGACACTCTCACAACATTTTTGTTATCAATTTTTGAAATTATGAACAAATGCTCCGTGTTGACATCGTCCGGACAAAAAATTTTTTTTTTCAACTTCCAAACAAAATAAAGAAAAAAAATAAATTTCCAAATTTTTAAACATTTTCCTTTTCGACTTAACAACACGACTTGAATTTTTTTGATTACTCCAATTTTATTTTATGGAATGAACTATTTGTGCTTCATCTCATAGTTTATGGCTAATTTTATTAAAATATTTGACGACAAGATAAAGCAAGAATCTAACAGAGATTGGAAATGAAATAAGTAAACCGGAGTTAATTAGCTAGAAAGAAAACGTTTCTCATTTGCTAGAATTAGAGACCTCTATTTTTTATTCATTCCCGAAAACAAATATCCAGCGCAACATTGTGAAGAACATTATTTTCTGAAACAAAGAAACCATAAAAGATTTCAGGACGAATCATCCGGACCGAATTTAAGTCGCTCTTAACTTGCACCTCTCTGGATTTTTAAAATCACTAAATTCAAGCAAACTTACTGGGGCAATGTGTCTTTATAAGCAAATGAATAAAACTTTTGTTAATGATCGATATTTCACTTATTTTCTATTAATCTTCAAATTTTTAGGCATGGATTGCTTTGCGGATGATCGTGAAGCACTGAATGATTTTATCAAGTATTTTAATAACGCATACTTAAGCGATGTCACACTTTTAGTCGGAGATGAAATGTAAGTTACGGCTTACATCACACAAACATTTTTATAAGTACAAAGAGCAAAAGTTCCATTTTCGGAAGTTATCTAACAAATTCATTTCATTAATATCACTATGAAAAATTTTAAAGGTGTAAAACTAATGATTGTATTTTGTTTAGTGGAAAAAATTCAATTTTGAGATTTACGGCACATCGAATAATATTAACGAAGAGCAGCGAGGTATTCGACCAAATGCTAAGCAAGAAATGGAATGGAGACAAAAAGGTCTCAAGTTTTTTATTCCACTATCGACAACCTTACTTCTAGACAGAAATCAAATTTCGATTTATCGTCAAACTTCAGCATGAAACAACATTTCAGGAACTAGAACTTGTCGAAGAGCCACCTTGTCAACGAGTATTTGCCGCATTTCTACGCTTCCTCTACTGCAACCACGTGTTTTTACACCCTGAAAACGCATTACCAATTCTAATTTTAGCCGACAAGTATAATGTTAACAGTTTAAAGAAGGTCATATTTTTAATTTTTCTCCTTTCTTAATTAAATTGATTGTAATTGAAGGATTTTAATTAAATCAATATTCCGATTATTTTCTGCTCCTCCTATTTATCTGCCTTTGATTTTTTTAAACCTTTTTTGAAAATTTACACCTTTGCTTTTCTTAACCGCAAAGATGGGATGACTGTAAAAATTTAGTTAATCACTATCTTATCAGTTGTCAGTGTTTTCTGCGAACAATCGAAGTGATCGTGAATTCTGATAGGCGGTAGTTAATTAAAATCATCAGATCTGCTTATAGTGTGGCTTATTACGATTTATTAGAATGCTCATTGTTAATAATTTTACATAGGAAAAGTAATCATATTACAAATCATTATTACCAAACTAATTTCAACAATTTCTTTTTAAATTTGAAAAAGCAGAAGTTAGCTCATCATTTTGGTGATTGCTCACTTAACGTAAATATTTAATTGCCCCTCTTCTCAGGTATCTTTTTTTATTATTTTTTATAGAGTTACTGTCTTTAACTTCTTCGGTCGTTCAGTAATAAGCTAGCAGGTATTAATAATAAGCTAGCTACTTGCTTACATTTCAGATTTTCTAAAACTTCAATTTGATAGCTTGTAATTTAGGTGTGCATTGATTATGCTGTAAATAATATATTACCGGAACTGTCAACCAGAGAATTATTCCATTTATGGTTCTCCTATGCCACAAAGGCATTCCATCAGGTATACGTAATATTGTTTGCGAAATTTTTTTAAATGAAGACAATTCATTATTTAGCCGTTGATAAGTGCATGCATCAAAATGCTGGCACGACATTTCGAAGAAATGATAATAAGCGAGGAATGGGAAAAAGAATGGTTATCAGTTGATCGTGATCAGCTTATCGAACTACTCAAATCTAACGATCTTGTTTTGCCAAGTAATTTCAATTATAAGCAACCGTAAACTGGCAGTGATGAAAAACAAAATTTTGCTAGTCTGAGAGAAAAATTCATTTATCTAATGGAAACATAACATAAACTAATAGAATATATTTGGGATGAAAGTAGATGGCGACGTAAAGTTCTGTTTTGTCTTGTAAGAGAAGATATATATATGCATTGTTTTGTTTGTTGTGGTCCCATGCTGAGATAGTCGTGTCATTCATGGATTCCAACTTTATCACTTATCACTTCATAATTCAGATGAATTCCGTTTGTGGGAGGCTGTGCAGCGCTGGCTAATGGCATCATCTCATCCTGAAAGACGTGGAAACTCTGCATCACCGCTTCTGGCTTGCATTATTCCATTCATAAAGTTGCTTTTTATGTATAAAAGACCATACAAAGTGCTGTAAATTTATCCAAAGTTGGTTTGACGTATATAGCCACTGAGTTAAGCAGAAACTGGACCAGAAAAGTTATGTTAGTTTGGTAGCGATGTCTTAACAATTAAATTCCAGAAATGGAATGTGCAAATGTGGAAAGGTCTGTAAATGACTGCTAATATACTGAAAAGGGAAAGGAGTGGTAGATAATTAGCACCTGGAATGGGAAGAAGAATGGTTATCAATTGATCGTGATCAGCTTGTCGAACTACTCAGATCTCTCCCTCAATATATATATTATCTCAAATTAGTGTTTTTTAACTTGTGCTTCCAATTGAATTTCAAGGAACTTTTTCTTTTAGATTTCCATTCATGACAGCAGATGAGTTGACAATGGTGGAGAGATCACCGCTTGTTGAAGCATATCCAAAATTGTTCCATCCACAGATTTTGCTTGCTTATAAATTTCAAGCCCTTCCACTGGCAAGCAGAGTTGCTTGCAAGTGAGACGGCTAATTCTAAAATTTTTTTTCTGATTTCTTTTTAAAGCAGGCTTTGCTGTCAGTTCGAGTAGTGGAATATGAATGGAGAAGATCTGATATGAAGGATAAAGAAGATGGAGGAGAAATCGTTTCTAATTTTTTTTTCAAATTTTGCCTATTTGTTTAATTAATTGGAGCAACTTTATAAACACTTTTATTTCTTGTTCTTTCTATGAAATATAATAAATATTGCTTTCGTTCACTGATTTCAGAGAGTTCACTGGACCACAGTTCATTCTGAGAAATTATACAGATGTAAGGTGGGACAAACGGATTACGGTTCCAGCTCACGAATTGCGACGCGAAAATGGTTATGATAGGAGCATTGATCAATCTTATAATGTCAGTTTGATAAGCTGTCCAGAATTTCCAACTTATCAGTTAGCTTTTCAGCGATCAAGACGATTGTTCTTGTTTATTCCTGCAGCGTCTACAGAAAAAGAGTCCATAAATTTTTTGCGCTGTTTTCCTATTCTGTTAAGATTGTGTCATTCAGTAATCTGTTGATTCTTCGTTATAATGCTTGCAGATAACGACTCGTTCGTCCACTTTTCCACTACAAGCGTGGAATTGGAAGCTGAAATTAGCCAGTCAGCTGGTACCAAATTCATACGAAGAATTAAGGATGTTTTTGGTGTCAGACGATATCGATCAGCCACGCTCCATTGAATATCTCATACAAATCGTCGATGAACGAAAAGTGGTACGATCATTTTCATCCAAGAAGAATTTCACCAAGACAAGGTTTGTTCAGTTGAAAAATTCGAAGATATTTCGCTTCTGTCCTGATCTCTTCTTTTTACTCTCAGCACTTTGAAAGTTTGAATTCAACATTTCCATCGAATTTTCCACCCATATTTTGCTTTCTCAGGTGCTGGCGAATTTATGCTTTCTCTTCGTCTTTATTTCCTACAATTTAATTTATTTCAGATACAGTGCTGATATTGAAATCGAGAAGAAGGTAGACCTCTCTGAACTTTTTGTTGACAATTCTCCATTGCTAGTGAACGGCGAACTTCATCTACAGATAACCTTGAGACCTATTGATTAAATTTCTTTTGGTTACCAAACGCTTTTCTAGAGATAATCAAAAGCAGGAAGGAATGATAATATCACGGAAAGCGATTCGTTCCATGAAATTCTGAATTACAAAGAGTGCTGTAGATTTAGGATTCATTTCTCGTTTCACTATTAATTTTAATAAGCTAATAAAAAATTTTGTCTTTAAAGTGATAAAAAACCTACAAAAACTGAAGAAGTATGTCAGTTTTAATAAGCTCTAGTCAGAAATTTTCAATAGTTACCGTTTTCATTAAATGTTACAAATATTTTCTCCGAGGTATTGGGGTATGAAGTGCTGAATTCACCGCAGAAATATCAATTTTTGTGCATAAAAAAAAGAAATGTTTTATTTCTGAAAATAAACAGTTGAATTCCCGTTGAGAAAAACCTATAACTGACGTCGAACTTGGTGGATTTTCATTAACAATCTGCCATCTGGATCATTTATACCGGATAAAATGCAACCGATTTGATGAAATGAGTTTTTGCTTTTTGAATTTTCTGCACAGCTCCCTTCATAAACCCATGCGCTCCTGCAATGTTCGCTCGGCAATACATAAAGTTCCAGTTCGCGTTTGGTAAAGATGTTAAGATGCTACTTCTACCTAAATGGTTTGAAGCCTGGATGATGGAGGTATTTAAAATATCCTGCTATTCTTGATGCAAATTTCTTAATTCTACCTTTTTTTGCCAGCAAGCTTCCATACGAGAAGAGCACTTCGATCTATTGGAAATATTTGATCATTTCCATTTAGATTAAACAGTTTTTCCACTGTTTGTAATGGCTTTTGCGGAACGAAAGTAAAGTTAGGGTAGTCCACTTTCATTCGATAGATGGATTGCTGTTTATCCTTCTCGAAAACCGTATAATATATATAAGTACCACTTGGATCCATCTGTGAATCATTTGTCAAATAAGAACCTCCGTCAAAATTATCATTTATTCTAGCTTGATTTCTAGAACGTACTTTACAAATTTGGAGTAGAAATCAGATTCTACTTATTTCCAAACTAACTCATACGCTAAAATATCTAGTTAATTAATAGTTCCCCAGCATTTTCTCCATTAATCTTTAACATCTTCCCTTTCTTCATTAATATCTTAAAAGAAAATTTTTACAATCAGCTGGGAGAACTTGACACGGATTCGTTCAGAACGAATTTTCATAATGCGTATGCTGCTATCTATATTCTTTATTTGTAAGACATCGTGCCCCTAAATGAATGCATTCTGTGGAAAAAGTATGAAAGAGTCTGTTACTTTAGCATCTGATTCACTCGGAAAAAATCTGTTCTCTTCAGCTATTGTTCGAAAAGTTTCAGCCTTTTTAGGATAAATTAATTAATTAATCTCGCTTCAAATTGTCCAGTGCACCTTACCGTCTTCAATGATTTATTATTATTTTGATAAACGAAATGCAATAAGCCTCTCCCCATATCTATTGTTGTGAAAATCTGGATGTAGTCTGACGCAAAATAAGCGATTTGGTCCCGATAGAAATAATGGAAATGAGTGGGCTGATTTCTTAACGATTCTGCCAGAACCACTGTTAATTCTATTGATAATGAAAATTGAATGAAATTTGAGAAAATTCTGTTATTAAATTTTTTCAGAACTTTCGACAAATGTTCTTGCCGTATGCGTAATCTAAATTTTCCTCCATGATTTGCCACAATTATAAAAGACTTTTTCGATGTTTGGAGCATTACGATTTCAAATCGTATATAAATTTAGTTATGAAGAATTAGTTTGGATTCATCCATTTCATATCAAAAGAATATTGGAAGCACTGAATTTTTTAACAAATTACAAACCTGTCTAGGGAAAAAAAAATGATCGAATGACAGGTAGATCTTACGATTTGTTCTGTTATCGAAATCAACGATAATAGTTACATTCAGATCTAAACTTATCAAAACAGGATGCATATTGTTGAATGAACATTGGATATCCTGTGCTTGCAGCGATTTCATTACTGATGGTTCGTGCATTGCCGCATGGCTTCAAAATGATTAATGAAATCATAATAGGATGCTCACTTTCTAATATCGAAATAACATTGATATGATACCGATGAATAATTTAAGAAACATCACCTGCAGTAAAACTACTCAGAAAAATGACTCTGATCAATCTGCTGTGAATTTTTCACCAATCATTACCTTTGATTGTGATAGTGCAGATCACTTAAACTTTTTACAGCGGCAACCATATCGTTAGTCCCAAAACCGGATGCAATTTTCGTCATTACCGAAACACATGAATCTGCATAACCCAATGCCAAATAATATTCATATTCCTTATCATTCAAATATTCTAATAATAATGATACATCACATCGCGGTGGTATACCCTGCATAAGATTCGAGAATTTAGCCGCAGTTTATCTGCATCATTTTTAAAGCCCAGAGTGTCTCTTGATCATTAAGACCTCAAAGCAAGTTTAATGATAAGGTTCTTCTGGATAATTCACTTTTATAAGGAAAATTCAAATATTTAAAAACCTCAAGCAAACAAAAAGTGACGAGCCAAAATATCTGGTTGATAAGATGACTTGTAGCCATTGGAGCAGATTAGCAAAATGTAGAAATAAGGATGACATTTGACATAAAATGACAACAAATAATTATGCAAAACATGCAATGCAAAAAAAACTTTCATTCTGATAACTAAGTCCAGTTTTGGAACTTTTCTAATTGACGAAACGATGGGGCAAATGAGCAAGTAAAAGGAAAGCCCTTGATCGATTTAAGAGAAAATTCTTTTTAAACAGTGTCTTTCCATGCACCTNGCGAAACGATGGGGCAAATGAGCAAGTAAAAGGAAACCCCTTGATCGATTTAAGAGAAAATTCTTTTTAAACAGTGTCTTTCCATGCACCTGTTGCGATTTACCGCTGCAAATTCATCAACAGCTGTGCATTTTCCCACTTCTTCAAAAATTCACTCCTTCTAACCTTTCACTTACATCCCTTTTCTTTACTCATCGTATTTCTGACAATTTAATACAGAAAATGACATACTCCACATTAAAGTTCAGATGTAATCGTTATTAAACCGTCGTGTATGATCGGCGAAATCATGATTCATGAGAGAACTAAACTGGTTTTATATTTTATCAGCTTTGAAAAAGGTAGTCGTAGAACTGTAAGTTCGAACAATTATTTGGTGACATAGTCAGCAGCGAGGCAAAAATAGAAGTTTCGTCTCAAATAAGAATTAAAATCTGATAATAATATGCTTCTAGAGCCTGTGTACCTTCTATTTCTTTTGTTCGATGACAAGGGAAAAGAAAAATGAAAATTTCCACGTTTCAATTCGCTGTTTTTCCTTTCCATTTAACTGTGATTCTGACTTACCATATAATTACTTCATAATGATTGGCTAACCAGTGATTATTTAAGCAATAAATATGAATCACTTGAGATTTTCTCTTATCTTAGTTAAACCCTTTCGTAAACTTTCCCAAGTATTCTGGATCTCTGGACAAAGCTGTTTCAATTTGGATGAATCCAAAGTACAGTTTCCTTTCGTGGCACATAGTTCTTGATATTTTGCACTCTTCGCGTCTAGTAGCTCGTAATGATGTAAGTCCGAACATACAATCTAAAATCATTGTCTGTTCACTTAAAATATAAGAACTATCGATGATTTCCAAAGATATTTGCAATATTTGATAACCTCTTTGTAGAGTTCTAATATCTGAGAAAAGCTGATCGGTTGTGGACTGACTAAATTCAAATTACCACCAACACGTCTTTCCATGAGATCAACCAATGCCGGTATACAGTCATCCAGAATTGTTATCGATACTGGAGCATCAAAAATTTGCCTTCAAAATGAGTAAACCTGTTTTTTTTTAATTCACTTGAAATTTTGAATTCAGCAATTCTAATTTCGTATCATTTCCAAAATATCGTCAGGAAGCTAGGAAAGAACTGTGCAAAAATAAAGAGAAGTTATAAGTAGGAAAAAGCAAAACCTTACTTATATTTCAAAATTTTTGTCAAAAGATTTCTCTCATCATCTAAGCAGAAGTTCAATGGTAAAGTTATTCTAGCATTCAAGCATTCTTTATTTCCACCTTGATACTGTCGCATCATACGATCAGTGACACCTTTCACAATCGAGTATGAATTTCCGAAGAACGTTGGTAAATCTAAAACCAATCAGCAGTAAAGCTAAGGTGCAGACCTAATTCAGTGTGCAATTGTACTTGAAAATATTTTTAAGTTAAATTTGTATCCATTATTCATATCACTTTATTTTGGCACAATGGGCTAAAAATAAAAGTTGATTCAGGTAGTACCGTCATCAGTAAAGCTTTTGCCAGCAATTAGATGGTCTTGATCGTATGCAAACAGATATCCAGTTCCAACGTAAGTGAAATGAAGACCCAATATTTGACACATCTCTGCTAAAGCTATAACAGAATATAAATTATCCCGGATATTCTCGAAAGTTCGACCTGGTCCTCCTGAAATATCTGAGATTGCACAGTTTAAATCATTTGAAATCTGAAAGAAAGAGAACTTCAAGTTCATGAAATTAATAGAAAGTTCTGGAATGAACTGAACCTTCTAGATATTCTATTGTTTTGAATTTGCCACCATGCGTCCTCCCAGTACAACACAACACATGGGTACAATAAATGCCATTCAGTTCATTCAGAACCTGAAATGAATCATTTACGCATAATTTTAAGTAGAGACTTCACGTAACTACTAACTCGTACCTTAGCACAAAGTCATAAAAATCATTGTACCTCCGCATCACTATTCTTTCCAATTCGACAATTAGCCAGTGTGAAAGGGATCTCCCGTTCAAGAAAAATTTTACAACACTGCTGTCCAATCCAGCCTCTTCCACCATACACAACAACAACCATTTTCTGGTTTTTCTTTTGTGGGGTTAGAGTTGAAGCGACCACTTGACTAATGCCTAAAATTAAACTCCTCCATCTGAAATCTAAACATTTTAAAAATGAGTAACTACCTCAAAAATTTAAATGAGCGAATACATTTTTCGTCATGATGCATTTTCATTGGACTCATATGCATGGCAAATTAAAGAGTAGTTTTCAAAACACTGTTACGACAATGTCAAGTGACTACAGCTATGTCAATTTTTGACTAGCACCTTATAGACAAAGAAAATTTCGGATAGTACTTGGTAAATGATATATCCTAAAAATCACCTTCTCCAAGTGATATTTTTGGTGACCAATCAGTTTTCAAACTGATTTTGCTGTAATCAAGCAAATAGCGTAAATCGTTGTATGGCCGATCTGGTATGTTAATAAATTCAACGGGAGTTGGTTTTCGTCCTAAGTATCGGTCTACTTCTGCTTGTATAATGTTTGCAAGATCGATTACTATAAAAAAATAGTGAAACTAATTAGAGATATTTAAATTAAAGTACCACTTGAAGATATTGAAATTAAAAAATCACTATAGAGAAGCAAAATGCAGGAGCTACTTAAACAAAGGCAGAACAGCAGTTAAAATAAAAAATTAATAAAGATAATTAAATTAAAATACCATTCATTTCAAAATAAGTTCCGATGTTGTAAATTTCACGAAGTGTTCCATATTCGACGGCATGTCGTATTCCTTCAGCAGCATCGTTGACATGTAACCATGAACGCAATTGTGCACCACTACCTTGCACAGTAAATTTTTCCATATTTCTAGCCAACTGAATGAAGCGAGGAACTACCTGAAATAAACTTGAGCCATTAATTTTGATTAATGTGAATTAACCCTCTAGAACAATCTATTTCGTTGCAGGTTTAACGGCTACTTTCAAAAATATCTACCTAAGAGAATCAGATTTTACTGAAATGTAATTCGAAAATTTATTTGTTCACTGTTACTGTATAAAAACCTTGACATCCCACTGATTCGGTCCATAGATATTGTTGACCCGTAAAATAATGATTGGCATTGCAAAAAGCTCACAACACATGTGGATGTATGATTCGCAGGCTGCCTGAAAATTTTAAAATCTGAGTTTATGCTATTCCAGAACTTCCATTAACAGCAAATAGCATTTTTCCTTCTAATTTCATTTTATTCTGGTCACCTTTGTGGCTGCATAAGGATTTCCGGGTAAAAGGAGCGCTTCCTCGTTCTTCCCTTTTTCATCCGATGCCAAGTCGGAATCGCCGTATACCTGTAAAAAAATTCAAAAAAAAGATAAATTTCAATACAACAAAATTCTTTTAAAACTAAAGTAGAAAGAAATAGATTGCATTTCATTGATCTGATGTCAAAAAACAAGTTATTCCAAAATTAAAAACTTTTTTCAACTTAGGTGTTTGAATTTAGCATAAATTTCAAATAAAACTCTGCAATACAAAAGTTTGCATTCAATGCAAGAAAGTGAAAAGCGGAAATTTTTTAGGAATTGAACCTCATCAGTACTAATATGTATAAATCTTTCGACTTTCTTGTAGGACCGAATACTTTCCAGAAATTGGATAAATGCAATCACATTATTTTCAATCGCTTCTATAGGATCGGCATAACATCGCGTTGACGTACAGTCTGCGGCAAAGTGTACCACGGTATCAATCTTTAGGAATACGTTAACAAATTAATGAATTAACGCTTAATGAGTATAAGCGTATGCTTATACATATAAATAAGTTTTCTTCATGGATAAAGAGATATAGCTACTTAAATATTTCCACAGCTCGCCGAGTAAAGCCAGTAAAGCCATGCTTGAATGTGACCAGAAAGTACTAGACAGAAGCAGTTAATGCCAACCAGTAGTGATATACCGCTTTCCTCTAATTTAGTTCTATTTAATCAACTCTTTTCCTAGCAACAGATGTCTCTGCGTTTCATTTAACTAAAAAACAAGTAAAGTCAAACATCCTCAAAGGACAATCCGAAATAAATAAATTCCTTTCCGTCGTTTAACCACAGTACGTGTGCATGAGGCCACAAAGCATTAAAAAAATCCTAGTTCTTTTCGTCAATTTATGTTTTCATTCTGATAAATATTTATTCCAAAATTTTTCTACATTCGATTCAGAATAAGGCATTCGTTTTCAAACAAACTTTCCAGCGAATTGAAGAGCTTGGTCGAAAAAAAATCACAGAGGTCCTCAGTGAATCTTCAGTATCACGAAAAGAGATCTTGCTTTCGAGGGAAAAGAAAATGATCTCAATTATGACAGCTTAATTAAATGGAAGAAGAGCTACTTATTTTAGTACCCAAGCAATATATGGAACGAAAACCTCAAAGGATGGAACCGAGGATCACATGAAAGCATATTACCTTACATTACACGACAACAGTTGCGAAGTCGGTTTAGAGATCATAAAATGGAAAATATTTCTATGCATTATGCTTACTGTTTCATCATTTCTTTCTTCGGTGGGGTCGAATGAGCAAAGTACTTTTCTGTGATTTAAATATCGTCAAAAATTTCACTTTCTTGATGCAAAAAACTTATAAAATTAGAGTCTAAATGGGATAATATTGCCTTATTCTCATCCAAGATGCGCCCAATTAGTGCACGATTACGTATATCGGCCGTGATAAGCTTGTATCGGGCTGATTCGATTACTTCCTCATTCACATAGAAAACATCCGAGTTGAGGATCAGCTTATCAACGTTGACAATATTAGTCTGCGGCCAGACCCGAAAGATATAATTTATAAAATTGGAACCAATAAAACCACAACCACCACTGACCAACACGTTTCGAGGTGAATAAGCGGTCATTAGCTGAAAAAAAACTTGGAATTAAACGTTATGAAATATCACATAACTGATCAAAGCAATACTCACGGGAAAGCATCATAGCCAAGTACAGAGAGGTACCAAACTCAGTATGATTCTCGTGGAGAGATAGAATTAAACTAAGTTATATGTCCTGATTAGCCATCAATAAGTGCTTCTAGCCAGTAGTTTCAAATAAACCTAGTCTCAATGGTAGTACAATAAAAAAAGACGCAAAGAATGTGGGAGAATTTGTAGTATCGTGTTAATACGTTAGGGATAGTGCGACCAGTAATTAAATAATGTCTTCTTACAGGCGAAACAATAGGTGACATTCAATCGATTTTAGTAGACATATGTAATGTGTGGTATACCAAAACTACATATTGTTGACATCGTCACCAATACTTCATCAAACATGATCTTAACTTATCAATTAGGACCAGTTCTCCGCTTAACTTACTATTTCCATTGCAAGTTGTATTTTCGCAGAAATATTTCCAGTGCTCAACCAGCCATTAGACGGCTAATAAAATCTCAAGCTTTAAATGTATTTGAATTTTTTTAAATGCACAGAAGCAATGACAAAGTAACAAAACAAATATTCATTTATTCTAAGGCCTTCTCCACACACTTTCTGACCCGAAATGAACACTAGTAGTAAATGAAATGTCTGAAGGTGGTACTAAATGCAGCAGCACAGAAATTACTTGGAAGTAGTGCTCCTGAAATTCATCATTGATGAGTGCTAGGAGCACTAACTAAGCCAACAAATCTTGCAAAAATAATGTTAAAAATGTATAAAAAGATGTAGGTAACAGAAACAATTCCATTAATTCAAATACATTCTGAAACAAAAAATTTTTATAAACGAAATACAGATACGATTTCTAACAAATAATTTCATAGTCAGAAGAAATAATTCAAAATTCATCATTATGTAATTCAGATTCCGAAAAATTTCTTGGAATTTTTTCGAATTAAAAGAATGACGTTTTAAAAAGTTTTAGGCATATCTTTACAAACAGTCCCATGAAAAATAGTATGCTAGGAAATATTGCCATCAGAACGAAGTTATTGAAATTTGAGTAAACTGAAATGGTAGACAGGGCATCAATTACTCGAAATACAGTTAATTTTGATGGGCCATGTCGTGACTCTGACCTATTCTTTTTTCTTCAGGGATAACTGAAATGACCTTATCTTCTGCATAGAATACATGAACAACAATACTCAGGTAGAAGGTGCAATGTAATGCTATTAACAACAGCAACAGATTACTTTCAGAAATATGTCATAAAGTTGAGGAGGAAACGAAGTGAACAATTGCATATTGTAGACTTCCCGAAAGAGAAACTTTACAAGCATCCAATTATCAAACAGTAAGTGAAAGTATTAGACTGCAGTATTTGGACGTAGTGGTCACTATGAAATACGACATAATTAAGGGTGCTGAATATAAAATACACCTAACTTTATAAGGAATTAAATGATTTAAATGATTATTTGATTTTCTTTTCTTCACAAAGATTTTAATCTTTCCAACTTAACATTTGAAATTCTGGTAAGATATTACTAATAAGGCCAAGAAAAGTAAGAGAATAAGGAGAAAAATAAACAAAGTAAAATAAAATACTCTATGGAATCTATTCATTTGTTTTGAAATCATGAAATGCCAGCTTGAGTACCTCCAATTTTTGGGACGAAGTTTAGACCAAGTCTAGCCAATGTAATATTTTTCCGTAATGTTATTATATCCCAATACGAATCATGCACGCCACATTTGACAATTCCTTGTTTTACATAACGAATATAGGTGAAAAAATCACAAACTGCAGCTATCTGAAAAAAAAAGAAAGATAATGGAATAAAATTAAGTTCCAGAAAGTTTCATTTTGAAATTTTATATTTTTCTAACAACAAAACCCACGAAGCTAACAAATGACTATTAGAGAATGTTAAGTCAGTATCAAAATACAGCAAGATATTAGTCCTAGAGGCTTCAAACAAGGTGATAAAAACAGTCGTTGGCCATTAGAGGCTAGTGGTTTGAATTATCGATAGCCAAATGAGGTGTGAGAATATTTAACTCACCTGATATATATAGGTGTGGTATAAGCATAGTTCATGGTAAAAGTAAAAAATATTGCTGATCAAAAAAAGAATATTCCTGATCAAATTACATATTAAATTTAATTATAAGAAATCTAGTTAAAACTATTTCATCCCAAATTACTGATTCAGAATCTAAGTAAAGTTGTAATTATCATCGTAACGAAGGATAGGGAAAGTGATATCTGCACAGGATCGAATATTTCTATAAGATAAACAGAGGAAAATGTAATAATTTGTTTTCAGCCGAAGATTGAAATAACAAACTCGATTTCGTGCAAACAATGAAATATAATACCATTCAGTATCACCGTTAACTTTCATTTTATAAGGACAAAAACGTGGCACTTCTGATAATGCACATGTCCTGAAATGATAACAGACAAAAGAGTGCACCTTAATGAAAGACAGCTTGCCCTTGTCAGAAATTAAATGTTTAAATGATATAAAGTTGAAATTCAGAAACAATTGGCAGAAAAATTGCTTAGAACACATATCTGACCAGAGGTGCACATGTTTTCGTTACCTATATACGAGATTTAATTTTAAAAATTTTACACATACAGTGTTGTAAAATCTGTCTTACAGGAATGCACCAAAATGAAGAGGGAAGAAAAAAATGGGAAAAGTTTGAAACTACTATTGCTGTGTGCAGAATACTACACTGACCTGACGACGGGTTTTGCTTCTGATACTTCTTCTAGTTCCAAAGTATTTGCCTTGATTGCATCCAAAACTTGTTCTGTTAGCTGAGAATTTATGAATAATTATAACTTCAAGTTTTTTTTTTTGTTACATAGAAGAAAGAAAGAAGGAGGAGATCCGCACTAGAAAAGGACATATTTTGATTGGAAAGGTCAAGTAATGATTTGACTGCAACTGTAATGATAAGAGATGATAAGGTGAAATGCGTAGCGCTTATCATTGCGATGAAAAGCCGCGCATTTCACTTAGACAGTCAGAAATGTAGGAGACATTACCAAACTTCAAAAGCAGAAAAATTTAAAATTATTTCATCTGAAACAGATGCTGAAAACAACAAAAAAAAACTATTTACCATAGTGTTGCTAAAATTAAGACATGGACAAACATCTTCTGCAATGATGCGCGACAGGAAAGGTGTGCTCTCATCCATTGAAGCACCTCTCTCTCTCCACTGTGTGAATTCTCTATGATAAATAGGATCGATCTAAAATGTGAATTTGTTTTTGAATTCAAAATAAAATGCAGTTCAAAAGTAAGTTACAGAAATAAATTCTCTATCACAATTTCTAATGTACATAAAGGTGACAGTAATGCTGCAACAATTATTTAAATTAGACTAGGCAATTATACCGAAATTGAAGCAAAAATAAACTGCAAACAAATTATATCACAGTCAAAACCTCAGAAGCCACCTCACGTTCTTCGCCTTGTTCAGGTACTGAATCCCTTCCGGATGGCGGCAAAGTGTGACTTTTACGACTATTTGCCGAATTATGCCGTTCCTTTCGACCTATAAAGAGAACTTTTTCCCTTAAAATTTCAATTCCTAATCGATTATTACACTTAACTAATATAATTTCATGTCTAGCTACTAAATTTTTCAGGAAATCTTGACTTATTAATTTGCGTTATAAAACATTTGGCTTCCGACAGATAAGATTTAAAGATAAGTGAGAACCAGAGAAGTGAAACGGTTCTATACGAAACATTGAAATTTTTAATTTTTTGAAAGGAGATATTTATAGGCAGACGTAGAAATAGCGTTACCCACTTCTTTATTAACTGAGAAATAAAATTAGACGAAGCTTATACACTCACGTGTGCCACTAAGAAATCTTGAGGCTAAGCTCGTTCGAGGTGTTGGAGTAGCTAAATGAGCTACTTGGTATGAAGATATCGGTGACTTCACGATAAGTTTTAAAGCTTCAACTTCAGCTACTAACATATCAACCTAAAATTATATCTATTCATAATAAATGCTTGCGGGAAAAATTTCAAAGAGAAAGAAGTATGAGAAAAAAGAAAGAGGGAAGGGAGGAAGAAGAAAATATTGCATGGTTTACGAACTTATGCTGAAAACAAAAAGGGAAAGAACACAATATAGACTTGAGAATATACTTTCAGGTGGCTTTCAGCTAGTAATTTCTCTGCTTTAACTCGGCGGCTTTCAGCATCGTTAACCATTCGATAGGCTTCCTGCAAGGAACTCATTAATAATGGTCGGACTATGATGTATTTTTGCGGACTAGAGGGCTTCTGTAGCTATGTCTCAATCAACACTGACAGATATCTGATCGAGAGTCCAGAAAACTCACTTATGAAACGAGTAAGGAAGTGGGATTCTTTTCCGGTGAATATTGAGAAAGTAAAAAAAAAAAGTAATTAATTCTTAAATCCTACGTCTTATGAGAATTGGATAGTGAAGTTATCGAATCATCGGTCGAGACAAAATTGATATTATGATAGTAGTAGTTTTCTCCCTTTCTTTCGTCTTCTTGTTTCAGTCCATTTATATTTTTGCTTAAAGCCTTTTTTTTTTCGGTGGGAACAACATAAATAATGGGATTCTACTGATGAACACCAAGGTATCATAATATTCATACAGTAACAGATAAGTATATTATGTTACGTATATATTATGCACAATGGACAGCAAACTTTGCTCAAAAACTTTTTCAGTCGGAGGAAGATTCTTCGATAGTGACATATGGCAATACGACTTATCATAACAATAAGACAAAGATGAACTTGGAATAGTTTCTCGGTAAGCTCCTGTACTTCAGAATCCACATGGTTTTGCAATTCACTTAATCGTGTACACTTCGCTTCTTTTTCAGCGATCGAATTTCTGGCAGCATTTAATTCTTGCTCAAGTCTTACAATTCGGTCAGCATCTTGTTCGTAGCTGTCACTTCTCGACGATGGCATACTTTCACTACAACACTGTTGTTCACTGCAGCGGATTTAATTAAGAGGTTAAAATGAATTGATAACAGTCAGAGAATTCGAACCTCATTAGTCCACAGGTCGAACAACAACCTACATTATAAACAGCTTAGTTAATTGTTTGTTAAGAGGTAGACAGACATTTTCCCTGGATTACACTGAACTTTGACATAAAAGGAAGGCGACATGAGAGATCTCTTGTATGATTATACGGGTGAAGTTAACAGATATTTTTCAATCAAAAAAGAAAACTGATCCAAGCTTAGCACTTTACTAATTTTTTCCAGTTAACAATCTGATAAAAACAGCTGCAGTTAACAGTAACAAGACTGATTGGAAATGGTTATATGTAGAACAAGACTAGAAAAATGAATATTTCTAGGCCAAGAAATTGGTATTAACTTAAATTTTATAAACCAAGCAGCAGATTGAACAAACCGTGAAGAGATGATGTCAATCGATTCTGATGGAAGTAATTGGACGCATGAGAGGAGTTCGTCAATACTTTCTGATGGTTGCATTACGTTGATTTCATCAAAGGAATTGTCAGGAACAGACGGGAAATTAAAGACTTTTCCAGGCTGTAAGATTATTCAGTTTTCCCTCATCCAGTTCTTGCTCCTTAAATGACCACTTTCACATAACAGAAGAAAATAAGAAAACAATCAGTGTTTAAAGCTGGTTCGAAACAGTCTCACACGAAAGTGACCTAAATAAGCTGACATTTATCTGTGACGACGTCATCATTATCAGAGAATAACATCACTCTAAAGGCTTAGCTAATCTAATAACATGGAAAGTTAAGGATTTGAGAACTAAAATTTAGTTCCACTCTTCAATAAATCCCAGTTCCTTTGAGAAGTAAGAACAGAATAATGTTTTATTTGTAAGAGAGAAAACGTTCAGCAAAAAAGCGTTTTATAACCACACAGAAGCATAAAGCATACTCCACAATTCTGAACAGTATCTTCTAGCACACCAAACAACCAGACTATGTTTGTTGACTACCTCAAGTTTTTTGGAAAAGGACAAGGATCCGTTTAATCTTAATATTGTTGTAGTAACAAGAAGAGAAAGAATTATTACACAGCTGTACATAGACAGAGTCTCAACAATACTAGCTTAACTTAGCTGAATTAAAGTCAAATTTTTGAGCCCCCTCCTCTATACACTTTGTTATCCACAGATATAGCTACAATACGAAGAAACACATTTGTCAAAGCGTAAAAAAATGCAGTATAATCTTACAAAGGAACCCATCTTACGCATAAGTTAAAAACTAATTTTTATTAGTCTTGCACAATAGAGGAACTGCACTCATTCATTAAATATATTTCGAAGGCAAATTTTGATCCGTTTGTTTAAATGAGTTTGCATGATAATGGATCGAAATTTGAGATAAATTTTAGGAAAAATGCACCAAGTTTTATTTTGGTGAAAGAACAGATAAATAAACCACTTTCTTATCAACAGTAGTTAAATCTTGCTAGCCACTTCATAACTTGTTTTTCTCTGCCAATAAGATCAAGTGGTAACGAAAAGTTGAAACTATTTTTCGTTAACCAACCTTTGTACTAATGACACTTCCTTAGCAATGGAAAATCCAGACAAGTTGGAGTAAAAAATCCAGCTCAAGCGAATCAAATGAAAGCTATTTATTTTTCTTATCAAAATAATCTGTTATTATCTTGTTCATAAGTTAAAACCCTGATAATACTGATTTGATGACTGATAGGACAACGTCTTCTGCTCACATAAGGAACAAGTCATATTGTTCAAGCAATGATATGCGCAGCAATAATAATGCAATAAACCTTTCCCTTCTCAACAGAGATTAAATTCCCCAGTACACTAAGTATAAAATGAAGGTTCCAAGACAAGAATCCATCCTCTTCACTCTTCTATCCAGTTCAAGAAAATTTCAAAAAGCGCATTAGCATATCATTTGGAAAAAATGTCTGCTAAATGCATCTGCAAAAACAAAATATTTTCAACTATTTCTAAATTTAAATATTTTTTCTGTATTCTGAATAAAATTAGTTACTTAAAAATAGTTTTATTTAGCATTTCAAACGTTGAAAAAGCTTAAATAAATTTTCTAATGAAAAAACCGGCAAAATCTCAAATTTTTAAAGCTCTCAAAAATTTATTATTTGAATTCATAAAACTAACCGAGAAAAAATCCTATATAATACAATCATATATTTGTATTAACTTTATAGACTATGCTTAAACCTTAGAAAAAATTGATTAAGTGTTTTATTTGATCTACGAAATAGAACTGAAAAAATTCATGTGAAAAAAAAAAAACTTCAAATATATAGAAACAGAAATTCAGAAATTGCAGATGTCAGAAAAAAAGACAATCATGATTAACCAAATAATTAAAAAAAAGCTTTAAATTAATGGAATTTAGATTAACGCAAGAGATTAGTGTTGTAGAAAGTAATAGTAATATTAATAGGTTTATAAGATTGATTTGGGACTGATCACCTCCTTCTCGAATTAATTTGCACTTTGGGAACGTATCGTTTGGATTGTATATGGCAATATTCATATTAAATTGCGATAATAATTAAGCTAAATGACACTTTATGCTTCATGTTTGTAATTAGCAGTTGAATGATGTTTATATTAGTGGTGCTTAGCATGATAATTATTGTTCGTGACGAATGTGCGGCAATAAAAATGTCGTACTTTATTTCATCAGGTCTCTAAATATTTACTTTCTCACATAATTGAAGAAATTAAAGTCACCAGAAGCATACGGATCATACAAATTCTTAAATTACAGTATCACACTCACTAAGTTTACTTTCCCCCTCTTCACCTCCCTTAAAAAAAATTCTAATTCCCCTCAAATTTGAACAATTATTTTATGCAAATTCCCTAGTGTCTGTTGATATATAATAGATTGGTAAGTGGGTAACAACTCATTTCATTATGTAAATGTCGAAATTGGCTAGTGCCAAGATTTTTTTTGTTGCCTTTGCAATTTACGGCAAGGAAATGAGTTGGGATTGTAATGGATATTATGAGGAATGTATTAAAGAAAGCAATGAGACAGAACACGTTAACGTTTATCACGTTGGATATCACAATATTGTAGGATTCTGCTCTGATCATACGCAGAACCTTCTACCGTGTCTAGCTACAAAAGTAATCAGTGGCCTTAAATCAGATTTATACTGTGTCTGTAAGAAAATGCTAACTGAGCGATAATATTTTTTTTCATTAAATAAACTGAAATCCTCCAAATACTTTTGTTTTATAGAGATGAAATTACAATAAAAAAAAATATAAATAATAAAAAGCATAACACTAGGGTCAACTTTTCAGAAAAAACTAAATTTTCTAGCTAGGTTTAACAAACAGCATGTCGGTATCAACGCTATCACTTCTTCTCGTTGCCTGTGAGACGAAAGCTCAAAACAAGGATTACGTCTGTGATTTTTTATTTTTAGATAACAATCAAATTTAATCCAAAAGTGAACAGTATGATATAAAATGCTCGTAAAAACGAAACCTGCTTTATATGGCGGGTCTTTGCATATGACATTGATGTATGACATTTGATAGGAAAAAATCCGTTAAATGAACTCTTTTTCAAAGGTATTTTGACTTGCATGGAGTGCCTGCTTAAAGATTTAATGGGAGCTGAAAAATAATCTTTTCAAAATCTGAAGCCGAAGGAGATGTTGATAAATTTAGATTTTAAAATAGGATGATTGTAGATGGAGGGTTTATTTCATTCCAGGAAATGTTGCAAACTCTGAAACGTCTTGCTCGAGTGTATTCATACCTTTGCGCTTTTTCAAATATTATAGATTTACATGATGATGTACAATGCTTCCGGTAATTAATAACATGTTGTTCTTTTTGAAACCCAAAAAACCATTTCATTTCATCACTTCCATTCCTCTTGTCAGCACTATGACATGAATAACTGATGAGGTCACAGACATCTGACAAAGCGCTGTATTCTGAATAAACCGGACGAGACCTGTATGTTCTATCAGTGTGGAAAAGTGAATTTGAATTTGTCGGAACCTTCTTCAGAAGTTTCATTCACTCAGCGACATGAAACCGCAAAAAGAGTCTATGCAGTCGATCAGCTTCATCGATTAGAAATCCTCACCAGTCATCAAACTCGGGCCAATACTCTTCATATTATCACAACATTCATAAGCCTAATGCAAATATTTATTTTACAATGATTTTTATAACAAAACAAAAATATGCATATGTGTTTATTTGAGAAAAAGTCATTTTCCTCAAAAAGCTAACTTTTTGGTATTAATAACTTTGCAACATAGACCGATTCTACTGATGGGCCAGCCATTCGTATTTTACGAAAATTTATTCTATAAATTTATGAAAACTAATTCTTCTTTCAGAAAAAGAAAGAAGTTATCGTTCCCTAATTTCAAATTTCATTTTGTGAACTTCATGGACTTTTGTGGAAACTTTTGCTTTCAAAATATGGCTAGCCAAGTAGAATCGGTCTTCATTCTTATTTTCAAGAACAGACCGATAGCCGAGGAACAAATACATGAAAAATGAAGTGGAAGGCGACTGAAAGACACTAAAATTAGACCCAATGAAAATATCATAAAATCGTTAATCGTCGATGGTTTGTAGAGACCAATTCTTAGCTGCTTTTTCTTTTCTACTTTATCCAAAGCTTATTTCATTTGTTCTCTGCTCAAACAAAACAAAAACCAAAAAAAGGGATAAAAAATGAAGAATCTAAATATTTGATGCAGAAATGCAAAATCCAGAAGGTTCATGATGAAATTAGCACTGGAACATAGCAGCAGTTTCTGAATAAAGTTGGAATGAAATATGAAAGAGCCTTAAAAACCTCCTGAAACTATTCAGTAACAAATGTTAACATGACAGCAAAGCACTACGCAAAAACATGAAGCCCTACGCTATTCAACAGCAGAATTAAGATAAGTAGCACTAGAGAAAAGTCCAAAATCCAGGTGGCTAACCCAAAACTACCAAACAATTTAGAAAAACTTTCCAGTAACAAAATGTACATTTAAACCGGACGAATAGAAACTGTGGAATAAGCCTTTGCGTATGCTGTGCACATCCCCTTGTCTCAATAATCCGGAAAAAATGCAAAGCTCCGGAAATCAACCTAAGTGATACTGTAAAAATCTGAACGGATCACAAAGACACAGTGGTATGTAGAGCAAATACAAGAAAAATTTTTTTCGAATTACCAGCTGCGTGTTACAGAAGTGTAGAAAAAAAAACTACGATAGAGAAAAGTGACAGAAACAATTGAATTCTGTAAAATAAATAAAATAGAACATTATGGGAAAGAACAATCTAGGCTAAAGGGAAAATACGGAGAGCACGAAGAGTCGAAAAGGAGTGTGACCAAGCTAATATTTGGCTAAGAAAATACCAGCGGCTAGTCAAAATGTGGGCCTCGTCACACTATCGCTTCAGCTTTTTCATGCAAACAATTTGGGCGAAAATATGAAAAGGAAATTCAATGAAAAATTCCCTAAGCCTATGACGAAACGTCAAAACGAAACAAAATTAATTCTTTCATTCATCGAGCGACTTTTAAAATTGATTCTCCTTTATATTTTTGGTATTTCGTGCATTTCGCAGTAATTTGAATTGATTGCGTACATTTCGAGAAATATCATAGGACTCAAGGTTGTTTATGTAGCATCATGGTATACCCAAAAAACCTTTTGGAAAGAGTTAATTTCCAATGGATTTGACGAAAACAGTTAATAAGTTGTAAAATGCCGATGACACGTAAACATACTGACACAGAAAGATCCTTGTAAATAAGAAGTGAAATTCTGATTTTATGGAAAAAAACGGGGTTTTAGATTTCTAACGACCATTTCGAATAATAAAAATTGTGTGGATAACTACTTTTAACAAAAAAAACTGCATTATTATTTGACCGATCGGTTTCTTTTATATTCAATTGATCTTAATCAATAACATGGAATAATACGCATTTATCCGTGTCACTTAGAGAATGATGTCATTGAAATCGAAAGAAAAAAGAAATGTGACAATATTTTATTAGCACTAGGAAGAAAAGGAATCAAAGTCTGTTTCGTATTGAAAAATGAGGCCACTTCATTGAAGAACGAAATATAAAACAGACAAGAAGTTATTGAATGGCACTTTTGATTGACCCCTCAACGACACTTTCTGAAATTATCGAAAGTCAAAAAGTCAACAAAGCAATCGAAAGAGTAGCGCAAAGAGCTTCAGAAATAAGATGGAGCTTACAGTTTCAGCGAGTTTCACAATCAGATATAACTCTCCGAATCAAACCTTCGAAAGAGATACTTCAAAAGTGGGGCCCTAGCCTTTTCTAAAATGGGTTGTGCATATAATAATGGACACTTATTTCAAGGATTCAGAATAGAAACTGAAATGTCATTAAGTTTTGGAGAAAGATATGAAACAAATCCTAATTCGGCACGAAATATTATTTGGAAATGTAAATGAAAATGAGACTAAACAACTGATACTGGAAAATCCCTTCACTGCTATTTGTTCACCGAAGTAGAACTATTGCAGATCATATTCATTTAGTAAATCTTTCAAAGGAAAGGACCTCACAAGAAGTATAACAGAATGAAAGAATAGGACTCTGCGAATTCCGCGCAAAATTGAAAATTGTCAAATTCTCGAGATTCAAAAAAAAATCCGCTAATCTGATATATGGGGAAGGCATAAGAACAAATTTTATAGAATTTGCTGAGTATGGGAGTGGGAAAAGTGAAGGCAGCGGAAGAGGAAGTTGGAGAAGCAAGTTTCAAAAAGCTCAGTTAAAAGATAGTAAACAGCTGCATGAATAGGAATGCTGAGCATCTGCTCACAGACTTAAGGAAAAAAGTTATGGATCGAAAAAACTTTCACAATTATCACTTCTAAAGCCAATCAATAGAGTCTGGGACACACAAGGGGCTGGAAGAATTAATCAATTTTAACTATCGCTTAAACATGTCAACTAAGAAAGTCTACCCAACCAACGGAATTTTATAACAGTATTTTTCACGGAATAGACCGTGATAAATACTGTTATAGAATTCGGAATAGATTAGATTCGGAATAGATCGCAGTGTAAAGTGAATGAGTCAGAAGACTGAAGTAATAGCTTTCAGATCGATCAAAATTCAACAAAATCCTGGTAGGAATGTCTGGTAAAAGATCTTTAGCTATTTATGCAGATTTTATTTTACAAATAAATTTTAAAACAGATTGGAGGATTAGGCTAATAATCTTTGAACGAGCGAAATTATTTAAAAGACCACGGACATGCAAGCAAATTCATTAAAACTGCGAAATGAATATCCCAGCTTAAAAACTTCAAAGAACACCGAATAAATTTCAATTAAAATCTTTCAATAAGCTTCCAAAAGCACCATATCATCCAGGTGATTCAAGCTCTACACGAAAATAAATTTTAGATATCACAACCCAAAAACAGTCAAAAAAGCACATAGAATTCTTCTCAACTCTCTGCAGTTTGAAATTGATTTAAGAAAAATTACTTGTAAAAATAAATATCCAAAACCATTTTCTTCGAGATGTTTTAATTTCTTCAAACCATTTGGATTCAAGTGTATTCTTTAGTCGAAATTGGACATTCCAGAAAAAAACGTATAATCTACTTCTGTCATTTCGGAATTCAAAGTAAACGACTCCAATATTCTTAACTAAAATAAAAAACACTATTTGAAGTTACAAGGACTCAAAACAGATGAAAATTAAAAAAAAAAACAATTGTCGAACAGGCTGGCAAAAACGAAATTGAATGAAAATTTCTTCATTCCTTTTAGAATGAATAAATTTCTCAGCAAAATCAGAAAATAAACGGAACATTTTGAAAACAATAAGAGATAACGCGAAATATCTGCTTATATAAAAAAAAGGTATCAAATAGCTCAGAAATATGCGACAGTACGACAGCAAATTCCGTGTAACTATGAAATTTTCTTGTTCTGTAACGAATTTCGAAAAAGAATCATTATTTTGGGAATTTGATAAAATTTCACAGTTCAGCAGGAGTGCGAAATTTGCCGACTTTAGAATTTAATAATATTTCTAAGCAAGTCCAATTTTGTGATCCAAATATCTTTGATATTCGTTTACTGTTCGCCACTGAGCATTTCCAAGTACCACTTGTGGTCTTTTTATTTTAATGAACTCAAAAGCGACATTCGGGTACCAATTATTCTTCCGCATCAGATAACATGTTACAAACATTGCACTACGTGTTCGACCAGCTTTGCAATGCACATACCTAAAAAATATTAAAATTTTTCGAATATACGGGAAAAAAGAAACCTCCTTCAGTCTACGTATCGCCTGAATGAATAATGCAATAACACATAAATTGCAATGTTCATGCTCCTCTTGCTTCAATTAATGTCGAACCAAAAATGCTCCACTAAATGAACTAAATCAAAGCAACAAAACTACTACTTACACTGATTTACCCTGTTGTCCAACTTCATCAACAAATTTTAGGGCCTTATCAATGGACGATCTTGATGTTGTACCTACGAAATCGACCATTGGTAATGCATAGAAATTTACACCATTTCTTCTCCATTCCTTTTCATCCATTGCCTTCCAAACAACTTGCGTCTCATATTCTATAACATGAGAGAAGTTGCTGTATTGATCAGTTTCCTTGGTTAACGATGTAACATCTATTATTGGAAGTCTTTATTGAAAAACTTCTGAGACAAGAAAAAGCCACACTAGAACACTCTCCAACTCAATAAATTTAGGAGAGTGGAGTAGTCTTTATTTCTCAAGAAAGTCTGGGAATCATAAACCTTCTGTACAACAGACTATGGCACCAACGTTCTCCTTCTCAATAAGTTCCTTTGCCATGCTACGGAAAGGCACTGCACCAAGTATAACGACATCATCAATACGATTATACCATGCCCATTTTATCGGCTGCAGATAATTACGTAGCAAATTAAAACCCAAAGTAGGATAAAGCAACAATCCTTCAAGCATGTCTATAAATAAACTAGATACATAACTCAAACAAAGTATTGATCAGAATGGATATACGCAATAACGCTTCAAAAATAATTCACGTTTAGCAATGTATTACTTGCTCGTTTCCGTTCACACAAATTACGATTTGAAGCTTCGTACAGTGTAAGGATATTACCATTAATCATCAAAGTGTGATCAAAATAAGAAGTCAATTCCTCATTTAGATATTGTTCTCAAAACTTAGTGTTCTGCAATTTTTACTTGAAAACTAATCTAATTAAAAACTGATGCTGTATTTAAGGGCCAATTTCAAGCAGACTGCAGTCCTTTTTTCAAACAAACTTGCAATGAATGTGGACAAATGAACATACAACAATGTCCACTGCTGTTACAATTGAGCTCTGCAGAGTTAGAGTTGAAGTAACAATCCTGAAGTTGGGATTAAATATTGAATTTTCGAAATTATAGGTAACCATGTCCACTTTAATGATGAATCATGTATCCGATCTGGATAGTACTTTCTTGATTAATTGGTCGGCATTTCTCTACCGTAATGCTCTAAACCAGTAATTCCAGTTGTTTCAAATTGCAATTTGTATAAACTAAACGAACATGAACAATCTAAACCTTATTGCCATACGGAACTGTAAAACGAACAGAATATAGGAATTCTTAGCGACATGATGCTTGAAAACAACTGGACAGAAACATTCAAATACGCATATTTGTGAAAATCTTTACTAATATTACTAAATAAGATAGAAATATTGTTAACTAGCTAAAACTGACAAGTAAAGCAATTGCAAAAATAAATATAAAAATCTTAAAAATGCTGCTTCGGAAAAAATTTTAATCTCTTGAACAGCACCAATGTAAAACAAACTTCAACCTTGAACTAAGGAATATTTAGGGTAAAAGAAGTACAGAAAGTCAGCCAGAACAATGGAGCATTTGGATATTTCTATTATTAAACAATAAGCAAAGCAAAATGAAATGACTTTTACTACTCAAAATATTTCATTTGATATATTCTTCAAATAAGAACAAAAGGAAGTTGTGTTCTATGTGTTTATTCTAAAAGCTTTTATTTTACGAAGAGAATTAAGATCTAGATAATGCGTATTATTAGCATTATTAACAAAATGAAGTATTTGTAAAACGAAGACTTGCCAACGGCATTTAATTAATTTTCTTTTGTTTGTGAAAGTCTCAAAACAATAATTTTTGCAACTTTTTTTGGTATCCCACTTCAAGAGAATTTAACAGATGATAGATATAACGAAATTATTTGAATGCATGACAAAAGAAACCCAAAGCAAGATGTTAATTTCTGGAAGAAAGTCCTTGAAAATGTTGGAGTCCAGGAAGCTTCCGTGACGTTAAAAAAAAATTATTACGAGGTGACACAGTAAGTTACATGTTCTTCTTAAAAAATTAATCCGCTATCAGATGTCGAAGAAACAATATCTACAATAATTACAAGACCCATTCTTATAAGACCCAAAAAAAAAATATTAGAGTATAAAGTCAGAGATCATCAAACATATTCTGTGGAGGATGAGCACTGGAAAATTCGTAACCACCACCAGCGATAAAACCAAATGATGAATATTCTTCGTCATTATCAGAAGATATAATTGGCTCACGATCGCTGTATTCAGAAGTGCCTGTAACTCGGATAAGAAGAACTAATCACACTTCCAGATGTACGTAAAAGGAGATTCCGGGTTTAATGAAGTAGTTATGTGAGAATCTAACATTAAATCGAAATGACTTTTGAGCAGTGGGATAAAAACTAGTGTTCTCATACAAAAGCTGAACCAAATGAAATGGATGCGAATGGCTCTACTAGTTACCATTATAATATTATTGAATAACAATATATCTTTACAAATAAAAATATCAAAGTTTACACTAATTTGTAGAAAACTGGCTTTATACTTAGATAATTTATAACAGGCAACTAACTCCATTATTTGGGATAAAAACAATTAAGATTTACCCGAGGTTGCTTTCATGGTCAGTTTTTCCGCCCAATGTTGGTCTCTTTCTTCGCGATATGTAGCGCACATTATTTTATTACGTTCTGAAAAAATCAACGAAGATAAGAAACATGAATGTGCAAAGCATTCTGCCTTGTACTCGCATTTATTTAACAGCAATCACTTTGAAATAATCTGGATTTCAAATTGTACTTGTTTCCATTCACTAAACGGAGCAGAAACGAATGGCTTACCACCTTCATTATTAATGAAGATCATTATCTATTATTTGAAATTACAAAAATGCTTGAATTTTAGAGAAAGATTACCCAGTGAAACAAGAGCTTTCCCACTATTAACTAATTCCACAGTCATTTCATCATCGTTTACAAACTGATCGATACCAAGCAAATGTAGAAATCGAGTTCTCAATCTGTAGTATTAGTAAACTAATTCCAAGGACAATAAGAGGAATCAGTAAAATTTCAAAAAGAACAAAAAAAAAAAAAAAAGGAAAGAAGAAACAACGAAATGAAGTTCATGGCTAAAAGTGAACAAACAAAGAAACTAACCTGAACCAAGTTCCCAGAGCGAGCAAGACAATGATAATAGGAAGATAGATATTGATCCCTTTTCCCAGAATAGGTATTAAATCCAAGTGACCCATCAACTGAAAACGATATTTTAAGCACGTACGAACGAACCACTGAAAATCATTGAACAAATAAGAATGCAAATTAATATTCATTGAAATATCTGATCTTAATTACTTGCAGTTAATGAGCCCTTGGGAAATCACCTACCAGAGCACTGCAATTCTGAGGTAAGCAAAGCCCATACAAGTTTTTTTAAATCCAAGCATTTCCTGTTACATATAGTTACATTTATTCGGAAACTTGATAACCTTTGCCAAAAACTATTCAAAAGTTCACAAACGACTTCGACACTAAGTACCAAATTTACAAAAATGAAACTTACTTTGGTAAATTGTGTTTCAACTCCAAATTTTACATCCGAAGTAATATGTGAATCCAGATGAATCATTCCCAACACATTAAGACATATGGGTGGAGTTAAACGACATAGTAAGCTATAATAAATTTCATAGTCCACCAAGAGATCAATTAGAACTAATTAGCACTGCACTGACCATAAATTATTCGGATCAAGTATTCATGCGAAAATTACAGTTCATGAACTTACATAGCGCTAAACAGCAAACTATTTTCATCAGTCATGTGATGAGGATCCAAATGGTAGTACCGATAGATTCGGAGTTTAAACACTGTATAGTATGCACATATACAAAGATACGATATGATTACCGTTGTGTAAATCTGAAATGATTACAATCAAAGAAGTTTAAGAGCATAGTTAAAACTCTGTCATCATAAATAATGGACCATCGATTTAACGTAAAGGGAATTTTTACCCTAACTGCAGATAACTCCTGCCTCTTTATTTCTCGCTTTTTGCTTCCTATATCGATATAAATTAAAATATCTCAAAAGCTTCCACTCCGCATAACTTATTAGACAGAAAAAGAAACCTGAATATGAAGATAATGATAACCATACGCTGCACGATGAACAATCACAGCTGCCATTGATAACCGTGGATGTATGACGAAGAATGTACATTCACTCCACATCACGAAACCAGTCATAACATAAAAAAAAAGACCGAGAACCTGGAAATTTATTTTGAGGACTCTCTTCTACAGAACAATAAGTATTACTAGAGACAACATATAATCATAAATTTAGTAAGGAAATCATCTAAATAAATAACTTCAAGTTCTCTTGTACCTTCAACAAAGTCCTCTTGTACAATACATGCCACAAAAAGCAAAAACGCGGTGGAATGTGGGAGAAATTTGGTTGATGAACTTTTGTTCTGAAAATAAAAACAATAAGAAAAAACTGAGGCAAAAAAATAAAAACAGAAGAAAACCGCATTTGTGTAATTAGCTTCAGAAAAATAAGGAAACATTTAGAGATTTCATGGTTAAGAGAATTAGATTATTTTATTATTAAATATTAAAATAATTTTTCAGAAATATATCATAAACAGACACAACGACGACTTACGATGAAAAAAGTTTCGACCTGACAAACTGGCCTGTCATTTCGGCTTGATGAATATCTTCAAGATATAATGCACGGCGAACTAACGCATTCCACTGTGCTTGCCTTCTATGATGATTTTGTATGGCACTAATAACACGTTTGTGCAATCGTATCTATAAAATTTCAATTGAAAATCATAAAACAAATTGTTCTAAGAATGTTTTATACCTTTTTGACTTTCCCTTTATATAGCTGGCTTTTAAGTGAAGATTCTAAAACTAATTTGACATAAAGTTACTGATACACAGAAGATCGAATGTTTCATCATATAGCTAAATGAAAAAACTAGCAAATCCTTCCTAAACATTTTAAATCACACATTTTTCACTCACTTAAAAAAAAGAGGCTAAAATGGAATTATGTGCAGCTAAGCTAAAAAGAGGAATATGTTTTTCAAAAATTCGCAGCAAAACAAAACTTGCCAAATACTTTTCACTCGTCCCAAAACTCTCACTGTCTAGTGCAACATGGGACGCTGCTGGAAAATGGTCATTCGATCCCGTAATGATCTGTGAGATCAGTTCAGGTGGAAATTTCGCCACAACAGTTTCTGCATAACCTCGCAATATATGTTCATTACACAGCAGCATAAGGACGCTTCGGGCTTCTCTAAACAGCCAAATTTAATACTCAGCTTATTAATTACACCCGCTTTCATTTTATGAAAACTGGTGTTTCATTTACTTCAAATGCAAATTCATTTCATTACCATTTTCTGATTTGCTTTTTGAAGACTCCCTAGAACAGAACTACAATATTTGCAAAATCAGCTGGCCATCGTTTCTTGAAAAAAAAATTTGTGGAAAGCTTTTTGCCTAAAGCATTGCAACTATCATGTTATTGTTAAATTATGTAGAAAGATAACGCAAAGTAACCATGGAAAAAAAACTTTTTGGCAACAAGAACACATACTTGTATAATTCTTGAAGAGTATCATCAGCGTCGTTTTTGTCTGCTGACAGCTTATCTATGTCAAAATACGTCTTGTTTAGCCGGTAATCTGAAATTTGGAATCTTTCGAAACATTAAATAGTATCCACTACAAGTACCCCGTTCTACTTATTCACCACTAACTGTTAAAATCTTAAAAAACCGACAGGATTTTTATTCCTTATCTTCCTCCAATTAAAAAAAAAAAGAAAACCTTATTAAAACAAATGAATCAACAGTTATTAAGAGCAGATTCAAAGAAAGAAGATTAAAGTGTAACGGAATAAACTGAAGAACCTCGACTTCCCATTTGCCAGAACTGCCGCGGGACCTCTATCAATCCGTAACCTAGTAGAACCACCAATAAAAATAGACCCCAGGTGTTAGAAGCAGAAATAATGATCACTTTTAAGTGTTCCCTGAAAAAGCTCAGCAATTCTAACTGTGCTTCTGGCAAGCATAAAGAAATATGAACATAAAAAGAAAAAATAAACGCAATTTTTTAAGATATCAATTGAAAAATAATCAATTAACTGAAAAGTATAGTCGAACAAATTAAACCACATAAAAAGTAAAAACTAACGCGTTTAACACTATTCCTTTCACGATGGCATAAATCACTAACATAAAGAACACAGTAACATATGTTCCATAATATACAGCATTGCTGTAAATAGCAGAACGCAATTTTCCAAGCGTCGAAAAATCTCCAGCATCTGAGTAACTTTGCATCAGTGGCAATACAAACCTAAAATTTGCTCAATGACAGGAGAAACAAAACGAGCTAACAAGGTCAGAAAAACAGCTATACAATGAGCAGTTGGATTTCGGAAAAGCTAATAAGAATATTTGTAACTGGATTATAATGACATTAAAAGGCTTAAAATACTTCCTATAAAATTATAGTGATTTATGCGGCATCAGGTAGGACTGCATATTTTGAAACTACAACTGCATTATTTTTCATTGTAAGAAAACTTTCAACACTAACCATGTCAATAATTGTGCTGTCCAGTAGACAATACGCCACATTCGTAGCAAAACATAATTAGGCACAAAACCAATCGGTTTTTCGCACACCGACTGTGTAACGTTATCGACATACAAATACTTTTCAGTTGATAATCGAGCTTCTCCCAGCACGCAACGGTTGTAAAATGTCTAAAGATCCAAACGAACAATGTATCTGTACAAGTTTACAGAAGTCCAAAAGCTTTTTATTCACAATTTATGAGAAGCTAAACTTTAAACACATATAACGTTTACAAACAAATGGCCGCAGATGGCATAATTAAGGCTTGTAAACGCTTTTAAACCAGTGCCAACTAAACTCAAATCAGGTTTAAAATTGCAAAAAAAAAAAAGAAAAAGCATACAATAGCAATGTCCAATGGTAGAATAAAGATAATAATGAACGAAAAAAACCATCCAATAAATGTTGAGATCGTTACAATGAAATGTTGTCGCCGCCAATTACCATATTTATTCAGTAAAAACAGCGTCAGGAAGAAAACTGCACTTAGCTCCAACACCAGTAGGTTGACACTCATCTAGAATAACAAACTCTACGTCCTGCTCATAACAGCAAGAACGAGACGGTGAGTAGACATAAAATTAACCAAAAGGATAAACTATTATTCAAAAACTTCAGTTAGACAAAACAGGCACTCAGTGCTTTGTAAGAAGATTTAGAATTAAACCTCAACCAAATTTCAGGAAGTCTGAACTTGCTGAAATTTTTTGCATCTGCCATGTTGGTTCGGTGCTTCAGTTAGATTTCTCTTCCAACACAGACTGTATGGGAGTCTCAAAATGTGTAAGTTGTTGAAATAAGAGCCAGTCCGTTATTTCAGGTTACCTGAACCTCGACTGTTAACACATGAATGTTTTTCAGCTTCCAGCATCGTTTTCCAGCTAAATAGTTTTACTTCCACTTTCATATTATAGAACGGAATCATGAGAAACCCATGTATGTATGACAGTTTCCTCGATCAACTGATGTCTCAAAATATGCAACTAGCACAGAATTTCAAAATATATGGAATTAATGGAAAAGCTTTCCGTACATTTGGTACTTCAGCTGCTAACTTAATTTCAGCACTTAGTCACAAATTTTCAGATGAAAAAGAAACAAAGAATGAAGTTCAATACAGAATTACTACTCATCTGCAATCAGAATTACAGACTTTCAAGCCACATGTTCTTAAGATTTTATTTCAGTCACTTCGCAATTTTAAGTAACATAACCATGAAACTAAATACAACATTAAAACTAAACACAGCACAACAAACAATTTACCCATTCGAAAGTTAAAATTTTAGTTTTACTCACAAGTCTGAGGGACCAATTTAATCCTTAATAATAATTCTAAGGATTTTAATCCACACTACAGAAGCTGAAACCGCAGCAGTCTCACTTGAAACAAATTTTAACTTCTCAGGAAGCCTGTCCCGAAGTTTTCAGGAAGAAAAGATACTAGAAAAGATACTGAATACAAAGTTTTGCAGAAGTATTTCAATATAAATGTAATATTTACATCAGCGTCCCAGGAAAGAGGAAACTTTAACGCTCAAGGTGGATATCAAGAAAATTTCCGTACCACCAAAGGCCATCAAATTCTTCGAACACAATTTTTTTCGCAATCCAAAATATGCACAACCGGTAAATTAAATCTCTTAATCCTCCTCTTAAAAAACAATCTTGAATGTTGCAAGCTGGTACGGTACAAGAATACCACTTGAAAATTTTTAAACACAAAACCGTTTGGTAATAAAACCTGAGATAATAATGATAAATGGCAAAGTGAAAACATGTTTTATAAAATAGCCCTACATATCGATGAACATATCTGGTTAACTGCTATTTATATTTCATGTAATAATCAATAAAAGTTGAGAACGCTGCAAACCCCGCCGCACCTAAAACCGCTGGTTTTACACCTGCACGAAGACCAATCATACCACCAACAATAGCTCCAGCCAAAGTGCCATTTTTCCAGTCATTATTTGCTCGATAGGTTTCCACCAAGCATTCTGTACCCGTAAATAGAAACCCTATAGAAGCAAAATTTTTTCCATAGGAACGCATCCGTGACTTTGATTCCAACCACATCTCTTTCAGTGTCGGCTATAAACAATGATATTTCTTGATACTTGAACCTGTGTTAGTGAAGCAACGTGAAAGAGGAACACTACTCATCATTTCTGTCACTGTAAAAGGTGGGAACCAGCTATTTTCCTAACAATAATCTTTAAAGTTGAGCAAGTCAGCTGAAAAACCTAAATATACGTACCGTGTACTAGAATTAATAAATAAATGAATCATACAATTTTAGTAGGGTCGGCCCCAACCG
This sequence comes from Setaria digitata, assembly GCA_003640385.1. NCBI lineage: Eukaryota > Metazoa > Nematoda > Chromadorea > Rhabditida > Setariidae > Setaria > Setaria digitata. The sequence continues at coordinate 283,253 of RCAB01000003.1, forward strand.
CCATAGTTGCTTGCGGATCAACAGAAGCAGTGAACAGTCCAAAAACAATGCCAAGACCGAAACCAGCAACTGCTGCAACAGTCGATTTACAAGCACAATTCTCCATCAACCGAGAAAGCATCAATTCTTCACGAGTTATGTCTGGCAAAGTGAAGGTCTGAAAATCTTTCTAACCGAGACAATAACATCTATTAAAAACTAGTTTCTAGCCAAACCAAAATTTTATGTTGCAGATGTATCATACATCTACTATGCCTCTTAGGCTGCCTGCTTACAAGAAAGGATTTCTCACAGTGGTAGAATATCAACCTTCATTACGTTATCTCCCAGACTTTTGTAAAAACATATATTAAGCAAAGAACCAACCTGAGCAGGCCGTAACAGATTATGATTATTATTCCATGGTCTACTCCTCCTCCCTATCATTTCATCCATTAACTGGCAATACGCTGAAGGCACGTAGCTGAATTCTTCCACTTTCTCCTCTTTTGGCTCTACTTTTCCTGCTACAAATGGGTTACCAAAAGGACTGTTGAATTTCACCATTCTCTATGCTAATATCGCATTAATTTCTGCGCATCTTTTTTGACAAGTCCTACAAAAGTGTGAATTGGTCACAAAACTTCGTAAATTATAATGAACGAAAGATACACACACTACAACTACCTCAATAGTCTGCCCTCAGCTTCAAGTCAACGAAAGTAAGGAAAGAAAAAAGAAGGAAAACAGCGACTTTAAAAACATACGTTAGGATTTAACGCAGTTCGTAATTGTTTCAAGCTGTTTGGATTCGTAACTGCATTCACCTTGGTGCAGGGATGCGTGAGGAATCTAAGCAGGGGATGTGGAGCTGTGTGAGGAATGTAAATCTCATCTTTTAAAGTGTTCAACTGCTGAAATGGGATTGGAGAGATGCAGCCGGAACCAAAGCATTTAGGAGTGGACATAACTCCTTCCTGCAAGGGAGGGAAGATGAGTGGGAACGGACGAGGGGGGGGGAAGATTCAGGATGAGATCCGAACGAGAACTGCTACCTTCATAGGTCACGTCCAGATATAATATTTACAAAGTCTCAGTCTCAGTCTTAGTCTATGGAGATGGAGTTCTCTGAGTTCATGTTAATTTCTAGTCTCTGTTTCCGATGCTCTCTGTTGTTTTCAGTTGGTAAGAACACCGTTAATAATGATTCTGGACTTCATTCTGTTGTGATCATGGGGGAGAGCGGGGTGCTGTTATTAGACTACTCGAATCAAGGAAGTCACTTTCCTCAGTGGTTGGTCAGAACAGTTTCTTGTTATTAGCCTGGAAATCTGCGTTGAGCGTCTTGAAGCATTTTTATAACCTTGAAGCGGAACACATTGTTCAGAGTTATTTGAGTGATAAATTAATACTATTGCTCCTACTAGATTTCATATCATGGGTTAATCAATAACATCAATTGATAGGACAGCATTTTTCGGTGCACACGTACTGCGCAACTATCTCACTGAGGAGGAACGTGGTGGTGAAACCGGATTCCGTCCGACATACACCATCTTTCAATGATTCAATGTATCGGCGAAGCATTCCGTCACAGCGGTACACAATTTTTCGATCTTTCCATCTTCATTTTACCTTGCAATAATTGATTTAACATTTCTAATTTGTGAGAATCGAAATATCTTCTGCATATGGAGGGAATTGCCAAAGTGTTATTTGAAGATTTTGAAAATAAGAGAAATGAATGCACTAGAAAATGCGTCGACCCATTGTTATTAGTCTAAGAATTTCAGAAAATCCCCAAGGTAAGTCCTGATCTAAAACAAATTTTATCGATCTTTTTTATTATCGAAACTTTCATACCGTGGACTGGATCTGGAATTCTAAAGTGTTTAGTGAATTCAGATGCACTTCTCGATTTGTGATTTTACTAGAATATATTTTATTTTGTAGAATTACTTAAAGAAGAATTGGAAGATCACTCAAAAGCCTTTTCAGCAAATACATCTTCTGCTATTTCATTATCCTAGTGGGCGGTTTAAGCCGTTTTTATCAATGTACTACTCATTTTTTGTTGAACTCTTAAGTGTGTTTTATTTATCTACTTCGAAACATGCCAAATTAAGGTCCTTTCAGCTTGTAAATCTCAGTAGCCACATTTTCAGCCCTATGAAAACTTTGTTGCTCGCAACTCTTTCATTGTTATTTCTCATTGAAGAAATACACGCTGGGTATGAAGAAAGTAAGATTTAAATCGTTTTAGAAATTTTAAAATTATAAAGATACTGCCTCGGTGCATATTAGAAAACGAGCCTGTAATGAAAATAACTTGCCGGGACGCTTTTGTTTTTTACAATGTTTACTTTTCCTAAAGTAGATTTCAGCTATTGTGATTGATTTATCACATTGGAGAAGTCACCAAATTCATAGATTAAAATTTCCAAAATAAGTATTGATTAAAATGATATCAGGGTATAATCTGAACAAACTACCACCGGACTTGAGGCCTATTATGGAATTAATTGGACTTTGGCAACTAGAAACAAGATCAGGTCCAACACGTGAATACAGCCCTCCTGATTTGATTGATATTGCAATTAATCCAATACCAAAATTTGGTGCTCGTGCTGCTAATATTACGTGAGTATTGTCTCAGTTGAATTGAGGAGTAAAAGTTCATTTGTTTGAAGCTTGTAATCGAGACTCACTGCTAATTTTATATTCATATATATTTGGGTACAAAAACTCAAGCAAATGATAAGCTTATTTTCATCCCTTCTAAATATGCTCTTGCATGTTTATGCAGTAAAATTTAAAAGTTTCATAACAGAATTGCTTCCAGTTTTCTGACATATTTCAACTAACTTCATCATTCTCTTTTCGTTACTATCAATTCACCGATGCTTAGCAGTGCTTTTTGTCTTCCTAGTGAAAAAGGTAATTTCTAGCTGCTAGGAGTGTAAAACTTATATTTAACAAATAGAGAAAGATATTGCAGTTGGGTATATGAAAAAACAAAAGAAAAAATTTATTTGGGCTCTGCTGCATATGCTTGTAAATTCAAGAATTTTGAATGATCAACGTCTGAAACAATTCATTTTAAATTTCACAATTTTAATTCAGCTCCTTTATCTCATGTTTCAGTTTTTGTTGACTTGATAGATAAGAGTAAAAAATTGACAGATTCCAGCTCTGAGGATCTAAATACGTAAATTTCATATTACTGTCTAAACCATTAAGAAGTTTCTTATTCTCTTTTTATAATGCTTCTAATAATATGCAGTCGAACATCTTCAACAATAAAATTGCAGAAAACATTTTTTTTTACCAAAAACAGTAGGAGAATAACAAATTTATTCTGTTGCACTTCCTAAATTCACAACAATTTGAATTTTTTTTAACCACTGTTGCAATGCTTATGAAAATGAAAAGAACTGTAGGATATTTGCATTTTGCTCCAAATAATATTTAATTTATATTAGATGGTAGCACACACATGTTAGTATGCGTCTTATTATTTTTATCATAATAATAATTGTATTTATATATGATCCATAATTTCATACCAAGTAGAGTATATTTTTGAACCTTAAAATACTTATTTTCTTCTGTATTATGGTGCAAAAATCTAGTAAGATATGCTATCCAATTAATTTTTCAAAAATATTTCAGCTATTTGTACCAGTAAGATATTCATTTTAATACCGTAGCAACCAAATGTTTCTGCAGAGTACTTATTGAAGTAAATATGTGAAAAATAATTTATCAAATCACTTGAAAAAGAAAAGGTAATCAGATTCAATCGCATGTGCTATTTTGGTTTAGAACAGAAATTTTGGACAATTAAATTGATATTTATGTGACAATATTATTCTTCGTCTCGGAATCGGAATCATCGGTTACAACTTTAGGCACACTTACTTTGATTCGCAAAAGAATATCATACGATCGGATTATGGTTTTATGCCAGTAAAGAATGCAACAAAACGAGATCCTCGTATACACATCGCATATCTTACTACCAGCAGTGAAGGTACTTCTTTTATCTTATAAAAGCTGATAATTAAAAAGCAAGGATTTAAATTTTGATGAACTAAGATGATTTAAACGGTAAGCGATTTTAATCGAAAATAATCACCTGCATCCGTTGTCGATTTGGAGAATTCGAGTACATTTCTTCATAAAATGTTTATTAAAGGTTATTCGATGATGGAACAAGGCACAGTGATAGGCCGTAAAATAACTTTTCATCTGAAACAATTCCTTCGTCGTACCTTCTCAGTTGGAAGTGGTGGGATAGATTTAGACATTCGAGAGGTATTTTCATATTTCTGTGAAGAAATTTGCTATTCTTATATTCTACATATAACATTGCATAATTTCAATTAATACAAGTACATTAACTAAAATATTATGGTAATGTGATAAAGTATACAGTAATATATACGTTTTTTCAAAAAAAATTTCCACTTTTTTCTTTTAAAGTGATAATGGTGTAAAATTATAGTCGCTAATCGAAGTGGAAATATAAAATGCAAATTTTCAAATATAAAAAAATGCTGTATTAATAGCGATAGTAGAACGCCGAAATAATTCGCACTCTTACACGTATATTATAATCATTTTATTGACCAATTCAAAGCAGTAGTCTGACTTAACTAATTCTGGGAAATATTTCTGGATAAATACTCTTTGCTTCTATTATGAATTTCATTATGAACATATTTAATTCAAATTTCAAATTATAGTTCGAGCGACGAATCGAAATTCTGGATTTTAAGCACATGACAATGAAGATTCGTGTCGAAACAGCTAGTGGAACAGAAAGTTTTTCTGCCAGATATCGGAAAATTATACCTTAAGCATAATATTTCCATCAGATTGAAATGCTCTCCGAATATAGCAGTCAATAAATTAATTAGAAATAATAAATTGTATACAAAAATCTGCTAGTTATATCATGGAACATGAAACCATTTTGTAATTTTCATATTTCTCATCAATGATTTCAAAATTCTTTGAAATTATTAATATTAATAAAACTAGGCTTATACTACTCGAAAATTATGAATGCTTGAGAATTATAACCATCTACAGTTCTTTCAAGTCTTTTATGATATCTCCAATCCTAAGAATAAGTTCGTTGGAGCTAATTAAATTTTTTGCTTGTTGTAGCAGACTTTCTAAACTGCTTATTAGTATCCCTGCGAACGAGATACTCTTTTTACTTGCCTCTTTCCATTTTAATGTCGAATCCATCTTTGTCTTTTAAATTTTTAGGAAATTAGAAAGGACTTTCATTTGATTTTTACCGCAATAAAAATAGTGGCGAGAAAGTTGCTTGACCTCTGACACTAATGATCTTCTGATGTTTTGATATCGATTGAAATTTTAATACACGAAACTGCATCTTATTCATTCTAAAACTTTTTTAAAGAAAAATCTAATTATACCGACGAGTACAGGGAATATTTAAAACGAAAATTTCACTTAGGTTGATACTTCACCATTGATTCATTCGAAAACTTGCCAATGGAATTGTTTCCTCATCATAGTGATATGTAGGTAGAAAAGGTGGCACATTTATTAATAGCACAGATTAGTTGCTAATTACATTTCTGGCAACTAAATATTCTTTTCACAAAATGGAACAACTGCGGTATAAATTTTTTTTTGAGAAGCTCAAATTTTGTTGAAATTCTCAGAAAAGAAATCTGTTGACAACGAATTATCGTTATTATGCCTGTTACTCAGACGCATGCGCTAACTCCTATGTCAACTTTTCGTGTACTATTTTATTTTCATTAACCTCAAATCTGGTTTCGTAATTCTAAATGATTTCCCTTCTTGTCATTATCGCTGCATTTATGTTTATCATTGTGGAAGCACTAACCATGATTCTATAAATCATAAAGAAATTTACACCTTGCGGAATGGAATATTAACTCACTCCAAAAAAACATTTGCGAAGTTTTTCTTGAGCCGAAACTTTCTTAAAATCAGACAGCGATAAGATGGGCTACACTAAGATTTAAAAGTTTGAGGTTGGGCATAGTGAGTGCATCATTGCAATGATTGAATATTTAATGTTAATTTGTTGCTTGTCCAGTTTCTTTAAATATCCATTTAACTTCCCCGTGAGTAATGTCTTCAAGCTTAGGCGTAGTAACATATCAAATCGGTTTCTGGTGACAAAAGTTTGCAATTACTTGGTGCTAAAGCCCTTCGAATCTGTTATCTCTCCTTGTGGAACACTTTTCGTTTTCCATGTATAGCAGTAACTCAGGCGGGCCGCTTGGCAAGAGCTTGTTGGAGTATCAATTGACTATCAAATGGCTGTCCTACTGATTTGATACCTATCCAAATGTATTAGTATCGTTGTGTTTCATGCTGTGGATGAACCATTCACAGATCTTTCAAGAATTTACATTATTATTTGTTTTTTCCCCTTAAAGTAGTTGAAAGTCCAACTGAGAGAGGTACCGGATAGATTCAAATATGGTAATAGTGATTAGAATTGAGCAGAAACAGAAGTAAAAATGAAATTATATAAGAATAAGTAATGAGTAGATTGCTGAGACAAGTATAGAAATTTCAATCGGTTTACGTTTTCCTTTTCTGGATTCTACCCAAATCCCTCATCAACTGGCTCCATAAAGAATAATTCCAAGATCAATTATTAGTAAAGTTAAGAACCTAATCAAAAGAGACAGTATTAAAGTTAATGAGATTTAGTACCTGCTAGAATTTTATCGCAGCTATCTCCACACTGCAGCAAATAATATAATTATTGCTAAGCCGTTAAAATATTTTTATTGAGTCAGAGAAAATATTTGTTCGACTCAGAGCAAACGCAGTAAAATGTCGTTATGTATTTGCTCTGATACTGCCTCTGAAAGGTGAAATAATCATCAGAGTGTCGTTAAATGAGAATTATTCGTCAAATTAGATTTATTCGTCAAACAAAAGCAAAGTGAAAGTTTCCTGTCGTAGGTCGGAGAATTTAGTTGATTTTGAATTGTCAAAAAGTACACTTTTACATAAGTTTAAAGGTTAACTCTTCTAAGGTGCACTAAAAAGTAAAAAAGTGGCGGTAGAAAAAAGGATAGAAAAAAAGGAGTTTATTAAAAATTTTTTTTTAAGTTCCGAGTTCGCTTTGTTGAATATTTGATTCTAGTCTAGTCTCAAATTTTCTTCAAACTAATTTTTAGGATAATTTTATTCCCAATACCTTAGACTAATTTTAAATTGAAAATAAAAAGATATAAATGTCTTAGTAATAGACGACTTCTCGGCTACTGATATCTACTGAGGAGGTGAATTAATCAATCAATTAATCAGAAATTAGGTTCAATGCGTAAATACGGATTGAATTAGTTATAGAAAAATGAGACAGAAAATAGTTGAAATATATAAATGACAATTTAAAGTCCCTAAAAGCAGCTGTTTATTTTGTTTACTTGTCATAAACGCATTGAGTCCTTACACGGAGATAATTTCAATGATAAGGATAACTTGATTTTCCGTTCAAAATGTTGGGAAAAGACAAAAAAAGGAAGGGATATTTATCATCAATAAAACAAGCAATAATAAATTTAAAAATTAAAATTTTTCCTCATAACAAAGATGTTTTCTTTGTTTTCTTAATGAAAAGATAAGCGAACAGTTATTGAAAAAAAAAAAAATGACATATGCCATAATGATTGATGATTCCTGCATGATAGATGACATACTAATATTTTCAAATCTGGAAAAAAAATGGCCTGCTTACTGTTTCATACTTCTTGTACTTCCATTTGCTGTGATTTCTGAAAATTTAATTTTAGTTTATCAACTAACCTCACAGGCATGACCAGATTTGTATCAATGATACTAGGAGCTGGTCTCGACTTATCTCCATATTGTAGTAAACCGTAGTCGATATAGACAGACTAAGGAGATAAATAAGGTTGCTTTTTATTTCTGCTTCTCTCAGTCACTTTATAGGTTTTCTTGTTAGCTGTTGACGGTATCAGTTCGGGAAGAAATCCAAATATCCGAGGAGGAGTCCTTCATTGGATTCATCGCCACTATTCCATATCCCTACAATTGCCGCATGGCATATGTGCAAGTTTTTCTATTGTTAAGAGAACCAATCCATTCTGTTCATCTTCTTAATTGATGTCTTTAGTTTTAAATGAGTGGTAGGAATTTACATGATTGAATCATAAAAGTTATAATTTTATGGATCTTAAATTCATAATTTCATAAGTATGTTTTAAAAACACTATAATTTAATATATGAGTTTTAAGATTTGGAACTTAAAATTGGATTTTTGAAAACTTTCAGTGAATTCTTATTTAAAAAAAAATTAAATAACAGAAAATAAATATAAGCGAATGACCTTACTATTGCAACCTTCCTTGTATGAATTCCAAATTTTAATTTTTTCAAATCCACAATGCTGAATTCTGAGTTCTATTCCTTTACATCTTATTCCTTTTCTTTTTTGAATTGGCACTTTGATTTTTTGAATTGCTAGAAATTTGCTATCAGTAGTTTGTTCACGTTCTTTGTTCTTTATGCCCAAACATGTGTATGGTTTAAATAAATTTCCCAAAACGTCTATGAGAGACTGAGAACTGCCAGTGACTGTCAGTTTAAGTTGCCGATCTCTTCTCATTCGATTGACGGTAATCTTGCCCGCGCCCGCAGTAAGGTAACCGTAGTGTTAATACTCGTACTTCTGGAGCAGGGAAATGGTAACTCGAGAAAATGGCACGAAGATTTGTATCAATTTGCCAAAATGCCGCCGCAGTGCTGTCACTCAAAATTTATTTTCAGCACCTATGGACCGACAAACAAACGAATGGATAGCAAGACCCCAGAGCCATCAAAATGTCATTTATCCGTCCTCTACCGAAATCTTTCCGCATCTTTTCAACCTTCAGACGATAAGATTCATTGCTGATAACTTTGTAATTATCAGATTACTTTTACTTTAGCACATTCTTGCTTCTTCCAGCGAAGGAAATAAACCTTCGACAGGTAACAGCTTTTCAGATATCCTTCCAATTATTCTCACTGAAGTTTTATTATTTAGACAAGTTTAAATTGTTTCAAGAAAAGTCTAGTTCGCTTCCATCTATTTAGCCTAATATTTCATCAGAAAGAAATACCAGTCAATAAATATGTCCCCGTCGTTCAAGTCAAGCATTGCTTGCCTAATAATGAACAATAATGCTTATTATCCTATAACGCGAACAAAACTTGTATGATCTATTGTCTGCACATGCCGGAAAGGTGCGTGGCACACGTCAAACAAAGTGCCGTTAATTAATCCACGGAAAACATCCTCAGTGAATAAAAATTTTTCTTAAACTGAGCTACTGTCCTGAATTCTGCGCTTCGTTATCTATTTTTGAAGTATTTAAATTTTTTGAGCTTCCTGCAACTTAATTTTTGCATTTGAAGTATTTTTGGCTTTATAAACCAGAAAAAAATTATTGTATTGTAAAACTTATCCTGGAACATATTTTGCTTTACATTTTAAACACTAGATTAATTAATACTTTTAAATTAATTCTTTCTACAACAATATATTTCCAAGTTAAAACTAGCATTCACTTGGAGAACAACAAACAATAAAAGGGATAGTCTCTGAATAGTTCCGAATAAAGAAAATCCAGTGATTAATAGATGTGATATTAGTTCTGGCTGGTTATTACTAAATGAGATACGGGTTTCATTACATGCACAATTTATAATTGGATATCTGGCCCCTGGAGACTTTTTTTATATAAAAGCTATTATTTTTGTTTATTTGTGTTGATAAAATTTTTGCTTTAATGGTTTCACTTAGTGCTTCATTGCGCTGAACTCATAATTGCTATTTTAGTTCTCCCTCTCAAGGCGCTAACGATTTGTTATTTTAGGAAAGAGAATCATAAAGTTTCGTTTTCTCTCTCTGTTCATTGCCATGTGAAGGAAATAGTCAGCCAACTCATTTTAATTTCTCAAAGGCATTAAAATAAATGATATTTTTACCATTTTTTTTGGATTTTTAATTGTCCAAAGCGATTTTAACTAGCTTCAATTTGGCTCACAAAAAATATTAAATAATAATTAATCAACGAAGAAAAAATTCAATTTTTCCTGCTAGAGTTTTTCATTCAAAATGTTCCACTTTATGCTGAAACATCTCAAGATCCAATATCACATCCGTTCTACTCTCCTCTCGCTAAGAAATCAGATGTAAATTTAAATTTCACTAATCGGAACCTACATTTCTGGGATTTAGATCTTTCGAGAATCCCAAAACATTGTTCTGAATATTTAAAAAAAGGCAAAATTTATTCTATTTCATGAAAATTTACTGGAACTAAATTCGCGAAACTAATTCGATTAGTGGACTCAACGAAAACGCCCTTCAAGCCATCATCGATTTCACAATAATTTTGTTGTTTAATGTTTTTTCTCCTTTCTTTTTCTTTTTTGTGGAGCATATAAATTTGTCAGTCCCTGTGCATAGATGTACCGATTACTATCAGTACATTTGCTCCAATCTGCCCTTATACTTACTGCTTATTGTATATGCATACACTACTTTGAATACACTTATTTAAATGCTCTATAAGCTTTGCAGCACGAACTATGCAGTTGGCTTCTGTCACTAAGCTTCTTAGTGAGTTGAAAGTGAAATTGTCTTCCCGTCAAAAACTTCAATTTTTTTTTACAGAATTTAATTTTTCTTTCTTTTGAATTGAAAAACTAATAAGTTCACAGGATTTTCGAATTATAAAATACTGAGAACAAGAAACATTTTAAAATTTTACTATTCACTATTTTCCATAAGTAGATGGCGACGTAGTTTATGTTTTCGTTTTAATTGGATGGCGGATATTTTTGCGTGAACTGAGGTTACACAATTGGTAAAACAACTATTAAAAAGTTTAATGTCATTAAATTAACGCTATATGAATTTATTTTGAAATTACTTTGCTACAAATGAGACGCATTTTTTCGAATAAATGTATAAACTGAATTAAACTCTATATATGAACTAAAAGATTTTATTTTCTAACCTAATCATTTCGAAACCAAATGAAAGAATTGGAAATGATTCATTTTCAAATAACTGAAAGGAAAGTTCCTGACTTGGTTGAAAATTCCTTGATTGTTATTAAAATTTAAAACGAAATTCAAATGTTTTTAGCGAACATAAATTATTGAAATGAATGTTTGCAATTAATGAACCATCTATCACATGCGTATAACCATTATTCTGGGAATATATCTATTATAATTAAATTATAATAGATATTTATAATCTTTACTCGCCTACATAAGTGTAAGATGTGTTTGTTACTATGCATAAATATCGTTATGACAGCAAAGATTATAACTTCGAGAATGATTGACCTAAAAATATTTTTCGCACAAACATCTATAAAAGTTTTAATGTCATTATTGCTGATCATTAACGAGACGAAGGGAGCATAAGGTTGTTGATGCAGATTACGAAGTGTAGCCTGTCACATTTTCTTTATGCTGATGACACGAAGGTTATAAAATGCTCACTGTGTAGTATACAATAACTGTGCAGTGATAAAACCATAACCTATCTCAATCACTTTTCTTGGATACTTATATTTTGTTATGATTGAATTTCCGAATAGCTGTACCTGATAATTGTTGGGTTGTAAAAAAAAAATGATATTTATCTTTTTTTCAGGCAACTCGCACTTGCCGAAAGCTTAGTTACAAAGCAAATAAATTTTCTAAACATTCCGGATCAAAGCTAATCATCCTTATGAAAATTCCATAAACACCTTATCTTTATGTAAATTTTATCATCTTTCAATACCTTCTTCTGATAGTTTTTCTGATTTTATGCAAAATGTGACGTAATTGGAGATAATCGCAAGTTCTATGTTGACGTAACTATTGGCTAACTCAATAATCAAATGAAATCGTGACTGTGTAAAGAAAATGCCGCAGTTAATGATGCCATTTTTATGCTATCATTTATGCATTTAACAAGTGATCTCACTTTCTGTAACCAACAGCTTTATTTGAATCCATTTTATTTACTTACCCATACTCTTACTCAGGAAAATTACCCGACACTAATTAATATATATGAAAAGGATATTCTGTAAAACTCTAATTCAGTGCATAACCAAAACACTGGAGACTTTTACAACATAATTTTTACAATACTAAGTTACTTCAGGCACGGCATTTTTTTGCACTGATGAGAGAAACAGGTTGGAACATAGCTTGCGGAAATGGTTGCTAATGCATTTATTTGAGGTAGTGCGAAATTTCTCCTTCTCGTTAGTTCGAGACTTCGCAACATTTCAAAGTTCGAAAATAATTCTCGTAAGAAAGGGCCAAAATAAGAAGAGTAAACAGGAATTCAACAAATAATACAAAATTAATTTTTGCGATTATTAAAATACCAACGGATTTTTTCGGCAATGACTGATTTTTTCATAGGAACAGTTGGTGAGAGAATTGTGACTATTAGAATGAGCCAAATTAAAATCATCTTATAGTAAAAGCATGAATGGATTACCTGTCATTAAAAGGTGGGTTCTCATCATTGCTTTAATTCAAAATTTATCTGAAAGAAAATAATAGGCTGTTTCATACAGAAACAGAAATTAACCTGCCAAATTAATTTTCATGAGCCAAATGACGAACTTAGAGAGAACTGATCTAATGTTAGTTAAAAATTCTGTAAATAATTTAAATCTGAAGTTTCTTCTGCTATCAAAGAAAGTTACCTAACAAATAACAAATGGAGATAAATTCTTTAGCTTCGCTGAAGGCTGCCTTCTCAAATTTATTTCTAAGTCATTTTCAAGAGCACAATTTTTCATTCTTTTATATGATCACATCGTCAATTAGTGCTGTCATAGTAATTAATTTTTAAATGAACAGATTCTATTCTTTGAATGATAGCCGATTGAGATTATTTTAATCGGTGTGATATGCATACATTGTAATAACACTCCTTCCGTTTACTTATTTCCTTCATCTCTTCTATGTCTAGGAGAGCGTCTCTTCTCTTTACCTGTCACCTTTTCTCCTTGCAGTACGTTTTGATTTCACTATCTTTCCTTGTTAAATTTCCATCTTCACGAAAATAAATACCTTAGAAGTCTCGAGAAAAACTTTTATCAAACAAGTCTTTATTATTTATTTCGATCACACGTGCATATTACCCCCAGGCGTTTTGCTAATTTATTCACTCTTTCATACGTTTCTACGTAAAATTCCTGCCGTATGAGCATAATATCTTTAAGTTGTTGTCAAAAAAAAAAATAGTATAGAAGCTATTTTTAAGTTTTAATTATTAAGATTTCAGTCTATCCAACAAAAGCATAGAAGCGAATTCTTGAAAGAATGGAAATTTTCATGGAATGAAGTGTTCTGCACAATAAATTTATGACCAAGACACTTGGTTCTTGTAGACGCTTTTTATTTAGCGTTCTAACTTGCCTTTTTTTCTTCCATTTCTTTCTTAAGATTGAAATACTGCTTTATTTATTAGAAGAGTAGAAATGAATGATTTAGTGACAGTTTTTGAACTGAAAGAAGCTTGAATGCAACAAATTTAATAACAAAGCTTGCGTTCAATTAGAAATATTGCAATAAAATTTCCAAAGATGTTTAGAAAAATTCAAAACATATAGGTAGTTAAGGTAAAAAATTACTTGCCATTAAGTGACCTATGCGATTATCTTAATATCATTAGTCCTTAATTTCTAAAATGAATCTGGCCATGTTTCATTCTCTGATTAACTTCTATTTAAGTTATTCTTCTGTTCCCCTTCTTTCTACTGCATTCTTTCATTATGCAGCAGTTCATTTTAATTTTCCACAAATATCAGAAAACATAGTGGGAAAGTAAGTATCACAATGCCTCATTAATTCATTTTACAAGTTTGAGAAATCATTTCATTTAATTCAGCTACACATTATTTTAAACAGTTAGGATTAGCCAGAGTGTAGTAATATAGCTTTGAAAACGAACCGCATTTTTTTATCAATTAATGAAGGAAAAAGCTAAGAGAAGAGCTGAGCTATATTATGAAAGGTTTTTGAGTTGAAAAGAAAAAGAGATTTTAATTTGATGATAAAAGTTTTCTATTCGACCTTTTCTTGCAGAAAAAACAGGGCAAAGGTCAAGTGTAGTGAATGGATTTGACCAGAAAATTTAAACTGAACTTTTCAAGTTCAGTGATTATCCATACATTTTTTCCTGGCCTTTTTTCATTCATCCTAACATATAGCAAAGTATAAAGGAATTGATTAATCTCGAACAACACAACTGCTCGTCTACTCTGTTACACTACATGTTTTATTGCTTGTTATTCAACCTATTCCCTTAAAATTCTATTTGCAACCGATGCTACATCTCCTTTTGTATGAAATATTAGTTCAACTACCTACAATCGATAGCTATTAGACATGGCATATATAATCTGAAATATACAGTTTCAATAACCTTTGAAAACACGAGTCAGGCAATTTCATTTTCAAAGCTTTTGAGGTGAGAACTGGAGGATATCAATTTTGCTCAGTTCAAAGGTGAGAAATGAGCACAAGGATTAGAGGAGATACTCGAAGTGATTGGAAAATATATTGTGTTGCTTTTCTCGGAAGGATAAAACAATTCTTTGCGATAAGGCACTTGAACAAATTGTGTTGAGTTAAAGGGAACACTTTGCTTATAGGATTATAGAAAGGTAGAAATAGAAGAATAGATTAGAGTGGCGAAAATAAATTACTTTGTCGCTTTTCGGTAGCTACCAATAGTGTAATAAACACGTGGGATATTCGGTAATCCTGCAGCAATTCTTTTTAAGGAAAGGAATTTCATAATTCACTTAGAGAATTCTCTAAGTGATTTTTATTAAAGTGATGGTTTCCCAAATTCCAGTTTTTCTAATTTCACATTTCCCGGTTATCAGAAATATGGATGCTGACCAATTTTCAACTGGTCTACAATAATTTCTGTATTCAAGATTTGGTACTTTAAATTTTAACTTTTTCATTTAACCGAAAAATAATACGGTTCACTTTTTCCCTTGTCGCTCTTTAGCCTCTTTTTATACCTGCATATCCTGTTTTCTAAAATTTTTAAAAAATTAATATGACATGGGATTAAATTTGATTGCTATGAAAAATTTCGAAAAACACTCAGTATACTTACTCAAACTATTTCAATGCATTTGCATAATTTTCCTTCCTGATTCAAGCAGGGATTTTCAAAGTAAATTTACCTACTGAGCAGTAGAATGGAACATATCAGAGACGATGTTTAAACATCGTAAGTAATGTGGTTTCTTCCGCAGCTTTTCCTACTACTTAAAAAATTTAAAAGAAGCTTTTGTGATATAGTAAAGTGATATCTTCATTTTCTATCTTTGTACCTCCATTTAAATCTCTTCAACTTGTTTAAATTTTAATTACTAACTTGTTGCTCAAAACTTAAATTTGAAGATAATGAAAGATACGGTTTTTTGGTTTTTTTTTCTTTTCAAGTTTTTTAGATCGTTTTATAAAATTTCACTCATTTTATTTTATTAATCTTTTTCTTATTTTATTCTGTACTCATGTGGCATCCGTAGAAATAAATAAAGCTGTTAAAAATCTTATGTCTTACTGTCTCATAAAATTTTGAAGTAAATTAGATTCTAATCGATATGTAATTCAAATTTACCACCCTATTTACAATGTTAATTTATCATATACTGATATGTTGAATTATAAATGTGATGAATAGCAAATTCTGTCTGCAATTTAATTTAAATTATTAAGCATTATACAGCTAAAGTTCCTGCGAAACACATTAGTTTTCAAAAATTTAAACAGTTTAGTAATATTGAAAATATTAGATTTGTCGAAGCAGACTGCTAACAAATATTCGCTTGTATTTTATGCTAAAAATAGTATCCAACTTTAGACGATGTTAATTAGTAATTATGCCAATCTGATTGTTACACTTTGACACTTTATTGCTGCGAGGATTATTTTTTTCACAGGAACCACTTGGGCCAAGCTATCTAAAAGGCGAAAATATCGCATTATTATTGCATGATAGCTATTTCCGGCTCATGATTGTTCCCAATTTATCGTTGTAGTGGCTCATAAACAAGGATGCAACTAATCCTAAACACAATTATTGCCCAATGTTACCGTAATCTGTCGAGAATGCCTGCCAGGTAAAAATAATTTTGAGTGCATACGTATTCAATGAAGCATGCAGAATAGACATACTTACCAATTAGCCCTTCCTTCTGCAACCTCAAGACAAGATCTCTGAAGTTTAGTAAAATTTGAAATTTATTTACAGTTTCTTGGCCAGCATTTTTCTGCTCAATTTGTGACTGATATATATTATTTAAGATCACAAATTTTTAAATAATATATTTTAAATACCTGTGTCAAGACTTCTAATTTTGCATATTATCCTCTTGTTACATTAGGGTTCAAAAATCGTACAAATGGATCGTAGTATTATTTAACTTCATTGAGCTATCTCTATAAATATATAGATTTATTTAAAAAAAAAAAAAAATTAAATGTGATCAGTTTCAACTTCTAAATTGATACACACAGACATATGATCAAAATGCTAACCTAATAAAATTTTATATTCCATGCTTCTTACGAACACTGAAGAGAGCATGTTGAAAGGCCAGTAGTTAATTTTAGCTCTAACACCTGCCCTTAAATTGCTTATATTATATGACAATGATTGATGATATTAGAACTGTAATGGCATTAGCAAAGCGACGAGAATCATTGCTTTCTATTACCTGAATTAATTAATCAAGTATAATTACCAGAACCACATGAGATATAAAAATGAATGAATCGTAAATATAGTTAGGCTTTGTGTTCCTTAGTGTTTATTCTAATTTCTCTAATTTTGATTTGAAACAAATGATTTTGCTGCATATTCATTGACCTTCTGCAGTTGTAATTATTAATGAGTAAATTAGACGGTTCCTACTTATCATCCGTTAATTATCCGTTAACAAGTAATTCTTACTTATGAGTCTTGGAAGATCGGCTTCCCATTCCGACAAAGGGTGAAATGGAAGAAGAGGTGCAATTAATTCAAAACTCTTTTTTACTCTCTACACTCATCACTTCATCCGTATAGCAGATCTGTGTAGGAAATCTTCCTGATTGATGATGCACACTTACATACAAAGTGGACCGTCTCTTTGATTTCCTGTGCTTGTTTGTCTCTTAATATTTTTATTGATAAGAAACGAATCGGACTTCCTTTTAATTGGGAGCAAAAATACAGTGTGTCATAAAATGAGGAGTTGAATGACGCAATAGGACAGTAACTTTAAGAACAATGTGATTGTAGCAAGTGCTATCACTGCCTTCTTGTACCTTCCCGGATTAGCACTCATCAACACTGATGCGACGAGGTGTTGAGCTGGAACAGTGAATCAAATCCGAACTTCCCCATCCCCAGCATATAATTTCTGTTTTATGAAATCTCCAAAACTGAGATTAAAACCGATTTAATGAGTATTCCCAGCCTTACTTAATACTACTATACTTCTTCATTCATTTTCTTACAGTTGCATTTATAAAACATATTTAATTCAATAAATTCTGATATACTAAAAAAAGATCTTCCACTAGAAATCTATTATTTTAATTCTTTGCTCCTTTGATTTAAATAATTTATTTGTCTTAAATTATTTCTCATTTTTACAATTTCAGCTCGATATTTTTCAAGTTCCCTTCGAAGGTCTTGAGCAAAACTCAAGACATTAAAGACGAAATATTTTCCTCGAAAAAACCATATGATTCTAGTCTTTTCTTTAGAAAGCTTTACATCTGCATATTTCAGATTTTTGAAATTTTTAAAAACCAAAGAAGAATTATATTTTAATATTTCGAGAACTACAGCATTTTTAGCTTGTAATCATCATTGGCAATGGTTTATTTGATTGCTGTTAAATTTTTTCACTCTCAGCTGTATTGGTGATTTGACTTCATTTAATTAATTACATTCAAACTGAGCGTCAGGATGTCTGCTCTGAATGTGTGGGAAGGGTCGGAAAGAATCGTTTGTCACCGTCACCGGACCGGGTAAGACAAGTAACGACAGACACCCACAAGAGTTGGCATTCTTTCCGGACTGAGTTAGAAGCATCCTTTCCTCTTGCATGTGTGTGGTGGACATCGCTATCTAGTGATTAATGATGAACAGTTGAGATAAGAAAGACGATTTCGGACAAATTAGTGCTACGGCATCTCAGGGAGATTGATCGTCCCTGTGCAGGGAGAAAGAATTAAGCTTATCTGCTGGACTGAGTGAAATCTATTAATGTTCGATAATATGAATTTTTGAAATCCACTCACTTTCTTTTCAAAAATTATTGAAATTTTATTTAAATTTCAGGTTTAAAAAAAATTCCATCTCTTCCGCAACAATGGTTGTTGCAAGAACTTAACTATCACAATATTTGGAGTCTAATCGCTGCTTAAACGTATAATTACAAAGTTTTCCTTCAAGATTCTAAAAGATTTTAATTCTTTCACATTCGAAAGTGCCTGAAATACTTCAAATTTTGATTCCAGTCACGAAATTGAATTTTTGAAACGCTTTACTGGCTCTAGTTATAGTAGTTGGCTCTTGAAAAATATAATTGATTTTTGACTTATTTCACCCTCAATTTTAGTAAGGATAATAGAATTCAAAGTCTTGACACCCTCGTTTTCTTTTACCAGGTTTCGATGTTATGGAGCTCTTTCTATCCATATTAAATTTCTCGAATATTTGAATAAAAAGTAGAAATTTGTTTAAACAGAAGTAAGGGAGGTCTAACTGAATTAGACTAATTTGAAAATGAGCATGGGAAGGATGACACAGAAATATCTTGGTCCAACTGCTTAAGACATCATGTTATCCGTCCTACCGTATATCTGACCTTTCTTGGCATGATGCAAGTAAAGCAATTAGTAACAGCATGCGACAAATTCCATCTGCTGCTTGCACGTGGAAATACCGTAATGGAATTGATGTTAGAGTATTGTAAAGTTTATTTCATTAAAAATCGTAATAAAGGAAGTGGAAGAACTGATCAGTACAGCCACCTCACAGAAGCACACGGATGCTGTGACGAGATGATTCGCGACACATCGATTCATTGGGCAAATTCATGACACCTTTCACAAGAAGTACTTACTGCTCGGTCCTGTCCATCTATCTTTGCATCCTGAATAAGTCATGGGTCAAATTATATCGAATAATAGTTAATCGGAAAGTCGAGCGCAGTGACTGTTAGCCAACATCCACAGGAAAATTACTGTAATGTGATGAGATAGCAAATCTGAATATGACAAGTAGCATCTAGAAAAAAACTCACTCGTTGATAATCAACTAAAACTATTAATTAAGGTCAAACGAACTTCGACTTTCCACGTGAGGTAACTAGTCGTTGCATTATATTTCCGCCCGTAATTCATGCCACCTGAGACAAACCATCAACACAATTGCCTTGAAGGAAAAGAGGGCTGACCATACCTGTTCATAGAAGTGATCCAAAGTACATTCATCACGTCTTAAGCGTCCCATCACGTGGTGTCCGTCTTTTCATTCCCTACAAAATTCATCCAATTCTTACTGCGTTGTAATGTGATCTCTTAACGTAACGAAGACGCAATAAGCGCAATAACACTTAGTTGCCCCTAGCCAATCATATTAATAGGCGGAGCTCAAATACTGAAACACCGCCTACTACTCTATGACATATCGGTGGCTGTCAAAAGGTAAATCACGTCGTGTGTATGTGTGTATGTGTGTGTATGTCTGTGTGTATGTGTGTGTATGTTGCCTGTGTATGAATTGTGTGTTTTGCTTGGAATTGTTGATTTTATAACTGTAAATTTTTTCTATGCTTTCATAAATATTTTGGTAGGAATGAAAAAGTGAAAAAAGATTTTGGGAATGATCCATTCGAGAAGGCACGTCAACTGGGCGATACGTTGATTTGTATAGCAGTATTGATTGATATTGATAAAGGACAGTTGCTAATGACGCCAAAAATCCGTCCACGACAATAAACATTATTTATCCCAGGCGTAAGCGAGAGCAGCAATTTCGAGAAGTTTGCAAAGCTTGCAAATTCATAAGCTAGATTTAAACTTTGCAAACTTCTCAAAAAATTCAAATCTATCTAGATTGTTTGCATTAAATTTGTGTAGGCCTTGTGATTTGGCCTGACACTGCTGGATATTTTCAAAGGTAATGCTGAAATGAGTTTAGCTGCAGTAGTAATTAGAGATGGATAATGATGCAGATTTGAGATAGATGAAACTTTTCAAGTTAGTTTTTAAAATTAGATTATTTCAAAGTCTTTATCACTCAATTTAATATTTTCCGTTACTTTTTGCTTGCCCGAAAAGTGTTTAAAAGTTTTTTTTTTCACTATTTCAAAAACGATCAAACATTTATCAATTGCCTTTCGTCTTTCCGATGACAAAGATGCCCTAAAATTCACCTGCTGGCTCCTTTTTTCTTAACAGCTATTTCCAACTTTAAAACGGTTGAAATAAACCGAGCTCGTTGAATTATCAGCGATGCTAGCGAAAGAGATACTTGTTTGTGCTGAGTCATAAAAGTAATTTCCCAAAACATTTTGCTAAGTGATATTCATTCACGAAATACTGTAACAAAATTTTAGGAATCCGACATCTTTTTTTAGCCTTATCCGAAATATAATTTCGTAACCTAAGCTCTGTTTTAACTTGCAGTAACTCTGTAATCGTACTTATCAATGTCATAAAAAATCGCTCAATTCCTATTATTTTCGAGGGCCGTTGGGTGTCAATAAAGAAATATGAAACTATTCGCATTCATTATAAGGTGCCAAATAAAGTTATAATTTTCAATATTTCAAAGAAGTAGAAGCGAATTTAATGCGAAAGATAAGAGAAAAGAGTTATTTAAAACTTGTTGCATTTTTTTTAAAATATATTATCATTATTTTTACTAGTCTAAGAAAAATACGCCAGAAAAACAAATATGTGCCAATTATAAGTAAGTGTAATTCTTGTTTTAGGCAAAGTTATAAATTGCAACTTAGAATCTGCGATAGTTCAATTAAAAACGCTTGGAAAATTAATTTGATTAGTTTTTTTTTTATTTCCAAATAGCTGTTTAAATATCTTACTTATTTTTACTTTTATGGTTTTGAAAACAACACTGCATAATGTTTCTTTTCAACATTTCGGAGAATTCCCTTGTATCCCTAAATTAAAATTTTTGTAATTATCAAATTTGATTTCTATAGGCTAATATCTGACAGAAATTGAATCAAATTCGCTGCTGTTTCATAAAGTACCTTTACGCGATGCATTTAGGGGAATCTATCGAAATATATTTTACTGAAGTTCCTCACCACAATACTGCAGTAAATTAGATAACTTTTTAGTTATTTAGATAGTAAGATGAACTATTGGTATGAGGTGAACTGTGTTAACCAGCAGATTAATAGAAGTGAGGACAAATAAACCATGATCAATTGCCATCTAGCCCATTTGCGAGATAAACTTCCGCAGTGCTGATAAAAATGTGTCGAATATTGTTTGTTTTTCGAGAAACATTTATAATAAGTGTTGAGTTTGTGGAAGAGTAAGATTCATTTGAAGAAGTGAAAAAACATCTGACATAAGGTTTAAAAACGGGACGGATGATGGAGGAAATGGCTTACTGCCTAATAGACCTTCCTGACCTTCGATTACTTTTTTCCAGTGTGATATAAATCAACAAAAGACCATTCATGTTTGTTTGCACTGTTTAAACAAGCAGACAAAAAAGTTGTCCTTATCAGAATAATCCAATCACAAAGATGAAACACGTTCCCTTCCTCTTCTGCTTCCTCTTCTCGCTATTTCGAACTAACAACTTGCTCCTTATTTTTACCATTTTGTGTAATAATAGTTACACTCTTTCTCTAATAACTTTATTGATGTAAACATTATTAACAAACATTCATGAAACTAAACTTATTTGTCGAAATTAATAAGATATACTTACGAAATTGCTTTAAGAATTTCAAATAATGTTTATTTTACCAAACAGTTCAAGGAGATGCAAAGGTAGGAAAAAGTTAGGATGAAGAAATTAGCCATACCTTCGCATTTAACTTTATTAATGTGCTGATAAGGAAAATGTTATTCACTTTGATAACTGATAACCACTGCATATTCTTACTGGATGAGCTACTAGATAATTGGTGAGTAGCCATTCTGATTACATCCCAAAATCTTCTTCATTCACTTATTCTTTTGTCTAACAATTATCTCAATAATTCCATAAATATAGGCATATGATATCCATGCATGAGTGCGAAGATGCGTTTCTCGATGGAAGCAATATTGTGCGGTCAAGCAGACAACAGTGGTGCTAAACGGCGCAAACGTCCTCATGACAAACACGACAGCGATGCTTGCAAAGCAAATAAGTGTAGTAAATCAAGCGGTGAAATGCTGAGGGTAAGCAAACTTTTATCTAAAATATTTGAAATGAAGCTGTATCATAGTTCAATTATTTCATCTGAATAGTCCAAATATATTTCGGATTTTAGTAAGACATTTATCTAGAGTAATGACAATTATCTTACCATTAAGGCTTTTTTCAGGCAAGTGCCAGTCCAGATCGACCAGAGAGCTCATCGTTAAACAGCACTAACAATTATATAATATCTGCTCAAGGTTCAAGTTCGCAATCATCTCATTCAACCGACAACAGTTTTTTTCTCGAAAAGCATATGAGGGATAAAAGTGACGTATGTTCAGAAGCTAAATTTTGAATTTAAAAAACTTGTGGTTTCATTGGAATTTCTTCACTTCTTTGTTGAATTAAAAAAGAAAAGTTATTAGGTCTCTACGCATAAAGTAAACAGGTATAATTCGAATCTTTTGCTACTGGTTATTAACTGAATTTTCGAAATAGTGCAAGGCCAATTAAGAATCAAAATTAAATGATGGGGGATTTGAAATACAGCCATCTTTTAGTTGGGTGGTTCAAATCGAACCAAAAACTCCAAGTCAATTTTAAAAGAAAAAATCCGAATATTCTTGAATTAAAATTGATAACTCCCACATCAGTAGCAAAGTATTGGAAATATTGGGCGGGTGATATATCTTTTATCCAATCATCCATTGCTATGATACAACGGCAGTGATCGATGGATTTCACTTATGGCGTTCTAAACTGCGAATAGCCATGCTACCAGTGATGTTCTCTTTATCAATGTCTACTTTCATCCCGGAATAATTCCTTACCATACTGTAATACTTCTGTACAGCATCTATATTTGGAATCGGGAATGATATCAAAACTCCACTTATTATCACTCCCTCTTTGATAATCTATTCATCCTCCTAGCTTTCTCTTTCTCATTTCTCATTCTAATCATTTATATCTATTTTACTGAAATTTTCATGATGTTATGTGTAGGTTATCTATTAGTTTGGTTCTTGTGATTTTTGTGCTTTTGCAGGTTCAGAGGGCAAGTTGTAGTACTAAATATGAAAGATATTCTAAATCAGAAAATCAGGAGAGAATCATGCTCAGTAGCAGCAGAACTGCTCGTAATGATGGAAGGACGGGTATCATCAGGTCATCGCGATCGGTAAGTAATCATTGACTGTTTGGTCCATCAATTTAGCCCTGCTTCATACTTTCTTCCTTCACATTATCATTTTCCTAATTTATCACTATATAATATTTGTTAAATGTAAAGTAATATTGCATGGATATAATGGTCTCTTATTTTAATATCTACTTTATCATTAAAAATTTTATTTGATTTCCGATTATTCACTGTTGCCAAGTACCAATAATCTGTTTTTATCTCTAAATTTAATAGTTCAAACAAAAAGAAAAAAATGGACGGCTTTAAAATACCTTTTAATTACCTTATATCTCTTATATTTCTTCAATTGTAGATTGAAACTTTTTTTAAGAGGACGTATTATTTTATGGTTTTGCAAAATTGCTGTTTTAATTGCATTCAAAAAATCCGGGAAAATTTTTCTGAATAGATGTTGCTCCTTGCTGGATAAAGAGACGAAGAGATTGAAAATTCAAAGCTTTTCTAGAAAAATGAAATTTCTTTCTTTCGCGAATTTATAAAATTTGGATGTTCAGTAAAAGATTGCTAAAGGGACCTTCATGAAGAAATAACGGGTAGATTTCTTCTGTACCTTTACCACAAAGAACTTTAGACTAGCAAGATAACATTTGTCGCATTAGCAGTTGGTTAATCACCTCGATATTGTTAAAATCCCATCTAACAACTGCCGTTACGCAATTGGCCTATGCTGCAATACGGTGCCATTTACTAGTGATTCGTACAAGAGAGCAATTCTATTGATTATGGATCATTTAACACGAATAAGTTGATTTGAGTATTCTATCTATTAATTAGTATTCTATGTTCATTTCCTTCCACATTACGCAACTTTGTGTACGTACATTTATACAGCATGCTCCCACTTCATTTTTTAAATCTTTTATTTTCAATTTAGCTGACTCATCAGACAAGTTTAAAAACCATTTTTTTTTTTTAATACTAAAAGTTTCCAAAAAAGTGTACTCAAAGTATTATGACTAATTATTTGGAAAATCAAGTATACAATTGTTGAGAAAGGAATTTGAAACATTACGATGGCGAGCCTAAAAATAATCAGACCTGTTGTCATAAAAAAAACTTAGTTGAAATATAACTTCAGGAAGGCTCAGTGTCCCCAAAATGGTCAACCAGTTTTACTAAAGATACTAATCGACCTGGCTCAAGTCTAGAAACATACCACGAACCGCTTGGTTTCAGTTCAGATGATGAAGGCCAATGTGAAGATAGCTCAAGGTATGTTATAAAGAATCAATGTTTGAAGCTAGTGATTAACAATAAATCTAATCTAACTTTAGAAATTGGATCCTAATGAATTTGAAGTGTTAAAATAATTCTGATAGAAATGTTGCTTGACAGTTCTGAAGTAATTAAAATATTACTGATAGAAATCTAAGGGATAAAGAATTTACAGCTTGTTCAAGAAATCCGAATCTACATAATAACAAATTACTTCTCATAATTCAATCCGTTTTAGGGAGACTAGCAAATATAGCAGTAACCGAAGCAAATCGGGTGCAACAAAGCCAGCTTATTCATACATTGCTTTAATCGCAATGGCTATTCTAAATAGTCCTGATAAGAAGTTGACTTTGTCTCAAATTTGTGACTTTATTATCAATCGATTTCAGGTTTGCCATTACTTTATTTATAATCAGTTTTATTAAATTTTGACCATGGAGTTAGTCGGTACGAATAACCAGTGAATATTACCAGTGCTCGATTCTTGTTAAAAATTTAGAGTTTATGATTATTCATCTTGTGTGTTGGAAAATTATTGTTTTTCAAAGAATTAATAATATTCATTTGTTTAACAAAAGTTCATTGTGATTACTCTCCTTAATTTGGAATAGAAATTAGAACTTCATTTTTTTTTTTAAATATAAGCCAGTGCACCTTATTCGAACTTATAACTATAGTAACTTCTGAAATTTAGAAATCTTACTTTTCAATTTTTTTAAAATACTTTCCAAAAAAAAATTGATTAAGGGACAACTCACAATAACTGGACTTTTTTCCATAAATCAGATGCTTATGAAAAAAATTTGGTTTTTATAGTATTATCGGGAGAAATTTCCGGCGTGGCAGAACTCAATCAGACATAATTTGAGCCTAAATGATTGCTTTGTCAAAATTCCACGTGAGCCGGGAAATCCTGGGAAAGGGAATTACTGGGCATTGGATCCAAAAGCTGAGGATATGTTCGACAATGGTTCATTTCTCAGGCGTCGGAAAAGGTCTCTTACATTCCTAAATATTTTGAAGACAATGATTTAAGTTTTATAAATAGTACAGGAACTGTTAGTTTGTGGATTACGGTATATGAGTGATGGTTTCACAAGTCGGACAAGATACTAAGTTAATTAGTTGTCGACAGCTGGGCACCGTTCCGTGACATAAGAAATGAATTGTGGATACGGTCAGCTGGTGTTCTTTTTTTTTAAGTTAGAGCTTGAATTTTTAAGGTAGCAACCCTACGAAGATGGCGACAATTCTGGTTCAGGTGATCATTAGATAACTAAATTTTGAGGTCTTTCAGTGAGATTTTAAAATGAAGAAATTTCAGATTTAAGCGACAACAGCCAGAACCAGATTATCAGTCTATCACTTATCCAGGAACGCCGTTTTTGCCTCCAGGACCGCCTTTCTTACCCTCACCATTTCTGGCAACCCATGTATCACCACCACTTCCTCGAATATCACCTATCAGACCAACTGCATCATTAGCATTTCCACCGCTCGTACCTCGCATATCCGAAAGTTTTCCACCTCGACTTCAAGTGACTAGTCCACGAACACTGATCGGACCACCTGGCACACATCCTCCACCACCTTTCCCATGCATGCCCACAGGTATTTCACCAGCAGTTGATCACCAGAAGTTGTTTGCTACACTGGCAGCGAAAGTTATAGCATCGTCGCAAAGTGATAGTGGCACTACGGCTTTCAAATAAGAGTACAGTAAGAACATCGTTCTATTAAAATGTATATAATAAATTACAACATCGAAATTAGTTTTTGCTGAATGTATCTCATCAAATGTACACTTGTCCAGGGCTTTTTTTATTCTCGTCATTGATGTATTATCTCTCTTGTTCACTTATCATTGCTCATTTTTAATCTTAAGTTTAATGATCAGTGGTCAGAAGTTAAGCATCTAAAACATTCAGAATTGATTTGAATCAAGTTCTGGTTGAAGTTTAATTCTCTTGCTATAAATAAATCTTACCATTTACCTTTAAGAAATTATGCATCACTTTTAAATGAAGGCTTCTCAATAATAAATTTACTGCCAGAAGTTTCTGTGCAACACTGTTATCAGTTTGTTAGCATCAGTGGAAGCCACATTTACACGTTTCCAGAAATTTCTCCATCTCACATCGCATCCTAATTTGTTTCATTCTGCTATTCATAATTTCGAATCACACAAGTGAGTTTTAATTTGAAGTAATTTGAAAACACCATTGATTTTATCATGTTACTATACAGAAAATTCATACCTATTGTAACAAATTATTTTACATTCTTTGGGTTTCAGTTCTACTCCAGTAGTACTGGAGAGCCAAAATTCAGTGTGAGCCAGGAATTTCAAGGAACTTGTGAAAGCGTGTATGTAAATTTTCATAATGCTATTATAATGTTAAACTTTCTGCATGTACCTTAAGTACGAAGTAATATTAAACAAATTTTTCTTTAGCTAAGGCATTTTAACACAAGAAAATCCTAGAAACATTTCTTCTATACTTTTTATTCTATAATAAAAGTGTACTCATTTTGGCAAAGTAGTAATGTAATTAAGTGATGAAAGTTATTTCATTCTTTCATCACTTATTCTTTCTTTTCATTCATTTAGTTGTTTATTTACTGAATTGTATCCTTTTTGATAAAAATGGCAATTTTCGAGTAAAGAAGCGACAAAAAAATCACACATTAAAATGAATTCAGCTGCAGGAATAGATGCAAATTTGTAGGATTATCTTTCCTTTATCTGAAAAATCAATCGTCCTTGGAGAAGGCCTTCAGGCTGCAGAGTTATATTGCTCACTATCAATGGTACCTCGAGTACATCCCAATCTTGAAGTGATTTCATCCCAGCTGCCAATCATTATCATCGCTTTTTCGTATCTTCTCTTTTCTCTAGTAATTACGATCTATCATCTCCTGGAGAATCATTGCTTCCACAGTTGTCTTAAGACTGAAGCTTAGGATTGAACAGCTTCAAGTCATTGATCATCTTATTGCTTAGATAAATTTGTTAAAAGTCATAAGAAACACTGCTGATTTGTTTTGATAGCAACTACAAGCAACCATTTTCAATGCTTCAATTTTCAATGTTTCGGGAAACTGAGTGAACGATTTCAGAAATCACTCATATTTGACATGATATGATATCATTGTGCATTCTAATAATCATAGAAAATTACACTTTTAACAAATCAAGAAAAAAACTGTTTTAACATGAATGTTTGCTTGGAGCTGGACACAGCCAATTCGGAAATTTCTTTGAAATTTAATTAAAAAGCTTCTTCTCGATAGCTTCCCAGCAGTATCTCAAGTAAACGATCTGAGATTGGAACCTGTTTTTAAAGAGAAGGTTAGAAACGCAGTTACTCTATAAGGTGAGCGAATGAATATTTGTGAAACGACGACGATCAGCAGTTGTTACTAATTTGATGTGACACAATAACAAAAATTGTTTACTTCTATCCCTCCTAAAGAACCAATTTTCTTCCTATGAAAAATTTACACAAATTTTTAATTAATTATTTGTTAAGTGATCATTCTCAAAATTGAAAAACTAATTCTCTACAACCAAAGTGATGCAAAGTCTTATATGATTTTAATTAATTTATTTTAGTAGCTTATAAAACGCTCACTGAACCATATTTGGGATGGTCTGTGTAATGGATCGACATTCAATGTAAATGAATGACGCTTTACCAACAACTTACTGAAATTTTTACTGTGTCTAAATTCGCTTTTTATTCCTCTTTTCGATAAAACTCTTCAGAGGTATTGCAGAGCTCTTCATGAACTCCAAGTTGACATTTTCAGGGAGAGCTAACAGTTAAATCAGTACTTATTCAATTTTTCTTATTAAGCTACATTTTGCATATTAATATATCATCAAAATGGTAAATGAAAAATTATCACTAAAATCCCTTTTTTTTTACTTGGCTACTTTGCTTCGGGAACGATAAGTATTCTCATTTGTTTAAAGAAAGCAGAACAATTTATACCGAAGACCTGTTCGCAGTGCTCGGGTTTTCGCCATTCTTGTTAAACAATCATCCCATTGCTTCACCTGTCCATGTTTTTCTAGGAATTCTTATTCAAATGTATTAATTTCGATTAGCCTAAGTATTTTTCCTGTGTACTTGAAAAATATTTAGTTTCACACCATTCATCATTTGCTGAATCATGGACAATTCTCGATGCGGGAAAGAGCTGCACTGGTGGCATTAAATTTCTGGATAGAGACTGTCGCATGATCTCGCGTGATAAATTTGCTGTGCGCTGAACAACTTCCGTGTTTGCGATCTCCAAATGTAATATAAAAAAGCGAAATATTCTTTGATTTCTTAGCTTTTCAAATCCTTTCCGTGAAAAAGTGTTTCATTTACACTGCACTGAAAGTTCAACTTTTATTATAAAAATTTTAACAACAAAATGAAAGTTCGAACTTTACTAAAACAGCGAATCAATGACACCTTGATCTGGATATGAACTTTATATCTTTGCTTATCTCACTCTGCTCCTTGAGTCTCATAACTGATCTGAATACCCCGAAGTTTCTCTACCAGTATGCAGCACATAAATCATTGTTTGCAGTAACACATACAATCAAAATACAGAGAAAAATTAGCAAAGTGGAAGTTGCAGGAAGGGATTTGCTATTGTCTAAGCCACACATAATCATTAAAAAGTTCACAGCGATCGATATTTTTTCCAATTTTCTCTTTGCTAGAAGTAATATCTCTTTACCGTAAAGTTTGGCAGCAATGGTTTAAGATCACATCAAAGGATAGCGAAAAAATTGTTTTTATAGGCAATTTGTCAGGTGTTAACAGCACAAACGGTCGGGTAGCGATGCCATTACATTCTTGAGCCCTGTTGCACCCAGATGACACTTAAAACACTGACGCTTCAGACTGAGCTTGAAAATCTTAAAACGTGAAGACTATGTGTGGATTTAAGGGAACAAACATAATTACTGATAGTCTTCTGTGAATTCTGCATTGAATATTTTTTCTATTAAATAGTTGACCATATCTTCTTTCTTATACTTCTCTATGTTTCTAGAAAAGATTTCCAATAAAAAGTTTTAATTTATTATTGGCTTTAAAGATTGCGTATTATAAGAAATTACTTTTACAAATGGCATCTAAAAAAATTTTTCTTTAGTTGTTTATAACTGATGCCAAAATTATCACAAAAAGTTTCTCAAAAAGATGCAGCTTTGTTTCTTATCAGATTTTGCTGGATCTTGTGTCTCTCACTGATCAAGCATCGTCTCTTTTATTTATCCATTAACTTTATATCACTGAAAAATTTGTTTTTAAATAGAATTTTTGAAGCAACAGAATAATGATTTGGCACCTTCGGAAAACAATTTCTAAAAGAAAGTTTGCTTTATTAAATTATGACTAAACCAACTTATACGAGCATGTGGCTCATTTCGGATCGCGGAAAAATTGTACAAAATATCCTGAAATGAATAACAGAGGATGAAGGTTTATGCAGTAAAACTGGAAATGGTGTTTCGAACTACATTGATACAAATTTTTTTATCAGATAATGACTAAAACTAATGAATTCAATGTAGTGCATGGTCATAACAGTAGCGGAAAGAGATATTTCATTACTGAAATATTATAATTCACAATTTGTCAGTTTAAATAATAAATAAAAATTTAGCTCTCTTGGTTAAATCCAAGTATAAATTGACAGTAATGAGAACTTGACTCAATTTTTAACGGAGATAGTCACTGAAATCAAATTAAGCTTCAAATTAATGTTACTCCATTTATTGCTTCAGGTGAAATAAAGGAGCATTTCACGCAGTTTAATTTCAAAACGAATCTAAGGCAATTTAAAAATGAAACTTCGCAAGTTTCGCATCTTTTGTTTGACATTTGTGCCATGCATTATTAGTTCTGACTGCAATTTTCTAACGATGTATTATGGAATTGCAGGATTAATTGATAACGAAAGTGTGGGTAGTAGATGTTCTTCTGTACATGCAAGTGAGTCAGTTGTCTTCTATCATTTTTCGTCTTGTGCTGATAAGGCAGAAAACAAAAACACAAGTTTGGCAGATTTGTCGAGATTGTACTGCATCTACTCATACTAAGAAGCAAACAATATTGTTCTCATTTTAAGAAAATGACAAACGATGCCGCTTCTTTTCTTTGCCGCCGTTAATATCTTCTCCTGCAAACTTGTTCAGTGCTTAGGCCGCAAAACTAACACTGTTATCACCAGAAGTTATCACTGATTTTAATGGTCACTAATACAAACAGCCCTTTCATACTGCATCCTTTATTATTTAATGCAAAGTGCAAAGGTTTATTTTAGACTATATAGCTTATTATGGAGTATTTAATTGTAAAATCTACAACAATATGCAACAATTACCAATGGCCCGCTTATAGTTTCGCCTCATGGCAAATTTCGGACTTCATAGGGTGACGCAATTGCCAGTCCCTCTTTTATTAGTTTCATCTGCTACTGCTTTAAAGCATGTTAGGTACATCGGACGAGGATACAACTGCTCAGCCTTTGACAATGTAAAATTTAGCCAATCGTCTACTGTTACTTCAAGTAAAAGAATGCTGTGTCCAAGATAACAGACAGTACTAAAATAACCTTAAAATTCTTCCAAATAGTTGTTGATTCAATGCAGAGGAAGAGTAGGATTAGATCTAACGGAAACTATTTTCAGATTGTACTTCGGATAGCCAACTTGCAATTCCCTACCCACCCAGATACCTCGGAATAAAGACCCGGAAACAGGGATATGATATTCAAGAGCACTGATAACAGCACGAACTGCACTGACCCGTTTGTTGCTTTGATTGAAAATGCGGGAGGAGAGGATGAAGAAGGTCAAATTAGAAATGATAATTTACAATTCACACCATCTTCGAGGCAATTTGTCGCTCGTTAATGTTGTGTGAAGTTCGCGAACTGTTTATTGGTTGTGAACAGTTGCTCGAGCCGTAATTCTCATCTTTACCTTGGCCTTCTCCACCCCATCGTTCTTCGGCTCCTCATTTGGCCAACTGACCAGCAACATATATCGCTGCTTGCCAGGGCTATGATTTGTTCCCGAATGCTTCGAACAGAGAATTCTCTTTCTTTGATGCTCCTCCAATGAAAAAAATGAAATTCCCATATTGAAGAAGCTGAATATTACGGTACTTCCAAATGGGAATCACTCCGAGTCGATGTTATTTTAGTTTATTACTCTTTGTCTTTGAGGCACTGAGAGGAGAATGCGAAGAAACGGTGCTCTCCCATTTCAGAATTTAGAATCGCAGTGAGTTCTTCTGCATTTCAAATTCAAATAGAAATTATCAGACATTTGTCACCAACAGTTAAAATATATCAAATTTAGAGAAATCAAATGACAACAAAGACGAAAAACTGTGCTTTGACACTGGTCATGCCAACAGAATTGTTGTCATTCTTACGCAGTGCTTTAATTTGCTTCTTTTGTTCTCTTTTTATAAATTTTTTTCTCTGCGAAGGAACGAATTATTACGAGGATACAGAGAAAAGCAAAATACGGCGAATAATTCTGGAAAGTTTTTCAACTGTTTCGAATAAAACTACGCTAAGAGACGTGAGATTTAGAAATAATATTTTTTAAATTGATCTTGATTAAGCTTTGGAATTAAAAACATAATTTTCTTCTCGAACTAATTGAAGCAATATCAACTAATGCAATAGAGTAATTGTCATTAAGTCATTAAAAATAAAAAGTTTACCAATGATATTTGAGGAAAATAGTTTCATAATGAGTTCATAACTTGCATGGCAGCTACTTATTTAGCAACGGATGCTAAATAAATGATTGTACTGACTAACAGCACGGTCAGTCACTTTTTATCGCGCCTAAAATTTAAATGTTCTGCATTATATTCTTAAAATAGTTTTACTACTGTTAGTAGATAAGTAAAATTTTGCATTAATTTTAGTAATATAAAAGTTGGGGCTTTTTAAAACTCATAAACACAAAGATGCAACCATTTCTGTTCGCTGGATCAGCGTAAATTAAAAGATCTCATTGTTAACGGTTGATACTTCTGGCTACATTTTTATCATAAATAAATATCTCGGGACATCAACTTAAAGAAATTTTAACTGGAAATAGTAAGATAGTAAATTAAAAGAACATCGCCCCTCACCAGTTCAATTATTTGTGAAAGAGTCTTTTACTTACCGCTTTTTCTTTTCGACGGTGACTTTCTCGCAACTCAGACTTGGTTATTTCACCATTTATCCGCGATCACTGTTATTAACTCACATGCATTATATATTAGATTAGGGATCACTAACTACCCGACTAATATTAATTAATTGCATGCTTCATTCTTAGTTGTCTTTAACAATTAAGGAGAGGCCATGCTTGCAAATTACTTCCAGTCCGGAGAAAATTCAATATATTTAAGTATCAGTATACATATTAATATATATAGTAATACATATAGTAAATTAATATATAGTAAATTAAAAGTCTATTTAAATCTTATTTAAAAGAAAATAAATTAAAAGATATATAGTAAATTAAAAGTTTTTTTGTCTTGAACAGCCACAGATAGAATGCTACGATCCTTTTCCTACCTCAATTTAAGTTTCTCAGGTAATTTATTGTTGTAGCAAGAATGAAAATCACATTGCAGAAGTTGAATTTGTGAAGGAAGTGAATTTAAGCAAAACTACATTCTCATTCAAAAATTCTAAATCACTGATCAAATTTATGGTATTATTTCGCCATAGTAAAATCATGTTTTTTTCGAATAGGTCACGGTGAATATTTTTTGCAAATGATAACTTGTAACGAGTAACTGTTATCAATAATGATAGGGATTTATGCCTGTTTTTGCATTAGAGGATACGAAAGACGACGACCTGTTATGTGACTGCCAACCGATCATTTCTCAGAAATCTGTTCCTATCCCTCTCTACTTCAAGAAATAGTAATCTTTCTAGATATGGCCGGGGACAATTTAGTTTTCAAATGTGCAGGTCACCGATATGAATAAAGAAAAAAAGTTATTAGTCTTAAGTTTTCTTAAAAATTAAAAAAAATCTAATTAGCAATAAAACACTATTTTAAATAAAACCGATCAGACTTACAATACATTGAAATGAATAATTCTATGCACCACTGAAAACACAACAGTACTTCGGTGTCATAATTGTAAGAACAATCATAGCGTTTCATTTTGAAGAATTTTACAGAGTTAACTGTAGAAGCAATTATAATCATTTTCAAATAATCCAACTCTGGTTTGAAATGAATTTGATTTTTCGTGTGACAGAAAAATTAACATAGAATTTATTAGTCGGATTCCTATGTAATTTACGGATATTTTAGTACATTAATACTAGTTTGCTAAGATCGACAAAATAAAAGGAATACGAGTATTGCAGTAGGATAGAAAAATTTAGCTTACTTCATGTTAGGAATTATACGCTTTTCTGAGACTGATAATGACTCGTTGAAATCTGTAGAAAATCGTAACTCTTAACATGAAGTAATCCACTTTCTGTGATTTTCTGTGATTTTTATTTCGCTTCACTGGCACAATTTCGAAATTTCCAATAATTCTCTGTGAACCATCGTTTATTCAGGACAAGTAGCTGACAACTACAGTACGTTTCTCTGCAAATTTCAACGTGAGGAAACTCATGATCGATTCTCTATCGATGCTTCAATATCTACATTCAATTACTTCCAATCAGAGTTAATTTGAGTTATAGAAAAGCGTGTTCCTCGTAACGTGATCTTTAAACTGAATTGAACTGGATGATTGGTTTAGAGTAGCTTTTGCTTCAGAGAGATGAAGAAAGTTTTCTTGTCGAATATCGTAGCTGTTATAATATTCTGCAACCTAAATCTTCTTATCATTACTCTGCCTTAATGCATCATATTATCAGCATAAAACTTTCTTTTCCATCTTTCCCTACACTTTCCCAGAAATCGTCTATCGACTAATAAAATGGGCATCTCTCATAATTGTTAGCGACTTGAGAACAATTTTACCTTTTTGTCTATCTAATACCAAATATTTTTAAATTTTGAAAATTTTTCAATTTTTTCGAAAACCAAATAATTGAAAATTAGTTTCGTTGTGAAAAATAAACTTTAACAGTGATCGCTGGCTTATTCCATTAACCAAACGCTATTCAGCAAGTGATATCAGT
Organism: Setaria digitata; assembly: GCA_003640385.1. Lineage (NCBI taxonomy): Eukaryota > Metazoa > Nematoda > Chromadorea > Rhabditida > Setariidae > Setaria > Setaria digitata. The sequence continues at coordinate 318,338 of RCAB01000003.1, forward strand.
TTTATAATGAGTAATTATGCTTCTTTGTTGAAGGACCTAATCAAACGAAATTTTCTTCCATGTAAAATAATTTCTAAAGCAGAGTAGTAAATTTTGCTTTAAAACTTTTAAAATTAAAGCATTACCGATATAGCATACACGAATAACGTTTAAAATAGATTCTCGAAGTGCGGGATTACGGTGATAATAAAGAAATAAATTAATGATTGAGTTTAATTTTGTTAAGTGAAACAGTACTTGCACTGCGCTCTCACATTGTTTTTCTACTGGACTTGTATTTTTGCCAAGACCACCTGTAAAAGGAAACTTGTCACTTAATTCCCCTCAATTTTTGTCATTAGTTTTTCTATTTGAATTTGACAAGGGAGATTTTGATATGATTTAATAATTTTGATGATTTCAAAACAAACTTACCGTAAATGCCTACGGCACGAGGCATCGCATCCAAAAAGAATGTCACCAAGCAGGAAAATCCTAACGTCATGGTCATTCTGATCTGAGCTCTACGCTGACGAGCCATCTAGAAAGAACATAGTCTTGATTAGCTTCACAGACGAATATAAGCAGTTACAATATTAATGATCAAAAATTTCCACCATTGCTTTATCTTCTGACGCTCAGTAAGAGTTTGCAAAGTAAATAGTAGTGCAATTACTCCTGAATAAATTAGTGACGAATTGGAGAGTTTATGGGATGACCTGTCGATGCTTCCTGAGTCTTATGACTTCTACGTTTCATTGAACATTTAAATCACTACAGTGTGTCGAAAGAATTAGCTTGAACTTGCATTATTTTTGGAAGCAGCCAATACAAACAATGCATGTCATTAGTGTATCTATCAAAAGTGGCAAGGGTGAAACCTGTGAATTAGTCATGACGCGTGACATATGTTTCTTCTGTATTCGTACGATGAGAACTGTGGGGATATAAAGTATAATACTCATAATACTTGATGCAGCAGTCAAATATTTGGAGATCTTATAAAAGTTAGGTGAAATGTAAACATTCATGCAAAGCATTGATATTTCACTGTACGTTGTGATGGGTCTATGCCATGCGAACATTGATAATAATATCGATAACGTATAAGGCTGAAAATATTTTCAATGCTATCAACACTTATCATTTAGGAAAACGAAAAACAGTTGAAGAAAATTTACTGTTCCAATAGCAATGCATGAATATGTGGAACGCCATCTCATGTACTTGAGTGGAAAAACCACTGAGAATAACCGATCGAATGTTATCGTTAAGAGCATAAATGAGGTAGCGAAATCCGACCAGCGCCATAGCCAAGAATGCGGTAGTAGCATACATTGGAAAAGATTGAACTTTTTGTCCTTCAGATCCAAAAGTATTACTAACATACGATATATGCCAGCACAAAGGGTTGCAAATGCTGAAATAAAGCTCATTTTTCCAACAAAGAGTTTGTCCTTTTTTTGTTTCGTGCAAGTTTGCCTTCTTTGCATTCTTAAACTTAGACGTTTTATTTCACGATATGTTGATGCACTTTATTTCAACTTTTTCTTGTTGCACTTTTTTCTGGCAATTATTTGCTGATCATTTCTGTCATATCTATTTTAAACTAAGGCTTAGGAACTGTTTTGAAGCAAATTTAAATAACTTATTTCTTTTCAGTTCAAACTAGTTATAAAACAGGCAGTGGGATTTTCACATTACCAACCATACGTTTATTCCAATAAACTATTAGATTTTTAATCTAAAACAGCTTTGAGGATAAAGTGTCAAACTCGAAATGCATATAGAGTTGTTATCTAGAAATTCGAGGTTGATTTTGATCGTCTACACGATATTTCAAGCAGATTGGAGTGATAAGTTCGATAAGTCTCTGCGATGATTGGCAATCAAAAAAATTGTTGTTTATACTAAAACGATGAATCATGGATTGATTAGAAGAAACTTCCTAAATTTTTGTAATAGGAAACGCTTCCAAAAAAATGCAACCAGTGCTAACAACAGTCTGCCAAAATCGAATTGATTAATACAGAAATAAACAAAATTTTTATAAAAACTTGCTGATTGTCATAGATCTTATTTAAATTAATTAAATTAATGAAGCTGTACTTGAGTTTAATTACATTAATTCGAAAGTTATGACTGATTATTTCTCCACTCATTTCATAAAAAACTTCAGGAATTCAGTATGTAAAATTGAAAGGAAATTATAGACCAAGTTTCTGGGAAACAGAAACTTTAAGGATTTTCTGTGCGAGTATCATGTGAAATTTGATTTAGCATATGATAAAGATAATAGACACATCAGCGAAGATTGATCGATCTTTGAACCGGTGGAATCTTGGACTGCTCGATTCAGTAAATGGATTTTGGCTTTGAAAAAAGTTTTATTATTTTCGTTATATTTTGGCTGAGAAGGTACAAACCTTCGACAAAATCAGCAATAGACAGAGCACAGATAATTTGAATTTCCCGTCGATTGCGCAGTTGGCTGCTAATCATTACAGCAATTATGATGACGGAGTTGCATATTGTCGAACACAAACCAAATGGGACAAACGAAAAGGCCTGCAGTATGTATGCATGCTTGTTTAATTAAATGTTACCTTTAAATCACTAATTTAATTTAAACACAGTATGGTATTTTAGCCTCATACTTCCAGCTGATTGCGCATTCAACGAATTATTTTACTTTTTCTTCGCCATTCCGTTTGTATATTTCAAAAATTAAGCATACAAGAATGAGAACTAACAGTTCTCGATGGACAACTGAAAATGAGGCAGACCATGGTCATCTTTGCTTCCGAAATATCCCCAACTATGCTGCTGCTATAATACATTATAGAAAGCTTACCTTAAACAGCTCGTGCCAAAATTCAAAACATTTAGTAATATCTTCTATTACAAGTGACGAATTCGCCATTCTATAAGAATTTTTGGATTTAAAAAATGTATTTAGAGAGAGGACGAGGAAGATAAAAGACCGTGTTTTTGTTGACTTCCGTGAAATTTAGTATTTTTTATTACCAAACTGCTTGAACCCTACCAAAGTTAACTGTTAGCTTAAAGATTAGTTGGAACATTAATAAAAAGGTTAGATTTGGTGCTGTTGAAGTTTCCACCAACCAGCAGTTTAAATGAAAAACTTGCGAGCATTTTATTTGTGAGAGGAAACTGATATTACTCGTAAACAGAACCAAAAAGAAAAATTTTATCTTCTGTCATTTGATAATAAGAAGAAGCAACTTTCATTTCATTCAGAGACCTTGCTGGAAGACGTAAAGAGAGTAACCAAATCATGCGTGGCGTTAACAGTGCAAATCGAGTTCAGATTTTATCACGTCTTATAAGAACAAAACTTAGGAAAAAAGGTTTTTTTTTTAATCGGAATTTTTACCTCTGAGAAACCATCTAAGGAACCTCCAGCTTGAAGGAAAGGGATTCCAGAAACCATGATAAAAATCCTACAAAAACAATATAAAATCATATAAAAGTCTAATGACTGCAGTCACTTAGTGCTTCTGAAACTCGACAAAACCCTACTCGGACGTTTACCGTTTATCAAATTAACAAGTCATTATAAGAAAAAGCGACAAACGTGTCGGAATACATTCCTCTGAGTTTGATTAAATTAGTATTGTATACTGAAAAACTTTTAAACTGTCAGTGAAATAAGCAGATTCATTTGCTATTCATAGAAGAACAATATATAATCTTAATGGAATCGAAGAAATTTTTCGTGCCTTCCAAGTTCGCATAATTTTATCCCACGCATTATTGAAACTTACAAAAACTTATGTATGGAATTGATTGTTTGGAAAATTAAAAAAAAAAAAACACAATGGCTGAAATAATTTGTATGCAACAAACTACGAGATGAATCGGAAAAACTCTAATGAAATCATGATTCCAAAGGAAAATTCACTATAAATGTAATTTCCAAAAATAAAACGAATGCATAAGGAGAGGGTATGTAAAATATAATAAGAGAAAGTATAAAAAATAATAAGGAATACAAAAAAAAAAAATGAATTTCTTTAAACAAAGGTTATACTGAAAGAGTCGGTCGATCAAAAAACTATCAAAAGGAAGTTTGTAAGAAGTTTACGTAAAGTGTTGGCTCTACTTTTCCAGAAACTATTTTTAACATCACAGGTTACGAAATGAACAGGATCAAAAGGGAATATAATAAAGGAATAAATGCTTTAGACAGGTGGCATGGAAATTTCTCTGACCTCTTAGCTTCAGCAAAAATTTTCGTTCCTATTCAACAGACATTGTTCCTTAGTTTCCTTTTTCGTCATCATTCCAGAATCATGCGAAACCCACGAACTTTTTTCCACTTTAATCTTGTTATGATGAAATAGAGCAAGTTTCAAATTAACTCTTATATGAAGTTGCCAAGGCTACAGAGTGGAGTTAATTCTAAAAAAAGAAGGTGCTAATTAACCAATTCTCCACAGATGTACTTCCACGATTACTGTAAAGTACTGCTCATTAGAGATTCAAGTCTTTTGATGTTCAACAAGGCAAAATAATTGTTTTCGGAAATCTGTCCTTAAATTATAAAATCATTTTAAAGGATTTTCTAATGATATTGAACGGAAACTTTAAAAAGTTTAGAAGCATAGTTCTCTAAAAAATTACTTGATTGAAATCTGAAAAATAAAAATAAAACAACACTATTCCCTAAATTATACAATTTATTTCCTTTTTTCTTATATTGACCGTAAAATATCGAAATATAAGTGACATTTCTAATTAGTGCCATCCAAGAAAACTGTTCAAAAAAAAGCATTTTTACAAAAGAATGATACCGTTCAAAAAAAAATCTAGCCAGTAAAGAAAAAAGGATTATAAAAAAGACAGTGAAAACGGAAACAGACTGGAGAAGTAGAGCCCAAATAAGCATGAAACAACAGGAAATATTCAGAGATTTAATTTGGATTTAAAATTCAAAAAATGCTTAAATATCAAAACTTCCAAACAAGACCAAAGCTTAAAAACCTTAGTCTACCTTTTTAAAAAAAACAAAACGTTTGACCATACAAATAAAGCCTTGAAGAATATGAAAAGTTAAAATGCAGTCACCACAGCAATATAGGCGCTGAATTCATTTCTACTGATGAGTTTACATAAAATTTATATTGGAAACGAAATACGATTTACACGAGGAAATTCCATGCTTTTTCTTGAAAATAAGCCAGTAATTACAAAAATTTTTAAACTGATCAAAAAAAAAAAAAAAAAACAATGATTTTCCCATGAATTTTATAAAAAGAAAGTCGCCATCTACCAACCAACTCAAGGATGATTAACAGAACTTTGGAAGCGACATACATCTTGAACCTTGGAAGTATGGAAAACTTTTTACAACATCATTCCACCTGAGTTGGACAAAACATTCAAGCAATCTACAAGACACTTTCGTGCATTTCTTCCCTTCCACAACTTTCATTTAATAGAAGAAGGAAAAAGCAATTGGGGGAGTTGAGTTGGAATATGAACCAGTCTTACATTAGTTTCCTTTTCGCAAAAGACTTTAAGAACGGAAATTGCACTAAGATTAATAATTCAAAGAACAAATTTCATTCTCAAAACACCATCTCCATTTACATTAACCAATGAATTTCACGACGATTAGAAAAATGATAAAACAGCTAGCAATGCTATGAAAAATTATCACTTTTAATTCTTGCCGAAGCGAAAAATCTTCTTTAAGCCGCTTTCTTTTCGAGAAGAGATAGGTGTTGTAGAACTGCTGAAATAAAACTAATGGTATATTAAAGACAAATAAATTCGATGAATCCAAACATCTTCTTCACTGTACTTGAAAGCACCAATTGATACATAAATATTCACTAAGTTACTAAAAAAAAAATTACAAATTTTACTCTGAATGTGTTAAATCCACTGGGACTGGAGCCAGCTTCGAAACTGATGAATTCGATAAAACTGGTGGTATAAAATTATTCTGATCAGATGAATTCAACCGAGCGGAAAATAAGCCAGATGACGTTAATGTTTTATTCAACCCACCTATAAAATGAAATTTAAACCATTGAGAAAATTCAACAAACTGCAATAGAATTCTTTTAGAACTTGCATTTATAGACTGAACAGGAAGTTCGGTCTATAAATTTAGCCAATAATAACAAACCGGAAAGACAGCGTCCGGCTTGCAAAGCAACATGCGGATTTAAAACTTCCGGTTCACCACTTTGACGACGCATATCAAGATAAACTAGTAATGAAGACAACTCTAACTCCTCGCTGTGTTGATTACGAAGTACCACAGACCGAAAACCTAAGAAAAATAGAGATAAGAAAAAACTTCAATCACTATCATATTATTAAAAGTTATTTATGCGGTCAAAAATAGCAAATAGCGGATCTTTACTGCTTAACAGTAAAGATCCGCTCTTTTTGAGCTGTGTTGTTTAATAATATGCTGTTAAGCAAATGATCCATGACTACTTGAAGAATCTAAAAATTTCTTGATTTTAGAAAAGAAACGCACACCTGTACGAATGCAGTCAAGTGGATATACAGCTTGTCCAATGAATGGATCTGCTTTGGGTCCCATGAAATCACCATCCTCAACGTACAAACGAAGTAAAGCTATTTCCGGACAATATACTTTGAAACCGAATTTTTCATTCCAAACGGGATTCAAGCCGTTGGAAGCTGAACTTAAATTTGATTGAATGTGAGATCTGAATTTATAGCCTGATCGAAATAAATCTACAAACTTACCAATGGCACGCGTGCGAATAGTGATTGAATCGGCCGGCAAACCAACAATTTCTATTGTAACGACTGGCGAACAGATACCTTTGCTTCTATCTTTCCTCGACAAATGCTGCCCAGCTATTATCTAAATTTTTTAAAATTTTGTATTTTCAAGAAATTTTAGTTTCTTTCGAAACTCTGAGACAGGTTTTAATGCTGCCAAGATTCTTTGTTCTTTGCATGTTTCAAACCCAATATATTAAAGTGAAAATTTTAAAGTCATACAAAAACAAAAACTTCGGAACCATAAAACATATGACTTAGTACAACCTCGAAAACTTTAAAAAGCAATAAAAAAACAAAAAAAAAAAGCAATTTCGATCTCTTAAAAAATGATGCTCATTTGTCATTAAAAAATATGAAACCTTTTTGTTCAACAACACAACCAAAAAACGCTTACATGAACAGTAAGAATGATTGGACAAGAGGTAGAAACAACTTCAGCAGCATCTGGAGAAAACATTTCATCAATCATATAGGATGGTTTCAGTACGTATCCGCACTGACCATTAGCCATAAATTTACCCTGATTTAACTGCATCGGCTGTAGAAACATATAATACTTTATATCCAGATTCATGCAAAAAAAAGTTATAATAAATAAATGGCATCATGAGGTATTTCGTAAAGTCATAGATTTGCATAAACTTACAAATTAATAGAAAAGTGGTAAGAAAAATCGCAGTACAAATTAAAAGTTTTCTGCAAAAAAAAAAAAAAGCAAGACTACACAGTCCCGTATCATGTAGTATGAAAAAGAAACACCTGAATCGGAACCAACTTTCCTTAGGTTTGTTGGCTATCAACCAAGCAAAACAAAACTATTGGAAAAAGGCAGTCAGTTTTATAAGAATTTTTCTGTAGTAAATATTTTCAAAAATATTAAAAAAAAAATTTACATATAAAAGTAATGGTATGAAATGGGATAGTGAAACCAATCTCTCACCCCTTAGATTCTTTCAAGTATATTGTAAGGACAACACTAACCCTGTCACCCGTTTGATAGTTCAACGCAACCATATGACATGCAGCATTCCACATCGGTACCGGATCGTAATTTGCTGAAGTGATCCGTGAACCTTGTGGATAAACGCGTGATAACTGGCGAGAATTAAACTGAACTAAACCTCGCTCCATCAGTTTCTCGAACTTTGTTTCACTGAACGAGCACATTTCATAAAAACTGCCCTGCACTGAAAAATTTCTGAATGCAAATCCCAAATTCTTTCTGCAATGCCACCGATAATCGCTATAATGATAGAACATTTCAGGAATGCATATATTTCTAGAACTGTTACTTAAAATAAAAATACTCCAATGAGAACCAAAAGTATCAAAATCTGAAGAAAGGCCAGGTCCTCTCAACTTATTCAATTTCAACTCCACTTTTCTTTCTTTTAAAAGCACCATTAAAACTTATGATGGCATAACTGGATATTAGATACAAGCTTTATATTTAATTCATATATTCGACCTACTGCCCAATTCCTGGATTTTAGATCATTCTTTTTTCCAAACCCTTAACTAGCCATTTCGTTCACCAATTAATTTATTCAATAAACATTAATTAGCGATAATATACTTGCGAAATGCGGGTTGAAGGGAACTGCTTGACAATAAACCACCAAATCAGACAATTCAGATGCTATTCGCAAATTTTTTTCTCTTGTACGCAACAAAGTATTCCGATCTGTGGCAGTCCTCGTCAGCTCAAATAGGATATTTAACCAGTCTTCTCGATCTTCACTTGAATTAGCTGCCAAGATGTATTCCTAAGAAGAAACAATTTTAAAGAATCAATTCCTTTATTAAAACCAAAATATTAGCACTTGAATGTGAGATGAGAAATTCTGAATAAAATAATATACGTTTGGATTCCAATGCGCTGAAACTCGTCTAATTTTGAATGCAAAAGGTCGCCCAGCAACTTCAAATGGTACTTCTTCAATCAGAGAGTCAAATAAATCGATAGCTGCATAAAGGCCCAGTTCACTCTGGAAAAGAGTAAACTTCACAAATGTGAGGATGAGACATCAGTTTTAATTCCGAAAAATTGTGCGCCATTCCCGAAGCTCAAATAACAAATATACCGGCTGAGTATCAGGAGTTTCCAGTTCAACAACACATCGGGAAGGAAAGAAGCCTGAATGGCTGCCATATTTGCCACGCCAGCTGTAATACACAATTGTGCAGGACCTCGACTTTGATCTGATCTATTTCGACATTTTTTCATGGCTATAGCACAACTTGAAATAAAAGTCTTTAACCTGACAAGTTTTCTTTTGAAATGAATCCTTACCGATCGCCGTCTTTCCTCAACAATTTTATCACTGCATTTATAGGAAATGAAAGATCGCTGGAAAGGCAACCATTATATGGTTCAACAGCTCGAACCAATATCTGAATTAAACTGGCAATTCATATCAGTTGAAAAATAGAAAATATATTGATGAAACTAAATATAAAGATCTAACAACAACACCCATCCACCCATTCACGACATCTCACTTACTTAACAATACTTTTGAAATCTTTATGGATGGAAAAGAGAAGCACACGAAAAATGCTTTACTTTATGAACTGCTACATCAATCCAAATGCTCCAGTCAGCCATTTTCTCACTACAGTGATACACATGTTTTTATTAAAACATTTTAACTAACCTATCTCCAACAGAGATGATGACTGAATTAAATAGAAAGAAAACAAATTCCTCACACCAGGAGCTGAGAACACCAAGGAAAAGCTGCTGATAAAAATGACAAAATCAATTCTACTACCTCTTTATCAATATCCTTAAGTTCCATGTAACATCCAGGTGCCGGATCGGCATTAAACGATACGTCTGCAGATTCAATAATAGCATTTTCGCTTACGGGATATTTGAGAGATATTCCACGAACGAATTCTCTTGTTGAGTAATATTCAACTATTTGATTTAAATTTTCAAAAACCGTCTGATTGACTACAAAGATTCGACCATCTCTTTTCAAACGATAATGCCATATTTCGCCATCAACCCTAAGAATGTATTACCAATTTTAATTTTATTAAATTAAGCACCCCCTGAAATGAATTTCTCCAACTTATAAAGAAAAAGCACGGAAGCAAGGACAAGAATCAAGTGATATGTACCTCAATGAAAGCACAAAAACGTTTCTATCACTAGAACTATAGCGTAACAAAAAAGCTCCATCCTGCTGAACCGTGTTCAGCAATTCTTCGGCACGATTTTTATCAGCTTTCCCACAGAACCACCTAAATCCAAGAATTCAATTTTTGAGAAGTTTTTTTTCTTTTTTTAAAGTTTTTTCCAACTATTTTCTTCTTCAATAATTTCTTTTCCTAATCACAAAAAAAAAAAAAAAAATCCATTCTATACGACGTGCTGGTTTTTTCGATAAAAAGGATCATTTACTGTGATGAAATTGATGAATGCACTGCTCTTAATTGAACTATAACGAATATAATATATTTAAATCAAAACTCACAGCATTCCAAGATGAGGACAAGGCTGTGGACATGGGGTGATAAGCTTCGTACTAAAATTTGGTGTCCTCAATCTCTCTTTCGTATAGTGTGATATGAGCTCATAAAGTGTATCCATTTGCTTATTTTCCAAAAAATAATACTTTTTTTCACCATTAACCATTCTCGTACGTATTCTACAGTGATGCACCTTTCCGTTATGTCTAAAATTAATATTGCATTTTAATTTAAAAATATTAAAATCCAAACTTTCTAATTCCACTTGATGCATATCAGCTGTTTATCCACGAATTTCAGAAATATTTTTCCAATAAATAAAGAAAAAGGAAAAAAAAAACTGTTCTATGTAGTAATTTTAAAAATCCTTACAAAAATGATAAAGAGAAGTCGCCAATGAAAATAGTAGAATCGCGAACCAAAAAAAGCCCATTTCCTTTATCTTTGTGTTCCAAAAGACGCATTCTTGCTACTTCCCGATCTGTTTTACCATGAAACCATTCTTCTGTAACATGCATCTCGTCTGGACGAACACCAAAACCCGTCGAACTTGTCAGACTATCCTGTAATAAAAATCCTATATAGAAATATTAAAGTAATATCACACTATTTTACAAAAGGAAAAGCCTCTTCCTGAAACAAAACACATCACCTGGTTTTCATCGTCCTGCGAATTTCCGAGTGAATCTTCGTGTCTAAGAATGCTCTGATTGCTAATATTACTTTCGCATTGATCTAACATATAATATAAACGATCGGAAAACAATATAAATAAATGAGTTGACCACTCCTAAAGCTTGGTTTAACTACTCGAAGCTAGAAAAATATAAATTATATAGAAAAACGAATCATAAGAGTAAATGACCCAGTAGATCAACTTATAGTCCCCAAACCCTTTACTGTAAATAATGTGAGAAAAAGGCAAAGAGAGGCTTAAAAGTGTTTTTATATGAAACTGTGAAAGCTTACATCGTTTACTGAGCTTTTCAGTGATAGAATCCCTCGTCGAATAAAATTTAACGAAAGTATATCCTGTTCTTGGTCTAAAAAGAAATAAAGGGCTTGAGGATTTCACTTTCAGAAAAATCGCGAGGAAAATTAAAATTAAGCCAAGCTACACAGCATTTTATCGTAGATATTAAGAATCACTTTAGCGAAAAGAAAGAATGTCAATAAGAGTAAAACTTAGAGCAAAAAAAGTACCAGCAGGTTCAGTGAAATATAAACAAATTTGGAACCTTGGTAACTGAAAAGTTGAGTTAATAGCAGCAATTTAGCATGCCTCTGCCTTAATTTTTTTCTTTTAAAGTAGACCAAATGAATTCCATGAAATGATGAACATAAAAATGAGCAATTACGCAAAAATAAATTGTAAAGACTTCACGGTGTATCATTTGGAGGCGTTCAAAACAAGTTCATGAAAATTCACCATCATCGATTTGCTGTGCAGTGATATCTTCACTTTCTGTTGGCAATTTCTTGTGTTTTAAAATAATTTTTCGCTTTAAAGCTGCCGGAGATGGCAGGCAAGTTTCCTCACGACTGACTGGAGCTGTGAGTAAATAATCACCAAGAATTTCTCTAATTTCACGAGCAAGCAGGCGCTGTACTGGCACAGAACAATTATCTTCGATTGAAAGAATAACTGGAAACCTGAATTCATTTAATACTGTCTTAAAGATTTATTTTCAGATGATACTTTAGGATCTAAGATTTTTGAAAGCTTACATGTACGAAATCGTCAAGGTAAAATAGAAGATGCCTGTTTAGCTGCCAAAGTATGAGTAAGCGCTCCATTTTTATGCAGTAAAACTTACTCGCTGTTGATAAAAGCGTAATGACGAATGGTATAAAGCACATCACGCAAGTTGATTTTACTAGTCATTGTATAACCATGATAAATAACAATATCTTGTATTTCACCTGAACTTCTCTTTTGTCCATCCCAACAGTCAACTGGAAATATGATATCATTACTGAAAACCAATTCTGAATGCTACGCTTTCATTACTCATTGAGTGTAGTTTTGTCCAACAGCTGGTAAATATGTTATGTTATAAAATAAGAAAGATCAGTCGATACATCTCGCTTTTATCATCCATTTCGGTTGACAACTTGTAACTGAAACTAATAAAATATCTCATACTTCCACCAAAAATTCTCTTCTAATCATTTAAGCAAACAGTAAATTATATGAATTAAATAGAAAAAACTAAACGCTCAACACATCTGCAACCCATAAGTAACGCGCGAGCATACGTGTCCAAAGATGATTCACTCTTGAGCTGGTCCCCAGTAAGATACCTAAAATTATGTTAATCAGCTGTAAGACGATATCATTCTGTGTAACTGTTTCAAATTTACTATCAAATACTATCAAGTCATCACTCATAAAATAAGAAATGTCTTAAATTTGATAAAAATCAAAATTTACGTGTTGTGTGAAGAAGCAATCCAATAGTGACTCAATGGCCGATTCATGTCATGTATAACATTCTCATTAATAGAATCCCACAGTGAATTTTCTCGAGAGAAGAGAAAATCGCAAAACTGCAAACAATATTCCTATGTACAAACCTCCATATATTGATTTCTGTCTAGAAAAAAGAGAAACACTCAAATCTGGAATTACATCCCATAAGATTTATTAAAATGATTTCAATAGATTCCACAGCAATCAGTTTGAAGATTAAATTAATAAATACAGAGCAAAAAGTCACACTTCAGAAATGCTGAGGACTGGTTCAGGAACATCCCTGTATGGATCCCATTCTTTCAAGAAACGTCGAAGAAAATCGCTGGCTCTTTCGCGTGCCATTCCTATTTCATCCTGAAAATCTCATGTCTCTGTTAAGTGAAGATTAACTATTCTTAACAATAACTGAAAACTCTTAAAGTATAATTTCCTAGATATAGAGAATTATTAACGGTAAACTGTTTTTGTCACTCACGTTTTGTTTGTCTTTATGAAACCGTAAAAAATTATTGAAGCTAACAACAGCTGCATCATCCGAATAGGTTGCAAAATGCTCTGCGAAAAGCTGCAAAAAATGTGGAACTTTTTGCAATGTAAATATGAACGAAATATAATAAATTGACTGTTAAGGAGTTCCGAAAGGTCGGCGAAATACTATTAGGGTTTGATAGTAGCCTGGAAAGAACGAAGTAACGAAATTAAGGTAAACTGAAACAGATGAGCAAGTCTCAGCTCTAACGTTTCGAACATATTGGAGACAATGAGAAAAACTATGAGATAGAATGTGAAAGTTTCGAGAAAAGCTACCTGAGCACAAAAAAATAAAGTAACTACATGAACACTGAAGAAAACGAGATTTTACGACTTACAGAATTATCGTGCAAAAGTTTGCGATAAGCATTTGCGAAAGCATCATAATACATTGTTTCCTAAAACAAACCAATAATGATGCAGCGATGAAGAACGCATATCGATAAATTAAGCCTGACGAAAACTTTTACGAATATCTTGCGATTAGAAAGAATGTTCCAGTTCGAAATTAAGAGTGTATATTCAAGTCAATGGATAGAAAACCATTATAAGAACAGTTACTTTAGCACAGAATAACTTACTTCGCAAACTTCCTGTAACTGCTTTGACTGCACTTTGTGTTGCAAACTTGTCTGTACAAATGGTTTCATATGCTTTATCGACACGCTGTAAACTGACTATAAAGAAGCCGTTATACGAGTAGAACCCTATTATAAAAAATTGCAGTGAAAATTTTTTTAGAAACATTTTAATATATAATTTAGTAACATAGCCTATGATTTTAAGCTAACTCAAAAATGCCCTCAGAACAGCTTTTTTTTTGCAACGGAGACAAATAATACTATGAATTCATAACCCGCATGACATAATCAGAACACATCTAAAATCAGCAAACTGCTTCCATATTTCGAAATAGAGCAACGCTGAAACATGCTGCTGCTGACCCAAACGATAATAGGAATAGGAAGAGCATAAATTCGAGTGTTAAAATTTAGTCTTACCAAGGGTTTTCGAGCGAGTAACCGGTGATATTATAAAATTCTTTTCTGAGCCATCGTTCAACCAGCAGTGTATGGCAAGCAGAAATTGTATCAATCATTAAGTAGCGGACACCTTGACACCACATCCGACACAAATCTTCTGTATCAACTAAAGAAACTGGTCTTTTCTTTTTTTTTTTTTTTTTTTTTTTAAACAAATCCAAACATCTATCAGTGAAACATTCCATCTATAAAGAATTTGCCATAACAAAAAAAAAGGCTCTGACATTCTGACATCAGTTATCCTCTCATAACCTAGGTTTCAAAAACTGAGATCAAGTTTTTCAGAAAAAATTCGAAACAAATGAAATATTAGTGTAGAGATGATTTCCAGCTTACACTTGCCGTAATTTTATTGCTGGTCACCAATGCTTACTAGTCTATTCTGCATGTTGTCTAAAGCATCTTCTCTCTCATAACCAAGGTTTCAAAAATTCATTTCTTTTTAAAAATAAGGCGTCAAATTAAAAGACCTTTTTTTATCTACCATATCATCGATATTTTACTATATTTCTATTATCGCAAAATGTGCATACTTACACAATAAAATCCAGTACCGCAGATTGAAACTGGTCCCATAACTTAGAACTAATATTCTAGCAGCATCAAATTGCTTGATTTCTTTGTCTTTCTCCCATTTGTCGCCGATTCTGATCTTTCGCAATTTGAAATCAAGTGTATGCACTTCCTTCACTATCCGCAGATCTAACCGTAACGTTTTACTACTACCCTAAAAAGCATAAATTTACGATAAAGCCAACCTTACAAGTAAGGAATTTATTCTTTGTAAAAGTTGGCTGCTTATTTATTTCAGAGATTACGAAGAATATTGAAACTATCAACAAAATATTCTCATATTACTGAGATTACGTTAGCTGTTCATTCAATTTCTTTTGGGTTAGTTTCATTTTCCAGTTCGAGACATTTTATTTATTCCTAACTTTTTAAACAGTTCCATAAATATAAATCAAAATATGCATCAAGATTTTCATACTACTAAAACTGTAAAATATAATAAATATCAGTTGGAGTTCTAAACATCTGAAGTCGAATACTTCAAATAGATACGAGCCTGAAAGAAGCACACTACCGAAGCAAGTAAACTAATAAAGAATGTAGAAAATCTCTAGCCTCATATCTTTAACCTTGTCAAAATTATCCAACTTTGACAAAAACAGCTGTCTCGTTTCACGATTGTATGTAAGCCTTTTTTGTGTTGGATCCCGCCGCTTTAGGAGTAAAAGTTTATAAACGTTATGACCTGAAAGGTCAACTGCTTATCACTAATTATCTCACAAACATCGTTAATAAAAAAAAAAATGGAAGTAAAACGTTTATATCATGGCATCTCAAAATAATTTTCTCAAATAAGAGTCTACTGCTTTACGAAATCCATAACATCAGCGCTATTATGGGATTACAAAAGTACAACCTCTCGCCGTGACAAGTTGCTAAGGATGAAAAAATATTTACATTAATCTACCGTTAGAGTTCTGAATTTATCATCAGATATTTCAAATGGAGAGATTACCCATTTCCATTGCATGGAAAACTTTTTCCATTTCGAATTCCATTGAACGCGACGCTACCAACGAACTGGTTGCGAACATCGAGACAGATAACCCAGTTCGTTGGGATGCTAATACCGAATCTCCTGGGTTTTGAGAGCACATTTCTGCCCCTTTCCAAGAATATTCATCTACTGTACTACACACGAGCTTTCACTTCACATTTCAGCCTAAGAAAACCACACTGAAAGATATTTAAAACAAATCAAAGAAACAAACTGAAAGATCTTTGAAGAGATATACACAATCCATGAATCTGGAAGTTATGATTTTTACTAGATCGTAAGCCATAATACATATATTAGTTTCATCTAAAGAATCAAAATTCAATTTTCCCCGAAAGCTAACTTCACACGGAACAAATCCGATTTTGTCGGATACAGTGCTAAGCAGAAGTCTGAATACTTAAGAGCTTTCCGTAATCAAATTAAGCACTAAAACCCCCCATATCCATTGCTTTCTAATATGTCGGCATAATTATTTAACTATAAAAAAATTTACGCACGAATTTTCGAAATCAAAATTTTGTGACTTGACATTTGCGATTTCCTGGTTCAAGTTTGAAAACTCATTTGTAACACTTTTTGTCAATATTAATCGAATTACATTGTAAAATATAAATTCAAAAACTACGCAGCTAAATTAATTCGGTACTAATGACGAGATGATGTTCAGTGACAACTAAAACAGATAAAATCCGTGTGGACGTTATTTCTAAGCAAAAAAAAAAGACGCACCAGCAAACCGGAAGGGTAAAAGATAAAGAATAAAAAATGAAAAGGAATTTTTCCTTTATTTTTCAAATATAATTCAAAATTATGCAGTTCTTTACAATATGAGAAAAACAGCTATCCAGCTGAAAGTTTACCACATTCCGAGTTTACTGACGAAAACACAGCAAGGTTCACTGTCCAATCAATATTTTGATGCTTTAAATTCTATCTGGCAGTGATAAACTTAAGTAGTAAAACTGCAATTAATTTTGGAAAATACAGGTATGGTCTGTTCACTACATAGCAATATTCTAAATGTTATCGAGTGGAGCATACCGGTTCTTTTCTCCACTGCGCAGAAATTTCCAAAACTCTCAAAATCTCCGTGATTACCAGCAAGCATCAGCGTCCAGAAAATTACTGATTGCTTTCGAAGATGTAATATCCAACCTTTGAAAAATTATAAGCAAGCGTAGGAACAGCAACAAATTTTTGTTCAAACCAATATCATCCTTCTATGTAACTTGACAGTGATAACTAAAATCAGTGACATGCAATAATAATAATAATGATTATAATAATAATAGTAATAGTAATAATAATAATACTTCAAGTAATAATAGTAATATTCACTACTTCAATTCGTTAACTGGATTAATTTTTGATCTACCTAGTTAAGAAACTAACTTGTTTCAGCTTACTAATAGTACTTCGAAATGTTAAATGCTCAAGATAGCAACAATTTTTGTATTACTTAATTGGCACTCAGGATTGCCGGATGCTTTCCGAGTACTTTTGACTACCACTGTGATGTGTTTTCATTTGAAACATGAAAACTTAAAATATCCGTTGGAAAAGGGTCACAGATTAAATTATAATTTGAATCTTGTCATATAGGAACAAGATTAAACTCTGGATTTTTTTGGAAATCACACCTGTCTTTTCATCGCTTTTAAGCATTATTTTCTGACTGGCTTTTGTTGCGTAAAATTCTTATATAAATTTAAATACAAAGTAAAGTCAAAAAGAATTTTTCTCTTCAAGAGGACTTGCCAATTCCGTCTTCAGTCTAAATGCTAATTAACTTACAACGTCTCCTTCACTGAACTGCTATTAGCTCGGAGATGAAAAAAAAATTAAAATGGGAGTTATCATTAAATCCACAGCCCTTCATCAAACAGCAACGACGACTGTTGAGAAGTTAGAAGCGTAAGTGGAAGGAAGTGCCTGCCTAGCAAAAAGTCTCACCAACGTCAAGACCTCCGCTTAGCGTCTTCTTGCTCAGCACACTATTTTCCGCAAATCTCCTCCACGCCCCAGCAGAAGTGCCGAAAATTCGTCCAAGCACTCCCAAAACAAGGAAAATGAGCGAAGGCGACGAGTGGGCTCCCGCGCCATTCACAAGCGTCCCCGCAGTAGCGGTAGTATAGGATGATGACTGTCGTTGCGGGATTCAAACAAGTTCGAAAGCTGGCCACTGGTGTTTTTTCCGTTGACTGTTTCCATAACTTGTTTATTTTTTTAAATGATTTTGTGAAAGTGTCTGAAAAGAATTTATTAATATTAACATTTCTTTAAAAAGCGCCAGTTGATTAGTGGGCCTTATCAAAATGTGGTATTTCTTAATTTGCAACAACCTCAGTGGGTCCGTAAATCCTTGCTAAAAAGCTTGACATGTGCAACTCACCGACGATGGAATTTTATGAGTTACAATCTTTCCGAAAACTGAAAATATAATAAATCCGATGCATTCTTCTAAATGATCGCCATCCACGAGCATCCCCGCAGTAGCAGTAGTACAGGATGATGACTGTCGTTGCAGGATTCAAACAGGCTCGAGAACATAACTGAAAAGAAATGAAAATGAAAACTTGAAAGTTCACTGAAGTATTAAACAGAAGATGCTCTACCAGAATTTTATTTCACTAAAAAAACTGATCTGAATGGAGAATGTATTCATAGGTCGATCTAAAAGCTAAATAAGGATGATTATAGAGGTGAGACGACGAAAGTTCATCTGCAGCTGAGATCCATATTTTGGCAACTATAGAGTTTTATCAATGAAGAAATCCGTAGATATCTTTTTATCCTAACAGGTAAGGTTGTCAGTTTTATGATGAGCCAAAAGGATTTGTGTCAAGGTGCGGTTCTACATAATTATAAGTTACGTTCAAACAACAGAACAGACTACTAAGCATTGGTGACCAACAATCAAATTACGGCAAGTTTAAGCTGGAAATCATCCCTACACTAATATTTCAATTGTCTCGAATTTATTTTCTGAAAACTTTACCTCATCAAAAGTAACCCTTGAATCAGTCGGAACACTTTCGTGTGTATCATGCCGCTGTCTGAAGGTGGTCGTCGCACCTTCGACAGCTACCGCGGAGGAACAGGGACGTTCGATGACGAAGTCTTTCATCAGACACGGCCTCGAATGTATCATTACGCACTTTTTTTATGTCGGAAAGGAGACCGCAGAATTATCGTGACAATCGAAATCTGTAGCAGTATTTGCGGCAGCTACGATCCATTTATGAGAAATCTTGTAAATTATTTTACATTCTCAAGAATTTTTCGATCCAATTTGAAAAATTCAGTTAGGGTGAACGATGATTAATTGTTGGTAATTTCACTCCATTGAATAAATGCATTTCTGAAGTTTGCTGTCTTCATGAAATGATGAATAAATTGAAAGATTTTATTTTTCTGATTTCTGAGCAGTGACACTTCAGTTCTGCTTTAGAATCTTTTGGTCCTTGAGAAAAAACAATTTTATTTTTAAAACATTGTCCGATCAAACAGCCTAGTTTTATTGGACAATGCTTTAAAAGCCAAATTTGTTACAATAAAACAAAAAAGTGCGAGGTTCAACCCCTAGCTTGCTTAATTCTTCGGATTTTATCATATCTCGTACAAATTTCATGAAATTTCTCAGCTTAATTTGCAAAATTGCTAACTCCTGTCCCACTTACTGGAAAATTTTCATGAATCACTAATCAAAAATTATTATAAATAATACGTCTTCCACCAGATAGATATCTGTCTGTACTGTTGCGCTTTTTCGATATCCTGTTTTTTTCTTTTCTTTTTTTTTGAATCGATCTCCGCTACTGATTTGAAATTTATCTATGAAAAAAAAAAAAAAAATTTTTCGGGCACGACAAACAATACAGCGTTGCTGCGCTGCTGTAAGATAAGATTCACTTCTGAGTACTCGTCTCTTCGTTGACTAGTTTCCTGCCCACTCCGAAAAACTATGATTTTAAATACAGAATGAGTGAAGGTTTCTTTATATACAGAAAGTTCATATGTAGTAGCCGTTAACGATAACAGGTTTCATGTGGTAGGCAAATTCAGGTTGCATTTCGAAAACTTGATTTGAAGTTTCTGGAAAAGTCCTCTTTGCATCATCACCTAATCCAGATGAAATGATTTTCTTCTTTTCAAGAACTTTTGTACGAAGAAACAATTATTCCCAATCTCAGTTGAAAACAAAATCTCCAGAACTTTAATTTGCCTGATAGAGTTATCTCAAAAAAAAAAAAAAAGAAAAACAGAGAAGTTAAAAGTCCTCCGGAAATTAGGGGAACTACTTCCACATTTATGGCTGTGAATTTTTTCCATTTCTTCAAAGCTAACCTCATAGCTTCCTACTCAATATCATGCGATTCTTAAATGACAACCCGGTGACAAGCCATTCATCAAAGATTCACTGAATGGCCTCCTCTATAAAAACGATTAGGAAAAGGTTCGCTCATCTAAAACTTTAAAAACCACACCGAAGACTGACTTTCTTTACAGACTTACTCACCATTACAGATCTACGAAGCAGCAAACTTTGGATTGAAATATATCTCTGGTATCAATTGAAAACAATCAGGAAAATCTGATTTACGCAGTCGAGTTTATCTGAATTTAACCTGATAATCAATTCCTAATATTTTCGTAGTTGAGAGTTCAGAAAAGATTTTAAAGTGTGTTTTTCTGCATCGCTTTAACTCTCTTCCTGAAAGATTGCACTGACAGAGCTCTTTAGACTTCTAAACTGTCCTCAATTAGCTTTCGTGTTAATGAAAAAATTTCTTCAAACAAGTTTTTTTTTTTCACAGGAACAGTGTACACATGATAGGAATTACACAAAACTAAACTGAAAAGTAGTATGATCAAAATCAGCTCACAGACCAGAAATGTTATAGCTTTTACTGGAACAAGAAGAACGAATAGCAAACTTATGATGCTTAAATCCCGTATTCAGTAGGTAGTGTAGGCAAAAGTTTCGGATGAAAAACCGTACCTATGAGAAACTTGAAGTTATAAGGTATACAGTCAGTGTTGAATGCCTATAAAAAATCCGAGATCAAAAACTTATTTAAGAAAAGCAATGTGAAGAATCTATGCTTGTTGTACTCAACTGAAAACCGAAAGAGAAATTCAATTTATAAGAAAAAGATGAAATCACATATTTAAAAAAAGATAGACAGTGAAGCATGAGATTTGAGATGAACAGTTATTAAACGAATTTTAAATAAAACTTAAGGCAAGGGATAAAATTACCCTTTAAAACCAAATTTTGCTTAAAACTGCCATATTTAATCCAGCTAAAAAAAAAGAACAGAACAAGAATTAGGAAACCACAATGTCATAAAACGCGACATTTTGATATTTTAACTATATTATATCAGGTGATTTTGAAAGGAAATAAAAAATAAGGAACGACTGCCTGCTCTTTTTGATTTAGGAATTTTGTTTAGAACATTCAGATGGCTAAATCACCAAATAAATTTTCACCAGTAAGATCAATTAATTTGTAGAAATCTACAGTTGATATTAGCTCATTCATTTCTGACACCTTAAAGACGTATGTTCAAAGAAAGTGCATATAAATGAAGGGCACGATTAGAAGTAAAGAGATCAGAATTAAAAAAACAATTTATATGAGGGAAGAAACACTGATTATTAACTAAGAAGGCTCAAATTTCCAAGAGCATCTCGAAACTAATTCCATGAAAGTGATTGATGAGTTATCACGCAATCAGTTGCTTTGGTTCCAAGTACTTCAGCTCGTACAGAAAAAAATGGATCCATCACCGCAAGCGACAACTAAATCATCGTCGTGATAATCGAACTAAAAATCAGTGCCATTGGTGATGCAAGGGTTTGCCGAAACAAGTGCATTCTCTTCAAATCAACTTTTCATCAGTAACTCTTACCACTTTCCATTCCTGTTAGGTATTAGACACTAAAATTTACCCTGGATGGCTCTGCATCGAATGTTTCTGATTCGGCGAATAGTTTGGGGCGCAGACCGGGTGTAAAAACTTTGAAAAGACGATTCTTCGTAATGCACATTTGGCTACCAGCATTTAGTCGTACTTGCCGTAATCCCCCATTCCCAATTAAAACTTCCTATAATAAATCATTTTATTCCTTTCGATTCCTTACCTTACTTATCATTACATTTCCTTGTAAAAATCGATTGGTTTACAAAACATACGCTAATAACTGTTAGATTGTTTGGGTCAATAGAAAGCATCTTGCCATCAGTAGTTCCACAGAGTAATTGGCCTTGTCGCAATGACATAGTCTGCGCATAAGCACCTAGTTCTAACTCGTTTACAACTTCCCACATACGTTTGTCTACACATACCAATCGTCGATCTTCTCCACATGAATAGAGATAATTGCTACCTGGCTACAATAATTTTTAGAATTAGAACTTTACAGAAGCAAGTCATCTGTATAGAAAGTTAATAGAATCCAGAAATTACAGCACCTTTCGAAAAAAATATTTAGCATAAGAAGGACAAAAAGAAAAAATACGCGATAATAAAGGATTTAAAGTTGAGGAAATAGTTACCATCTGAACAAGATCAAAAACAGCACTCCGGTGGTACAGCATATCAGTAATTTTCTGCAATGAATTACGCACATCCATAACAACTACTCTTCGTCCAAATGTGGAACAAACAGCTGTTGTACCATCATTTATGACACATAACACCGCAGAGGCCAATTGAACATCACAAACCGACTGAAAGAGACAAACTGACAGCTGCACTGAAAGAAATGACAAATGTCTTTGCCTCTCTTGTTCTAAAGACCAACATCACTTCTGTCCAAGATACGATTCCATTTGAAATTCTAACGAAGCTTATGTTTATTCAATAAACTTAATTCGTTTCCAAGCTTTTAGTTTACTTTTCAATTCCATTATCTGCGTTTCGGTATACTTCCTACGAATTCCTACATAGTTTTTATGTAAGAAAAATAGAATTCGCCTATATTTTTCACTATCACATCAACCGTGGAACATAGCTGTTTGAATCAAATCATTACATTAACATGCCCATCAACGATTCGCCACTGTTTCACATAACGATCCCACGCACACGAATAAAAAGTATCAGCATCTCCTCTGCAAACACTCCATATCCACCCCTACATAACATGTGAATTACAATAAACATTATAAAAGTTGATATCACAAATTATGTATATACATACATATATATAATTATTATATATATATATATTTATTTATTTATCATTCCCAAGAAAAAATAAAGTAATTTGCCGGTGAGCTAAGGTTGAGGAATCCCATCCACCAAGACATGCTAATGCAGAATACTATACAGAATTGTTAACAATTCATCATCAATATATTCATAGAGCTATGCTCGATCCTCTTTAGAAAGCAGTTAAAAAATATTGTAACGAAATATGCCAACATTTTTGTATTGGAAGGTATGTTTCACAGAATAATTCGACTTTCCAAAAACAGAATTTTTGCACCGATTACATATTTTAATTCTTAAATTAATTTTTACCTGGTGAGCTTCAGAAAATTCACATAACTTCCAGCTCTCGATCTCTTTCCCGCTCTGAAAAATAATATTTTCAACCTTCCAAACAACATTAATAAAGCTTCGGCATACACCTTTTGATAATCAACGAACGAAATAAAAAAGTCTATACTAATCTGTGATTCCAAATGTGGCAGCCTAGTCCGCAGCAGTCAACTAAAGACTATGTTTGAATGAACTATATAAAGTGTTATCAAGAATAAAATTGTAGAAACAACGAATAAGGAATATTACTAAAAAGGAAAACAAATAGAACTTGAACTTCAGTCTCGAAAATGATTTAAAATAAGAAAATATTAAATATAAATAAAAGGCACTAACAGCTATGGTATTTACATCCCAAATAATCAGCGCACGATCTCGAGAACCAGAGATGCATAACCGTTTATGCGCTGCCGATTTCATCAGTGCTACAGCATCAACTGTTCCATCGTGTCCTACGGCACAGATAAAGTGTTTCAGTCTATAATAAAAAAGAAATTAAAGATCAAAGCTAAAAAAACTTCAGTAATTCAAAGGAAAAAAACACAGATCAAAGCAGTAGAAAATAATAACAGAAAGATCACACTTCCCATCTTTCCATCTTTCTGTTTCTTCTTCTGTTTTAGCACAGCAGTGTGATAAAGACGATACCGAGCCATACAACTGATCAAATGGCAATTCAATTTCGAAATTTTTCTGCAAATATTTTGGAATAAAAATTTACAAAGTTAGCGTATGTGTCGAAATGGAACTGAAAACTCTTCGTTTCTTATCTACTTTAATAATCAATATTTCAGCAAATAAGAACTACTGTGCACTAGATGTTCTTTGAATATCATCAGCTTTTCACCTAAAAAAAAGGAAGAGAAATTACCTGCAATTTTCTTTCCCAGTAACACTTATCCGCGAGAATAGTTGCAAAAAACCGACAAGTCAGACGAAGGTTCTGCCATAGGTCACGACTTGGAAGGTAGCTTAGGATAATCAAAATTAATTCACAGGGTAAGTCGACCATCCTTGACATTTTCCATGTAATTCTAAACTAATCAAGACAAAAAACCAATATTCAATATCACCGAAATTCCATAAATCAAATGAATTAGAGCAAACGACTGGATAAGCTTAAAGACATCAAATATATAAATGTGGCTTAGGAACAGATGATATCGATATTATCGGTAATTACATTAACGAGAATAATAAGGCAGGACAGTGCCACATTTAGCTTTCCATTTCAGAGAAACTTACTTATTTATTACAGCTTCCTTCTAACAGTATCTATTACAAAATCATTCCTACTGTGACGAATCAACTTTATTATCCGGATTTTGGCATCAAATTAATCATATGTCGATTTGATCAACTTCCAGATTACCTGCAAAAAAAAGAAACCTTGGAATTATCTTTGTAAATATAAAGACTTTCTTCTTGAAATTGCAAAAAAGTTACACATTAATGAATAAGTAATTTTTGTTCGAAACGGTTGGATCAATATTTTTACAAAACCCAAAAGAAGGAACGGAAAAGAAACTTTTATTTATAACATAAAAGGACGTCGTAATAAACGTAGCAATGAGATCTCGAAACTTGGCAAAATGCACAAAAAAAGAGGACAAAAAAAGGAGCAAAGTGAATAATGTGGACTGCCAACAAAGACAGTTTAGCTTAAGAACAGTAAACAATTTCACTGAACAAGAGAAGTTAAGGTGAGCAGTTGTATAATTCAATAACTAATCGACATAAGTTCCCATTTTTTTGAACGCATCCTCGACATCAAATTCAGGTTCCCAAATAAGTTTTTCGTCGTGCACAACGCGACGGCGAAACATGCGTAATGGTGCAGCAAATGGTTTTTTCTGGAACAAAGAACTAGTTCGCTTATTCCTAAATAAACTTATTCCCTCATAAGTCTGATAAACATTTGAAAACATCATAAGCACAAAATATGTGAATGTGGTACCTCAGTTCAGATTCATGCTACAGCAAATATAAACGTAAAATAAAACTCAGCAAATTTTTTACAGCTTGAATACATGCATCAAACGAATTCAAAGAAGACTCTTTTCTCAAAAAAAAAAAACAGCTCATTTTTCAAAATGTGAACAATTAGTGTTGATGAGTGGATGGGGACATAATAAGCAACTTACTTTATTAATCAAGTAGTTCCCATCACGATATTTTAGCATTTTATTTTCAAGCATAGTACTTATTATATCTGACGAATGTATACCAGTTTCGTTGCTCATTTCTGCAAAGCTTATGTCCTTTAAATTTAGAATACCCAAGCATTTATTTCCAAAGACAAAATTACCTGAGAATTGCTAAATTGGTGAACAAAAATTACATAATAACTTTACTATATCCATTAATAAGGAACAGCGGAACAGTCCAAAATTGGTGCCTTTAATAGAGATGGTATTCATCGGTCGTCGCTTCCGAATGTACGATATTATCACAGCTTTCCAGTAACTACGATATGTGATTAAACCCATATCAGACAGTGGATGTTCAGGTCCACCGATTTTCCGCTCACGCAAAGAAAGTTTGTAACCTAAAATACACTTTTATGGAATAAATTTATGACTGTAAAGAAACCTTTAGTACTGAATACAATTTGTGAACAACTTACTGAGATCGATGAGTAATTTGCCGTATCCAGTTCGTTGTGATGACGGAAGAGTCAATAAGCAGCTCAAGTTGTTATTTTTGCTCGGATTTTTTTCCTTAAATAAAATGCTTTAGAAAGAAATATGGTTCCTTGTCATAGAACATTGGAAATCAGTTGAAGCAATGATGAAAACATACCTTTGAAAAATATCCCAACAGCACATAACCTTCCGCTGTATATTCTGTCAAAATGTAGAAGAGAAATGTTTCCACCTCATGATGAAGAGTTTTTGAAAACAGAAACAATTTAGAGAGCAAGCATAGCCTTCGACAATAAGCCTGAAGTAGCATCAAAATGTTAAGAGCTCACACCAATGAAAAACAATTAACACTGTATTATTCATAACTCTTTACACATTTGCGACTGTTAAAATATTAAATCATATTACATAAGCTAAAGTACCTATAAAAAATTTTTAAACAAATTCTGTAAATATGGCATTATTTTACCAATATCATTTCTGAAAATTTTGTTATCTGCAAGATAATTTAGGGCTTCAAATATTTCCCATTAAGGCATTCCTCAAAATCATCAGCAATGAACTAACAATTTCGTCAATGCCGTCGATTTCCCAAAATGATAGCCTATCATCTCGATAAATTTCATTTCCCGGTGGATGCTGCCACTCACACTGAGCCTTCAATAAAAACCTTTCATCAGTTTATCATAACCAATAAATATTAGAAAAGGACACAAAATGTGGAATCTTATCCATACGGAAGTTATTCGCTGAAGTCAGTAATAAAGGGATTCAAAATGTTTAATGAATAAGCTTAAAAGAAATGAATGACATATACCGTATGCATTTCATACAGCGTAGAATCTTCAAGTGCTAAAAGACAGAATCGGCATAAGTAGATACTGGATGATTGTACGATACGTTCTGGGTAAGGTGATGGATACATTGCCAGCAAACGTTCGGAACCGAACTGCACCCACTGTGTTTGAGGTGGTCTTTCTTCATCAGCATCCAGATTTTCCGACGGTTGAGATGCCAAGAACTCTCTTTTAGCAACGGTATATCTGTATCGGTGAACAATACTCTAATGTGGATAAATTCGAAAATTCGAATTTTCCAAGGGGAAAAAAACTCAAAATAAGAATGACCAAAAGAAATAATCAAAAAATGCAGCCATTTGCTATAGATATTAATTAAAATTTCATGCCATCTTTTAGAAGAAAAAAATAAAACTCATGTTAAGTTTCCCTGTAATTTTACACTGTATCAACTGAGTTATCAATACAGGTAAATTATACGGGAAAAGACAACGTACAAAGTGTAATCAAAGGTTGTTGAATTATCCTTCATAGTTCGCTGTTTCTCGGCTTCCGTCAACTGTTCGAAAGAACCTCGTTTTATGTCAGCAAAAACTTTAATGCCATCAACAATCTTAATATTCCTAGCTGATTCATTTTCCGAGTCACTGCGTCTCATTCTCTGGAAAAGCGAAATCCACATAAAACCAACTTCCTTTTAGAAATAGATTTTTCTGATACTGTGGACAACTATCCGACGGAATCTGGTTCTAAGCACCCAAAATTTCAAATTGTTATAGTTTATTTCAAAAAAGAAAGAAAAACGACTTTCAGCTTAATTTAAAGCATCACTGAACGGGTGGCAACAATATTTGTAGAACAATGAGATATGCAAGGGGAAATGTAACATTTCTATGAAGCATTATCTAAAAGCTCTGGAAAAGTGCACTGTTCTACATCTACAATAACGAATACGACGCGTTATTTCAAGAAAAAAATTATGCACAAAAAAAGAGAAACAAAATAAAACAGACTTTTGTGTTTTTCGTAGTTATTTTTTTCTTTGATGAAAAATTCTCATTTCCAACTCGCCGTTTCACTTTCATCCTTTCTTTTTGTCCTTTATCCTCTAAATACTGACGACAAAAACCTTTCAACTGATCATTTATCTAAAAATTCGAGAATATATGAAATATCACACGCTACACTCTGTTGAACTCCTTTTTTCTATTATAGAAAAAAATGTCAGCTGGAAAATGCCCACCGCGAACTGCTAAAATAAAATATTAAAAAGTAAGAGCTAATGACATACAGCATCTCGTTCAGCCTGTAGCCTGGATTTCCATATGCAGTCTGTTGTGTAAACACTCCCTGGGTGGTAAGAATGTAACTTTTTCCCAGCTGATCTATTTTCTTGCAGGAAACTTGCCGACGAAGAGGAGCTATCTGACAGTTCACTAAAAAATGCCAAAATTCCTAATATAAACCAAAAAAGAGTATCTCATTGCCTTTCATTCCTTGGTTATTAAAATCGACAACAATACTTTAGATTTGTCAATTCTTATTCCATGTTCTGTATGCAGTTACTGCTAGCTCCTCAATATCTGAACAGAATTTCTACTCCTATCCTTTTTATTCCAGAAATGACTTTGTTAGAATAAGCCACTGTGAATGGTAAATTAGAACTTGAAATAAGAAAAAATGAAATTATCAGTTTTATTCTGCATAAAGGCACTTTGCTGGATATAGTATACACTTTTCCGTTTAATCGAGTTATAAACAGCAAGTTATTTCATAAAGTCCCGAATTCCAGAAAACTTTACACAATTTTCATCAATTCAGATACTTTACGCAGGAAATATTCTTAGATTTTATAGATTGCTTTTGCAGTTTTTTGAACTACCCCAAAATTATTGATAAACAGACCTATTTTCCATATCTAAAAGATGTTTGCACTCTGGACAAAACCAGTTTGAAAGTGGATCTTTCGGATTCACCCATACTCCAGAACTTGGTCGACAAGTTCCGTGAAAAGCAACATCACACGTACAGCACTGTACATTTTCTGGCTTAAAATCATGAATATCATATAAAATTATTAGTTAAATTATGATACATAATAAATGCACAGCTTATTGAAAGAAAATTAACAGTAAAATTGATACAAACAGCATTTTGGAAAACACTTTTCGCAAATAAATTTTGAAAGCAAAAAGAAAAGAAATTGAAAACTTAAAAATTCCTAGAAAATAATTTGCCCATAAAGCTACTACTAATATCCAATGTTTAAACTCATTATATCATCCAATTTAATATTAAAAGTTATCACTAAAAAATTGCAACTTCAACAGTAATCATGAAATATCTCAAGCAAGAATTTGAAATGTAACACTCACATCATATATGAACTCTTTGCATCCATTACAATATGTGCATGTTGGACAGAGCCATGTGTACAGTCTTTTTTCGGAAATTAAGCGTTTAGATTCTGGTGTATATCCCAAACATTCCAAATGATCTGAATAAAATAAACTGACTATACATTGATTATAAATTTAAAAAACTCATCCTTAGAAAATTATGGATTGCAAAAAGAACCTCAAAACCGACATATTTATAATTAGGAAATAAGATTTACTTTGATTAAAAAAATACGTGTTTGGAAATTTTCAGAAAGGTAATGAACAATCTAGATCTAGTTTGCAAAATCAAAGAAGATCCATTTGTGAGAATCAGAGGCTGGGGAATTTGTTCGTCAAAAAATCCTCTACAGAACCATCCTATGAAGAAAAACAACAGAATTGCACTAAGTATCATTTAATTGAATACAATTACATTGATTTCGACAAACAGAACATGTCATAAAATCACCAGCTCTTGTTTTACATAACCGACAGTGGTCTGCATCCCGCGATCTGGAATAAATTAAAAACTATCATCCCGTCAAGTAGCAACCCTATAAAATCACAGCATACGAAATACAATTCATATTAGTCTGTTACATATTTGAAATAATAATGAACCACATACTGCTTTTTATATAGCCCTCTGGTCTTGATTGGAGAATAAGTAGAGCAGGTGCTTTTCTGCTGCTTGTATTCTTTAACTGCGGCGGAAACCTTCCGGTCCTTTCGTGAATTAAGCCGAGTTTTCTTTAACGTTGCAGCTCTAAACAATAAAAATTGACAGATTTCGAAGAATTTTTTTCTGATCGGTATCTCATATTACACGACAAACTAAAGATGCTAAAAAGCACTAATCAAGTGACACTGACTTGATCGATGCCAAAGATTAAAGTAGGCATAAGATGGTTAGCCATCATACTATCGGCTAAAGTTTAAAACAATTATATAATCATTAGTTTCCTTAACACGACTGTGCGTTGGATGCGTCATTCCCGACAGCACGGATACTCTAATTCACACATGTGCGCCCTGTTCGGTAAAAAAAACTGAAATAGAATGACTAAACAGCTATATCATAATTCATCTTATCAAGTGACCCTAGTCATTTGTCCATGGAGTGTACCTTTTCAACGATAATGCGACTAAAACAACTCTGAAGTTAATCCAGTAAGTCGTAACACACATTTTTCAAAACAGTCGTTATGGTGTTTCCCACCACCTACTAGCTAAAATTTTTGATCGTAAACTTTTTAAACGTATTCGCTTAATTGTGCAAACTCATTCCTAATTTTTTTCAAAAAAGTGCTTTGTTTTCCAGCAGAATTTTTCGGGAAATCATCAAGGTGAATAGCATGTGAATTTAAATTAAATAAGTGCAATTTCCAAGTTACCTCTCCCGCCTATTTTTGTTGTTTTCGATAGTTCCTGGAGATGAAGTAGACCGAGCAGAAAACATAAGCCGATGCCTTCTTTTCGACGCTTTTGTTGCTTCCGACGTCGTTTTTCGTGTCTTCATTCCTGCAAGGAAGCATTTTCTGGGACACATATTTGACATCGCCCTATATTACCTTCAAACCGTAAAGTCTCAACCGATGTGATTTGTGATCCAAGCAGCATGACATGAAAGTGGAGGATATAATGTCCCGTAGCGCAGGTCCAAAAAGATGTCAATTGTGGAATGATGGTCTAAAACCAGAATTTTGGTTATTCATAAATTGTTGGATGAAGAGACTGTTGTTATGCCTTGACGAGTCAGTTCCAAGACAGAACCCATTCATTCGACTCACCGATGGGAAGTGTAAACTTCAAATTAGTAACGTCCAGCTTCGCCTGCTGCATTTATGCTCATACATGAAGCAACTCGTACACATGCGACTCCGCCATCCCCCAAAACTCAGAAAAGTTTTATACATACAATGCGAAGTCCCCCTCCGAACAAAAAATTTTAAATACTCTTCACAATCACTCATCCCATGAAGATTTTCATTCATTGCAGCTTAATTTTTAAAAATTTGAACGGATGCAGTAGAGTTAAAATGGGGGAAAGTTATCAGCCAAGAACAGGATATGTGATTTGAGGCAATACATAGTGACCCTCAGTGACAACGACAAGTATCCTTACAGGTATTGGTTTACTCCTTTCGAACCTAGCACAAATGCTAGTAAGTAACAGATCGCTGCTTTGCACTCAAGCTTCTTGAGCTGCGGCAAAGTTCTACAGGTCAGGTATTTCTCCTATTGAGTATCCCTTACTTAGTCACTCGCATCTTCAGATTCAGACTCCATATCTGATGTTACTACAAAAATGTATTGCATTTCCTTTCCGTCACCTCCAAAGGTCATCCCTTACTTCTCATTCCAGCCTGATCAACTGACACAGAAATATTTGTTTGGAAAAACATCAATAATCAATGACATATAGGCGATGCCGCTAACAGCAACCCTTCGCTCTACGCTCTTTCCTGCAACCTTCCTCCCTCCTTGTTCCGTCTATCACCTAGCTGATAGGTTCTCGAGCATAACCTTCTGATAAGCCTAAGCAACTTGGCAGCGCTCAGTCCTTTCTCGTTATCTTTTCTTGCATCTCCCCAAAACTTGTTATCATACTTATTTTCCAGCAAGGACACAGCATTTACTTTATGCTTCATATTGGCTTGTTACTGCCTTCCCTGCGCATCCAGCATAAGTTTCAAGCAAATCATTCTGCGCTTGTGACTCATGATCTTAGCAACATCTGTTGTTAGTTATAAGTCTTCAGTTTGCGTGCAGCAACAATGCTGCTGAGGTTCTCGAGAGATTAGTTTGCTAGCGAACGCTGCGGTAAAATGTACTCAGTATTTTTCTGGCCCTTCCAGCCCTCTTGGAGAATCCAAGCAGTTTTCCAATTTCCAAGAAATTCCAAGCTTAGAATACCTTTAAAGGTAGCAGTTGTTTTCTTCTTTTTTTCTTCTTTCATTTGCCGTACTTTTCACTTAGCCGAAAACTTACTTTTGTGTTGCCAAACTGACAGATAGCATTTAGAACTATCAATCACCCAACTTATTTCGTGAATTGCTTTCACAGATATGTCAAAGTTCTCTCCCATTTTTCGCTTGTTCACTTTTGATTCTGAAATAAAAAATTGGGAGATGTGAAGACAAACAGAGAAAAAGCAGAAACTAGAAAATCTATCATCCAACGCAATGTATGGTGATTGATTCGTAGCATAAACAACATCAGCCGCTCTCCACAGCGAGATCAAACGTCAAGAGCAGGATCGCTAAGGAGAACAACAACTCCAACTTTTCAGATCGTACCTTTCTATGAAGTGACTTTTTGCATTTTATGCATCAAGAATGGTTAAGTCATTGTTCAATATATGTTTGGCAGCTGTGTGCCGACATAACCTGTACGGGTATCTGGCTGACCTACCTACATCCTGCAAGCAACGCCTGCTTGAGTTCTTTAGCTCACATGACCAGGTATTACTTGCGTTCACTCGCACTTGAGAGAAATTTTGATCTGAACAGCTCATCCATTGGGATTTGTATTTCAGAAACTTAGAATGAAGTCAGACACAGATCTCTTTCGTTGTCCCCCTCTTCCCTTTCCCTGCCTGCAACTTCAAATTGATGAAACATCATTTAATTCCAACCTTAGCCTCGAAATACTTGTGTCTAAAGAACTGCTCTTAAACACGAATAAAAGCCATTTTTGCGATGAATCTTTGTGTCAGACAAATGAAAGGTAGGATCGATATGAGATCAGTGAATTGAAAGATCTCCTAGTGGTTGATGTGCATTCCGTTTCTCAGTTTAATCATTCCATACTAATCAGATCTCATTTCCAGTTGTTTCTATCCGAATGTGCTCAACTTGTATCGTCTCCTTCTTTTGGAAGGAACCTTACGGAATTACGCTTTTATTTGAGCGACCAAGTGACTGACAATGTCTTAGAAGCTATTGCTGCTCATAATCGTGCTCTTCAACAAATTGCGATCATATTCTGTCAGAACATCACTGATAAGGTAACGATTTCCTTTTCTTAAAACTCGTTCAGATTTGAATTTCATATATCCGATAAAAATGATTTAACGGAATTTCCATTAATAGAGTTGTTTTTATCGGAAAAATTTGTTGAGTGCAACTTTCCAAAAATATCAGTTTCAAGTTGAAACAGTTCGTTACTTTTTCAGATGAAAAAGTTTGTTTTAAATCATTCCATTCAGAGCTAACAGGATGTTAAAAAAAGCTCTCCAGCAAGAGTAGCTTTTCTGATTTCCAACTGATTTCATTTCAGGGAATCAGATCAATAACAAGCGGACAACGGAAACTGGAAAAACTGGAATTTAGAGCATTGAAAAAGCTTACATCCAATGGTTTATCTCTGATAAAGTCCAATTTCTTATATACAGTTGACCTAAGCTCTTGTACGAAGGTTTGTATCTTATTACCAAAACTATTTTATCATTCTTAACCACCTTGTAGTAGAAACTAAAAGTGGAGTTGGTGTATTGGTTCAAAAATATCACATGGTGCCCCGGGTACTTGGTTCACCTCCGCAAGCCCTATGAAGAAATATTAGATGACGAGTCTGAGTTCATTTATTGTGAGGTGCAGTTATTGCTCCTCACATTACTTAACCTGTGCTGCCTAGAGGCATTTGTCCGAGGGCTTGTTTAGAACATCATTAGAAATTCCTACTGTTAGACGAGTGGTTCGGGAAAGAAGTTATGCGAATGTCCATGTCATTGTATTTCACTATCGCTGCTTCCTTTTCATTCCGATAAGTCTTACAGTCCCTTTCTAGTTTTTGATAAAATATTTGTTCTTCACAGTTTCAATTCAGATCAAGAGTGACGGAATCTATCAGTTGGTATACATGAATCGTAATATCCACTGCTTGTATTTGAATAATTGTAGAGGTTAGTTATTTCAGTAAGTGAAATGACATTAGTGCATCATGCAGTTTTGCTTGAATGTATTGTCAATGTATTTTTATGCCGTAGATTTTATTTTTGAAAATTTGATTTGGTCCAGCCTTCTGGAATTCCAGGTTTAAATGATCAGGCGCTTTATGATATCGCGCACTATCTTGGTGAAAAATTATCCGTTTTGGAGCTTGATTTTCTGCCAAATGTAGTTGATCCATCTTCCGCTTTATTTTATTTGAGTCGTAACTGTCCAAATATTAAACAACTATCTCTCTGTCGCTTTTTCGAAGTACTTTTTTTTTGATGAATTTGTTGTTACGTCCGTAATTAATTTCGATATTTGTTGCAATCTGTCCTACTTTTTTTATTCTTAAATAACAATAAAATGGATGGTGTGACAAATCTTTTCAATTTGCTTTTTGAACGTGTTTTATATTTAGGTGGAAACAGAGCTTACACTAATGTCCGAATATAGAATTGCTGGTTTAGGATTGCGCGATGTTGATTTACATGGTTTGTTCCTTTTTCGTACTTCTTCTGGACTTGTGTTCCTACTTTTTTAGTTATTCCAATTCTTTTATGCTCTTTGTAGATAGCAAGATTACGAACGCAAAATACCTTGTAACTGAGTATAATTGCAACGGTTCAGATATTTATCAAGTCTTCTTTGGCAGGCACTAAATGTAGGAAAAAATGAGGTTTTTGTCTGCGATTTTTCCCTCCCGTTTTTCCCTTTCTCGTAAAATCCATAAAAGTTTTGCCAGGATTCCCTTTGTTTTACATGCTGTCATTTCAAATATTCGTCATACATGAATCAGATTTGATGACAAACATCAAACTATTCCTTTTTTCAGGGAATTATTTTTTCACTTTACCTCTGTTACCGCCAACTGTTAGTAGGATACGGCTCTCAGTATGCGGGGATGAGGACGTGAACAGCTTGATCGATCGTTTGGAAACGTTGCCCCAGCTGACAAGTATTCATCTACAGTTGAACTGTAAGGAACCAAGCTGGGTGAGATTTCATAATGGGTCTTTTTTTATGTCTGATTCCGTGGGTAATTCTAAAAATGACTCTAACTACACTTTATCAGTATAAAAGAGGTTATTGCTTTGTTAGCAGCCGATATATTCTTTTTAATATTCTGTGTACTGACAGGAAAAAGTTTATAGTTTTCATGCATGCAATAACTGTTATACATGTAAATAATATATTCGTAAGTTACTAGGACTACAATTATTTGAAAGAACTAAATTTTAATTTCCGTTTCCACTCAGCACTTTACTTCCAGCGATGCATAGAGGATGTTAATGCATTTCTGCGTTCCATATTACCTTATATTGGAAGCAAAATAACACGGCTTCATGTACGTTCTTTAACTGCTAATATATCATATGAAGATATTTAAACTCACCGTTTTCAAAAGTTGATACCCTCATTCAGCACTACTTTTTTAATTTTTTATGGTCTTGAATCCATTTCATCTTTGCATTTGCAAAATGTTAAAATGCAAAACCTTTTTCACTGTACATTTTTAGATATCGGTGCCAACAATTATTGATGGTGTTTTCGGTTTAATAACGCAGTCATTGCCAAACTTAAGCCATTTGGCACTTGACGTAAAACACATCAATAACAAGCTGTTAAGATTGTTTTTTGCTGGTTTGCATTTTAATCTCACAAAGTCCAGACTCTTGATTGCTGAATCGTAAATTTAAGTGATTCTAAACTACTGGTGAGAAATATTTAATTCCCCACTCTCCAATACTGACTCACCAGTGGTACACTCCGACTCTTTTTTGCCGCTAAGTCCCCCTCGACTACTTTGTTGTTCAATAGTTTCATCCGAAATCCATGACTAGCTTCTGTTCTAGGTGTTCATTCGCCGGGTTCTAGACTGCGATCACTAAAACTGTGTCGCCTTCGAACAACTTACAGAGCTCTCTTTGCAATCGCACGAGGAGCACATTCAATTACCGTATAAATTTTTGATATTTTGCTTCCCCTGGATTATTTCAAACTAGAGCTGAATTTTCGAGATTTGATTTTAGCATGCCATGATTCATTTTTCAATAGCCCAGATTTAAGAAACATTTAAAACTCTGCGGCGCCGTAAGATGGGAAAGCAGCAGTTATACAGATCATTCATATCAATCTGAGATAGTGTTTAAATCTCGTATTTCAGGATTTGGAAGTATCGCATATTCCATGTGTCGATGACCGCTTTTTGACACTGTTAGCAGACAATTGTATGAGTTTGAAGAATATTAATTTCAATGGTTGTAGATACGTCACTGACGAGGGACTCGCCGCACTGGCACGGTGAATTTTCTACTCAGCTTAGAAACTCAATCTCCAAATTCACCGATAAAAAAAAAGTGATCAGGAATGTTTCTCTACAGTTTGAATGGATCGCTGATCCCTAAAAAATCTGAATCTGAGAGCGCTCTAAGTGGTGTAGTTCAGTAACTTCACCTTAAAGCTATGCTTCAGGAAATGCTGCTTAAAGGAAGTAAGGATTCGTGCAACGTCATGCACCGACAAATCAATTTATTTGCTGGCGCAGTTTTGTCCCGACCTTGAATGGATATCCCACGCTGATTTTAGTGGACGACCGAAGTTTAGCGACAAAGCTTTGCAGTGTCTCAAAGATTCCTGCGTGCAGAGGGTCATATGTTGAATAAATAAGAAAAACAGTCTCATTTGCTTCAGTATTTGGAAGAGCGATAAATTATTTCTGAATTCTAATTGGAAATCCCTTTCAAAAAGGCTGAGAAATTTCTTTTCAAACTTCTTCGAGGCAAATTAATCGACAAGCACTGCTGTTGTCTTACATCCTCAAACTCTCATTGTAAGCGCATTGATGAGCATGCTTGGCCTTTCGCATCCTGAATTTGCAAAGCAAATCCTTTGAAAAACAAACAGCACTTATGTGATGCATCACGAATTTCCAGAACCACAACTTTTCTTACCGTTCTCCACTCTAATTTCATAATTTACGAGAAAAATGGAACTGCGCCAGAATTAGCCACAGCTTACCCTTCAAAGAAGCATTTCTTGAAAGGAAAAGACTCCTGATCAATAGAATTCACAAAGTCGATTAAAGACAAATCCACTGCTGACTCAGGGGTTCAAAAAAAAATGCTAATATTAGTGAAGAAGATATATTATTATTTCCCTTACTTTTTGCTAAACAAAACAAAATTTCAGATTAATTTCTAGTAATTTCCAGGAACAGCCACACAACCCACCATACAAAAAGTGCAGAAGTAGAAAAAGCAAATGGTAGGAAAAGGGACATTTCAACAATCGTAATATATGGCTGCCGAGACATAAATATCGAACAGAGAAGCGGGGTAGAACCATCATTATTTCAGTGAATTACTGCGGAGGTTGCGTACCACCGTTTTCATGCGGTCCATTCCTGTCGTTTTCATTGCTAGGACCTCCTGGAGAATAGTTTGATGAGGTAGTCCTACGAAACTGTTAATTTCGATACATGAGGAGTAAAACTGTTTCAGTAGTTGAAAATAACAACGGATATCAGTTAAATTTGACAATGAAATAAATAGGTGCAAAATGGGGAAAAAAACTACCTTGACCTTGGAACTGTTGCCTCAGTTGTTCAACCAAATCTGGATTGGCACTCTGCATTTGTTGGGCTAGCTGAAAACGAAGAAAAATTGTGAAACGTATTAATGCTCCCGCAGTGAAAACAACATCCCAAAAATGAGTCAACGTTTCGGTTTATCAAACTTCCAAGCTATTATTCCACTCGCTAGGATCAAAAGAACAGACGAAAGTAACCTGTTGGCCAGCCTCAATAAGATTAGAAACGCCGGCATTTGTCCCACTGCCTAGAATACCAGTCATCATTTGCGACATCATATTCTGGATATTCGGATCAGACATTAGCTGTCTTGCCATATTCATCATCGCTGGATTATTAAGCAGTGCGGTCATGTCGGGCATCTGTGAACCGAACAACTAAAAACGATAACACAGTTTGTAAAACCTCTCATTTGCTACACCGAAAAAGAAGATGGATCATACCCCGGTACCCTGTCCCTGCCTGAATGACTCCTCCAACTCTTTTAGTTTATCTTCAGCAATTTTCAAGTTGTTTCTGTAGCTTTCCTGCTCCGGATCCAGTTCTAGTGCTTGCTTGTATGCTTCCACAGCTTGCTCATAACGATTCTGACAAGATAATGCCAACCTAAAGAGCAGGGAGATTCCAATTCAATTAACTTCTATGTTTACACTTGAATAACAGTGATGGAATAATAAAATATAGATCATGAAAAATTTTACCCCATTCGTCCATACGCTTTACTATATTTCGGATCCAAAGCCAATGCGGCACGACAATCTTGTATTGCCAGATCATACTGCTCTAGCCGACAGTACGCTGCTGCTCTGAAACATATGCTAAAGTTCTTGTGGAAAATTGCACCATAATCAGGAAATTTACAAACACATTCTTAAGGGAATTTCAATTTATAAAATGCTTTAAAGAAGAAAACACAGGGTAAGTTGATATCTTTTATAATTCCTCATATATTTCAGAGGCTTTCTATTAAATCATAAGGTCTGGTCCTATGAAGTTTACTAATTAAGAAAAAACCACATTCTCTTTTATGATAAAAAGAGAAGTGATTTTTGAAGCACAGTTCCTATACTTGCCGATTACAAAAGTAAGCTGGATCTTTATTTAGCTTTATAGCTTCATTGTACTTCAAGACAGCATCTTCAAACTGTGAAGCTTTCATTAATGCATTCCCTTCTTCCTTTAAATTATTCGCTTTTTTGATCTCCTCCGCAGTTGGTTTCGGGAAATCATCGACTCCCTGCAAATTCTAAAAATCATGCTTTTATTGCACTACTTCCCTCTTCACATAATTTAGCCTTAGAAACCAACACGGAGACGTAGTTGCACAAGCTGCGCTAGTTCAAAAAAGTGTTAGTAACTTAATCATAATTTAAACACGATAACCAATAAATTATAAAGAGAGCATACGGCAGGAAGACCCTCGGCAGCAACGAAGATATCCAAAAGAGGCTTTGACGGTTGGAATAAATAACTGGAATCGGTTATATCAAATGCTGTTTCAAGGCACTGAATAGCCACTAAAAAAAAAAGTGTAAGTACGACCAACAAAACAAGCAAATCCACACATAAATATTGAATAAGTTTAATTTCCTCGAACCCTGGATACTAGCACAAAGACAATAAAAAAATTAACACATTATAGCACAGGCATGTACAAATTCCGCAGCTATGGAAATGAGATAATACAGCACGAATGAAACTTCCTCAGGATTTCCTCAGCCTTGTTTTCTTATATAACCGTATTCTCAAGTCGTTATTTGATTGATGTGATGATAACCGAAAATACGAATAAAGTGAAAATGTGAGAATTTCCTACTGAAATACCAGACAGAAAAGATGGGACTCACAGTCAACAAGAGTGTGTCAGAAACAATGAATCTGGTCAGAAACAATGACAACAACCTTCGATTCCTTCAATTTGATCAGTTGTGCACTGCTCACGAGAAATACGCTGACGTAAGAACTGAATAAAAGAAACAACGAGATTTTTTTCGTCGCTAATATCCTGCTTCTTCTGATTCGGATCCTGATTCCTGGATGCTACACCAGCTGAATCATTCATTCCGTAGGTATGCTATATTTTCCCAAAAACCTGAAAATATTTCTAGTACATATATAACCCAATATGATTTCGTTCTGAAGGTCATAGATCGGTATATAAAGAACCCAGATATCAAAGACTGACTGCTTCAGCTGACTTGCATGCTATAACTCTTACAGGGCGAAGTCTAATAAATTTTTCTGAACAAATTCAGAAAGGAAAGAACATTACACTGAACTAAAACGATAAAAATCCGTGTAAAAGTAGTAAAACAAAAAAGACACGACTATTATGACATGTGAAACACGAGAAACAGCAAAGAGTTATTGAAGCAACCCCAACTCCATGACATCAAGATCAGCCACAAACCAGCTTCTCGCCTGAACAGCCAGACATCAAATGCAACTACGCATCCCAAAAAGAAAGACTTCGGAGAAGTGAAGCAAGATCACTTTGCATTTAGAACCAAGGACTAATCTAGATTTAAAAGTTGCGGTTGTAGAGGGAAGGGGGGGGGGGGGGAATTCCTTCATCTAGACTGTGCAACATAGTGGAACCCGGTGAACGCATTTCTATAACCCATAGTACTGTGTGGGTCAGCGGACTGTGAACCTGTTAGTTGTTTAGCCTCAGCCCCAGCAAACTCATTTCGGAGTTGGCGCTCTGTCATCCCGTACTTGACGATGGTTCAATACTTTTATATTCCTGCTTTACCGATCCGCAGAAGATGAGCATCATCTTAATCATAATTAAGCAAAGTACTAACTACCCATATTCAAGACATGGAGCAGCACTTTCTGAATATATATTTGGTGGTTTGGACCTCACGCAGCATTGCAAACGAAAATGGTTTTATGTAATCATTCAAGCTGCTATGAACAATAATAATTCACATTTCTAACAAAAGCTGTAGTTATCAACACAAAAATGTGGTCCAAATAATTAGGTAAGGTATTAAATTTACCAGTCATCTAGGGATAAGAAAAAATGATGGGAAGCGTATCACGAAGAAAGAATTGGATATACAGGAAAAAAAAAATCAAATAACAATGTTGTCACAAAGATTCTGAAAAACTACAGCTAGGTTTACATCCTTGTTAGTTTTTTCAACTGGAATAATTTCCAGTTGAAAAAATTAACAAGGAATGGAGCACGACTGGTCATTGAAATAAATTTAATTCTTTGAGCGGCTTTTGTAAATACTTGGGAACTAACTGTATCAGAATAGCTGGTCAGTCTCTTTTCTCTAGTTTCACTGCCATTTAGAAAGAATATGAAATGAAGAATACGCCACTGAAGATATCACGTTCATTTCTTATACAGAAACTGTAAACTTCACGTACTAAGGGGCATAAAAGCTAATAATTCATGAAGCTTTATAAGACAATTTTTTTTAAAGACTATCAAAAAACAAAAGATTCAGGTAATTTGAGTTCAAAAATATTCTTCGGTTTGTTGTAACATCCATACTCACTCATGCGATTTGCATCATCATTCCGTTGGAGCAGCCGTTTTACAGTTCGTGACAAATCAATTTCTTCACGTTCCTGATGCATTTCTTCGACAAGTTTATTAAAGTCCTGCGTGCGAAACTTATCCACAATTCTTTGTGTCCGTTTCTAAATAATCAATTAGGGTTGATATAGTAAGCTGTAGACATTTCGTTCTAAATCACAGTACCATTTATTAATAAATAAGAAAAAAATAAGAGGTAGTTACTAGAAAGCTATTAATACTTTACGTACTAAAATACTCACCTTTCCATGACACTTTATGTGGAACTGTCAATAAAACCTAAAAAGAAGGCATATACTATGTACCTGTTCCTTTCTTTCCTCCTCACTCGGATCAAATGAAGTGTTTATTTTCTTACGCAGTTCATTAACATTTGTTGGGGGCATATCGGATTCTACAATCAATAATATTAAGTAATTAACTGCGAGTAATGAAAATAGACAGATCATAAAAAAAATAAGACTTCTTTCAATTATGGTTGTTGCGGATAATTTAAGAAAACAGCATCCAAAAAACAAAGAACTTTAGAAGCAGTCCTTTTGTTCATTTAAATTTAGATGACTAAGTCTTGATGAAATTAAACTTTAAATTAAAAGCAGCATTTTGCTTCCTTGAGTATCGAAGCCCTTACTTTCGCGTGTTGAAAAGAGTGTATTTTTCCGGGAAGTCTGTACAGATTCAGAAGGACTCCAGTCGATGCTTATATCAATCGAGATTGTATTGTCGTCAATTCCACTAGTGTCCGTTCCATCAATATTAATTATTTTATCGTCTCTGAATGGCCAATCTCTACTTGAGATCATGTTGCCCAACAGTGATGACGCTAGTGTAGCACCCTTAGAAACGAACGGTAGCGCCAGATTCTTCACATCTTTACCACTGGCCTGAAACACTGTCAGTGCAAATGGTTACTGACGACTGAACAATAATACAAGTCAGTCGTGCATTTTCAATGCCTTAAGTAGGAAATATGAGCCAAGCAAAAAATAACAGCGAAAATTACAAATTATTAAACATCATAAAACTTGCACCTTAAGCATTTCACTAACGTCGTCGATATCGAAAAGAATTGTTGCATCTTCTTCAAGACAAAGTGCAGCTTGTTCTTCATCGTCATCAAATGCAAGTGGTGCTTTAGTCTGACCCTTATCAGTTTGCACGTCAGACAAAAGATTAAGTGACGGATGGGCTCGTAATGACCGCTGCTTGACAATCTGAACCATGTGACTAGTGCTCATTTTAAACAGTGCAGTTCTTGTTTAAACCCAATCACTCTGGAATATTCCTCTCAAGCCTAGAAAAGTAAAAGTGCCTAATGTTATTGTTCTAAATTAATTTCTGGCAAAATTCTTAACCAAATATTGTAAGCGTATTCACTTAAAAATTGGTTAGTCAACGTTGAGATTTTTATATTTCCAAATTTAAAAATTTATGCAAGTAACATAATTTGAACACTTTGAGGATCTTTCGAAATATTACGAAATGTTACCTGTTGGACATGCTGACAAAGAGAAGGTATAGCCATTAGCTGACTGCTAAAGTTAAGATATTTTGCCACTAAATTATGGATAGCTATACGTTTTACACCACTGAAACCAAACGACGATTCTAATGCCATAGCTTGTAATGCAAAAGACAACCGAAAAAGTTGTATCAACATCTAAAGTAATGGGATAAATCATTAACTTTTATAGTTCAGTGGATTAGCAAAACCTTCCGACAACTAAAATTTTAATCAGTAGACACCTACTGAACCATGAAACTCTCTAGAACTGAAGACGAACTCCATATACTGATAAGTGATAAACGAATGACTGAAATATAAATATACAATTAAAAAATATCCTAATTAAGCACAAAACCAATAAAATTTGTCAAAAACTGAACTGCAAAGTAATGAAATATGGACTTACTTCATCAAAGCCAACTTCAATGCATAACAAAGTCATTGTGCAAAGGATTGCATCCATATGTTCCTCTTGCGATTCATCTTCTGGTATCATCCACACACACCTATAAGCTTTCAGCGATACAGAAAAACCGCGAATATTTTTAAATTTCCATTGTATTATTCCATCAGAGCAATATTTTCGTCAGTTACAGAACTGAGAAATTAGATGGTCTTAGCAATATTTGCTATATATAACAACATACAGTCTATTCAGAGCAGACATGTGAACTCACTTATGAAGAGCATTAAGTAAATGGGGTGCATAATTCCTCATGATCATTTCATCCGATCTGCTGCACTTCTCGAAGGTTAAACGCAAATCACTAACATCATTGACAAAAGGTAAATGCCGCAACATTGCCAAATTATCGTGCCTTAAAGTTCCTTAAGCGTTTAATTTCATTCTTTCCCGATGCATTATAAATTCATAAACACGCAAAAAAAAAAAAAAAAAAAAGACTGTATTACAAGTTAAAGCGCTTCAAATAACTCAGCTTCCTTAAATAATGTCTAGTAATGAAAGAAAACTGAAAAAAGAGCTACAAAAATAAAAGTGTGAAAATATCCAGTATTTGCACTTAATTTTCGGATGAAAAGCCGCATTAAAATTCGAGCTCGAAGTCAAACAAATAAGTAACATCCGAAATAAAAATTAAGACACTTTAAAAATATAATAAAAACCTGTAAACCTGTCAAGCAAGGTATGGAAAATGCACTGTGTATCCAAACGAACAATAGGGTCGGTGGCTAGAGCTAACTGTAACAGTGTGTTGGGGAAATTGTTACCAAATATTGTTGACATGAAACCTGTTCGGTACTTCGTTGCCACCTGGATTAGTGAAATTATTTCGGAATAGAAAGGAAAAAAAAATGAAAAAAAAAAAACTACAGAAAGAATTATTTTGAAAAGATCAGAAAATTAAAGATCTACCTTTAAAAGTGTCTTAACAAGTACGTGCTGCAGAAAAGTATCGCTTGCTTTTAGTGCTTGACTTTCTTTTCCAAGATTTGGTATATTGGCTGATATAAAAAGCATAATTTCCACCTATAAATTATAAAATTTTAGCAGCATTCAGTATATGGCCTCAAATTATAAAAATCAAATAAATGTTTGAAAATTAGATTTAATCCATAACTTTCTGCGAAAAACATCACATTGATAACAATTCCATAACGCTGCAAAATAAATTTATTTGGAGCATATAAAGAACTATGAATATAGTATTAAAATATAAAGAACTACGAATATATTATAAAACAAGTATAGACAGTTCCATGAGACTTATCAAAGCAAATATTTCTAAAACATTTTATGCAAGAAACTTAACTACCTTTTGGTAATCAGGTAGTGCATATGCGTAGTCACCCATTGCATTAATCAATGATTCCTGGTATATTTTCTCTTGATCAACCGATGGACAATTCTCGGTTTGTTGAAATTCAACTGACTGGCGCAGATGCTTTAGCAAAGAATTGAATATACCTAAATACAAAATTGAACCAAGATCTCTAATAACCATATAGTC
Source organism: Setaria digitata (assembly GCA_003640385.1). Classification (NCBI taxonomy): domain Eukaryota; kingdom Metazoa; phylum Nematoda; class Chromadorea; order Rhabditida; family Setariidae; genus Setaria; species Setaria digitata. The sequence continues at coordinate 363,156 of RCAB01000003.1, forward strand.
TGAATTTTATGAAGATCACTGCTTCTGTTTGTTTCATATCAGTGTCACTGAATGCATCTGAACTACTTCGGGAATCCGATTCATGAAATGTAAAAGTTTCATTATGATGGGATGGATCCAGTTACGACTAATTAAGAAATTAAAGACCTGTATTTCAATTAATATCAAAACAGCAACAATAGACAGTGATCAATTACTCAAAAAAAAAAACTAGGCTTTTACTTCTGATTTACATTCGTTACGAAGTTCATGTGGTGACATTTGAAAAGCTCTGAATTCTCTTCGTTATTTCAGCCTTCTGTTTACCGGGAACAGTTACATCATTCTCAAAGAAAAACTAATTTTGCAGTTTAGAGAAAAAGATAAAAACTTGCAACATAACGAACTAAAGAAACTCGACCAATGCAGACTGACACTTATGTGCAATTATACTAACCTATTAAAGACGGTCCTATGCTAGTGCCGGCAATGGAAACAATGCTTGATAAAACGGTCGCAATACCAATACGTACAGATGCATCTGAACTTGACATGTTCTCCAAATGAGTTATTAAGGCCTGAAAATACCTGAGGAGAGAAGTAAATTAATCCTTCTATGTTTATGTTGGGACCAAAAATGAAAAACATCAGCATTTAGAAAACTGATAATAAACATATTGCACACCATGTGTAACTAAAAAATAAATAAACTATAAGCTAAGTAGATGATAGAAGCTCACGAAATGAACTCAACTAAAAAAAACTACCTGGATAACGAAACTGGGATCCTTAACGCTATACATAATGGCACGGAATGTATGAACCGCAAATACAGGTGGAGGTTCCCACTTTGAATGCAAATCACAATGTTTAAGAACAGGATCCAAAACAGAAATCAAGCCAAATGGTGCTTTTGCCATCAGTTCTCTACAAAATTTCGGAGGATTTATAGAAATATACAAGCAAAATACTATAAACTCCTTAATAACAGAAAACTATACATCACCTAAATCTGAAGTGATCTGAAAAATAAAAAGTGTTGCTTATAAACTGTACACTGTAATTGTTTGCTGCTAGCAACTTAATAATTTACTACAGCAACACGAAAGTCATAATAACTGATATGGAATTAAGCGAAAAAGATTAAGCAGAACAAAATATTAGTGAAATTTGATATAAGCGAATTTTTGATTTTAGAACATACCGTATAAATTGGTCGGCAAGCGCCTTAGGGTTTTCCGCTATCCCATCCATTGCATACGGTTGGTCAACCACTGAGAAGCGCTTACTTTTTCTTTCCCTTAATTCTTCTGAAACACAAAACCTAATATAAGTAATAATATTATTTATTCTTAAGATTTCAGCTAATGTCTATATAGCTAATGTTTATATAGAGCCGCATGCTCATATCTTCACTACATATCCGATCAACTTCTACGAATTTTCACAGTTCTACTGAATCTTTACCCAAAGTATAATAAACTTTTCCTATTTAGATTTGTTAAGCAAAACACTTATGCCTAAATAGGAGAACAAACGCAATAAGAATCCAATTGAAATGTTTACCGGAGTCTTCCTCTTGAAGATTAAAAAGAATTGAAGGGATGATTTTATCCATATGCTGTCTTTCCCATATGCTAGTCTGTAGCGGGTCAATGGTTGATTTCCACATGACACCTGCGCAAATTTAAAAGTAAATAAACATACAATAAAAAGTTCCGAAATTCCACAGAGAATGTTATTTTTGTTTGCTCCTAAACAAAACTGCCCAAAGCCTAAGATAATGAGACTGAACTGACCTCTCAAACCACGTAAGCCTGCGTACCGAGCATCTTTTGAAGTGTCACTACTATTTGCATGGCACATTGACGCAAACTTGGAAATGAAAAAGTCGTACTCTCGATGATAAGCAGGGGTATTTTCTTCAATGTTCGCAAAGTTTACAAAAGAATCAATCGCCAATTTCTAGAAAATTCTAGAAAGCTAGTTTGATAAATCTAAAGAAAATTTTCAGCTAAGGTAACCATCAGATGACACTTGTGAAAATCGCCTTTTGTCAATGAATTCTTACTTTTGCTCTCTCATCCTTGTACAAAGTTTCAATTTAAATCTTTTCGTCAAATATCTTAACAATTTATACTGCCGTTTTAAATCATGCTGAACTCAAAGTAAAAGATTCAATGCAAGAGATTATTGCAACTAGTAACCCTAATATGCCGGAGCAAATAAATCCATTCTAGATCAGTTAATTTTATAGAGATGGCGATAAGATGTAATAAATGCCTATGTAATACTTTACCATTCAAAAAATTGTTTTTATAGGCATCTAAAATCAGCCCTATAGTATCAATATGTTAAGGCAAGATCAAAAAACATAGCCTCTCAATACCATCAGCAAGAACGAGTGGGAACAAAATATTTAACCTCCATTTCGAAGTGATTCGTTTCCAACAATTTTTGCAGCATTTTCAAAAAATGTTCGATAAACTTATTTAAACTCGACAAATCGTGACAACTTTGTAGCAGCTGATCCATCGCTTCTACGGATATCTAAACTAGCATTTTACTAAGAATCATAAAATTCATTGAATTTCCTTTCTCTGGAGAAATTAACAGATTAAAAACCTAAAATATGAACACCGAAAATACTTCTAATTTTTTATCCATACAGTTCTACATCTATTACGGGTCATGAAGGGGAAAACAATGTACCTACTGTGATATCATATTCTCTCACAGAACGTTTTATTCAAAAATGCCAGGTAAAACTAGACACACCTTAACTTGATTGTATCTTTGATGATAAAGATCTCTAGATAACCGCGAAACAATGTATTCACCGATCCTATCCAACTTTTCAGGTCGTGATATTGCATAAAATGTTAGCTTTTGCATATTTGAATTAATCAGTCCTTCAGTTAGAGAGCTAGAAAAAAAAAAAAAAAAAAATTTAGTGGAACTTGGCAAGAAATTACATAAAATGACATTATTTGGCCTTAGTCTTCATCAAAAATCAATAAGAATAGATAATTTTTGGATGAAGTGTTTACATTATTAAAATTATGTAAGTGGGATAATATTTGACAAGAATATGGCATATGACTTGTATCATTCTGATGTCAAGTGGATATCTCAGAACTTCAATAAAATAATAACCTAGGATAAATGGCGTCCACGAGTCGCCGATAGCGTGGTTTGCATGGAGCACAACAACACATGAAGGCATCCATCGATTCACAGAAACGAAGAAATCTGACAGAACCTAAAAAGATACCAAGTATCAACAGTTTTAACGCGAATTTATCAACTGACAAGAGCAGCAGATAATAACTCCAATATTAGAAAGCTTAATCTTCAATTTTTCTTTTATCATTGTCCCGCTATCTCATTTGTCTCATCATTATTTAGCAAATGACTTCCACACAACAACAATACATGAATGTATAAAAATTTAGAATAATTTTAAAAGCAGCTTAATAAATTACAGACACCAGAAGGTTAAAAATAATAGAATTCCAACCGCACAAATTTAAAAGTAGCCCGCAGCCAAATTGGCTGGATCCCACGTAAAATTCAACACTACAGGAAAGAAGACGATCAATAAGAATACTTTGAGAAAAACAAGCATGGAAAATTTCCTATCTGCTTTTGCTGAAAGCATTATTTGCCAACATTTCTCAATGAAGGAAACACTATGACCACGCCAAGGTCCAAAGAGTAATGCTTTCTATTTACGTCTTTTACAAACTCACCTTCACTAACAATTAAGGAAAAATGACGGTTACAATTTCACAGGAACCAATTAGAACTAATTTATATCCTCAAAGCGAAAGATATTTGCATGGCAAGTTTCTCAATAGCATGCGGCATCAAGTAGATTAAATCAATTTATTGAAATAAGAATGAAATTTATAGCAGTAACTTCACAGAATAAAAATTTACTCTGATGTTCGCTTTGCCAAGAAAATCTAGAAAGAGCAGAATGTTGACAATAGGAAAAGAAGGAGAAAGAGGGAAGAGGTATGCACATTATTAGCTAAAATTCTTTCCTTAATATTTCATGTTTATTTTCTTTTGGAAATATTTTTCTGTGCTTCATTTAGTATCTTTTTTAATTGTTAAAAAATGAAAGCTTTTCGACTGTTAAAACTTTTTAAATTTCACATGAAACTTCAGAAATTTTTTTCCGTACGGAAAAGATACCGTTACATCTGATTTTTGGCATATGCTTGGAGTTATATTTTTTAAACTTTTTATGAATTTATATTATCGGGAACAAACAATTACTTAGACAACTAAACAGATTTGCTGTTTCCCTCTCATACTTCCCGGTAAAATATTCCAATAATTTCTCATCTGCTATCAACCAGTTCTAAGCTTCTCATACACACACAACTGTTGTAAGAAAGCTAATTCCTCGCTTCACGTGATCAACAATTTTGCTGTGTCAATGTCGCTGATTTCAAAGCCTATAAGTGTAAAAAATACCAATCGTTATTACCACTTCTAGCGCCAATAAAGCATGGGTAAAACTGCGTAACTATCAATTAAGTAAAACTATCAGCGCACATCACTAAAAACCTAAAATACTTTCTCGAAGTTCTTATCTTGCAGATACAAATCATTTTGAGTTGTATATAATATATTTTAGTTTTATTTTAAGCATACTAAGAAAATCAAATCGGTAATGCAAGGATTGTCAGCTGTGATGTCTCTCAATATATCGATTATCTGCTCAACAAAAAAAATGACAAAAGATAATAGGTATGTCGAATTAGAACCGCAGTAACAAATTATCATGTTGTTATACCTGAAATTACTACCGCACTTAGATAAATATGCCCACTGCTTCTGAAATTGCTAATTGAAAGGAACAATTCTGGTAATAGTGGGAGAAAGTGTCAAAGCAATTTCCCTCTTGAAAGCCGGAAACCTGCTCCCTTACCAAATAATTACTTAAATTTTCCCTTCTCTTGTTACTTCTTTTCTGTCCTTAATGTTTCAAACCTTTCTTCAATAATTTAATTTAATTCATAATTCATTAACTATGCAAACTTCTGTTATTTTATAGAACAGAGATCCTTCATAGCTCACACAGTTGAGATCCCATGTTATGCAGAGAGAAAGATGAAGAAGATTTCATAAAGGGAGTACTTTCCACTTCCATTGTCGATTAATTTTCCAATTTTCGAACCTTTTTTGTAGCTTGTAAATTGACTTGAAATGGTTACCCTAAAATGAAAGCTCTTGTATCATATTGTTTCTAAACTGCACTGGAAAATAAAGGGGAGTAGAAGAAAAAAACCACCTCTCGATTCATTTCCTTCTTTGTATTGTTTAAGAAATTTTCCTAGCAAATTTTTTTTCCTTCAATTAGGAGAATGAATAAATACTGTCTCCTACCTTTATTTCAACACCGAAGTTTATTTTGAAGTGATAATTAAAAAGAGGCATGCAGAATTAAAATTAGGATGTTTTTATTGTTCGGACTTCCGAAAAGTTGAAATAAAATGCATGTGCTTACTTAACACACATCCAATTCACCCAGCGGAGTAATTGTTATTTTTAATGTCAGTATCAGAGAGATTGAGTGCTGTAAAGGTGGAGTAATATAATTTAGCCTTTTTGCATAAGCTAATTATTGAGGACGATGAAAGAAGAAATGAAGATTCAGTAACAGATTTCGTAGTTATATGCTCTTTCTTTGGCGTCCTTGTCGTAATTAAAAAAAAAAAGAAAAATAAAATATTTTAAAGCAGCAGATAACTGCAGACTTCCTTAAGCTAAATTTAACGCGAAAACAATTCAGCTCGAGCTAGCTACGATGCTGATTGACTGCAGCAAGAATTATCTCCATCATCTTTTTTTTTTTTTTTTTTGATGGACTTACTACTCGAGTTGCACCATTGCAAAAAATAATCCCGTAAAAGTCACAACAAGGAAAATTGAAGAAAATTACAATTACAATACGAAACAAAGAAAATAAATGTTCATTCGCATCAGTTAAGTTTTTGTTGTTAAAGAAGGGCCGGTTGTGCTACCTGACACTTCCTCACATCGCTTATCCGTGTATCTAGTAGTGATAAATATGAATTACTTGTAACTACTTCGCTAGATAGCTTACTCGTCTCTCATTCGGAACAAAGACAAAAATTCAAAATTATATGTCTCGAATGAGCTTGATATGGAAAGCAAACATATTTGTAGGTAATCTGTGAAACACTGATTGTACAATTTCCTTCAGCAGTTAGAACATTTTTAGCCGCTTAATTAGATCGTGAAACACTAATGTGTATGATTCTATGTAACATATTTTGCAAATAGTTTCAGAATGAGTAAGGTGATATGAAATTACTGCCAAGTAATTGGTCATTGATGTTGCGCGAGAATTTTTAAGAATTGAATATGGGTTGCAATTACATTTTAATTTTTGTTCTTATATTTTATGACCATTTTAAACTGTTTTTAAATAAAACGTTGGCAACGCTTCCTTACTCCTCTGCCAATTAAAATTAGTGGCGGTGTTTGAATAATTTAAAAAGCAAATCGAAAACATATTTATGTTTGCGAGGAAATAGTTTTGTTCAGAAAAATATGGTCAAATGAGATAATTGAGAAAGTAAAGTGCTTTGATTTGTTTATATCAAATTAAAGTAAGAACGACAACTGCTGCAAAGTTTAAAAGTTGAGAAAAAATTACAAGATTTCAATAAAAATGTATGAAAATCGAAAGCTTGAAGTGCTTTATCTATTCTACTTTCCCTTTAATCAGTATTTTATGTCTAAATTCCAGGAAATACATTTCAATGTGTTTCTTTAATTAGTCCAGAATGTCTAATCTGCTACCGAAGAATCGTCGCCGTTTCTTTTTTTCAAAAAGTATGGATATTTTATTGGTCTTTTGATGAGGCCAGGTTCTATTATTTTGACATAATCGTCATTTGCTGTTTATTACAAATGTTTGAATTTTTAAGAGTAAAAATTTTTTAAATGTCAACTCAGTCAGATGCACTTTTCTTAATTTGAGGAAGCCGAGGAAATAGTCGAAAAGACTGTTTACATACGATGAAAATACTACGTCAACAAAATACAAACGATACAGAAAGCAATCGTTCACTTGAACAGATACTTAGTGTTCAAGAAGATTTGAAAAATACTGTTGAAGTTGCCAGTTACCTCAACAACCTGTGCGCCACACTTACTAGTGCCAAAGAACTTCCCAGTGAAGAAGGATTCTACAAAGCTGTCTGCAAAAGATATGTTTTAAACATTAAAGTTGAAATTATCTTTAAATGGTTCATAGAAGTGACATATATCTCAATAATGGGAACAGCTTGGCAGATGTTTTAGGAAGATAATAAAAGTGATGAGAAATAAAAAGTTTTTGTGACAGGATTGCTAGATATGTGCTGCTGGATGTAAGTTCAATTCGTGCAATCACATATCGCATCTTACGGAAAGCCTCTCAGATCCATGATGATTTGTCGTTACTGTTGCAGATCCATATGGATATCTTTGCAATAAGGTTTCTTTATTGTTTATTTCGAAAGAACTGCGGAAAGCTAAATCGGGGGGAATTTCAACATTCCTTTAAAATTTAGATGATATGTTAACTTGGAGTACTTTGTTTCGTTCTAGCTAGACTCCTACTATTGACCATTTTAAAAACAACGTTATCACGGATTTTTGTCAGCCTTTGAACTTTTATCTGTAAGTTAAAGATAAACATCACTTACTTAACATGTGATAAATTATGTGTTAAGTAAGTGATGTCTTCTACTCTTATATCACCTGGGTGCTTGCATTATGAAATAACGCAATGAAACTTAAGATTGGAATTTATCGCAGATAAAGAAATTATTACAGGTCGTTAGAGCTTGATACAAATAGCTCTGAAGAACGGATGGAGGCTTTAAAATTATGCGTGATGATGTTAAGTCGAAGGAAAGAGAGGACTAAAAGTCTCAGTAATGGACTGGTGGAGGAAAATTTTTCAGATACTTCTTTTCCAGAAAATATCTGTCGTGCCATAATTTCGGTTGCCAATAGCTTCTTTCCAATGCGATTCGACAGGGCAAAAGCTAAGGAAGGAGAAGATGAGTGAGCTTTTCACGCATTAATTTAATTTTAAATTGTGGAGATTATCTAGTGAGTAATTGTGACTGAACTTTCATGGCTGGCAGTATTTTGTTAACAAATGTTGCCACTCTTGAGAATTATGATATTATTGTTCGTGGGTGATAAGTTCTGGGTCCCATGACTTTGTCAGTTAACGATGTTGTGATTAATAAGTTTTTTTCTGTTTATATTTTGTCTCTTTTTGCGGGAGAGTTTTCGACATAATCGTGGCTGTTGATATAAAGTATAAAGAATAGTTGAAAGAACTAGTTTTGAAATAACAGTACTGATAAAATGAATTTTGTAACGAAGAAATTTTGCAGTTCTGGCAAAGTTGCGCAATTATTTGTTCTACTAAATAATTGTTTTGTAGGCTAGCCTTTTCATGTTTTGTTGTAATAATTGAGCAGGCTGCTGTTGCTCCGGATCTCATTTTGAATTCCATTGATACAGGTACACAATACGAAATTTTTGTTCTCATATAGCATCATTAATTAAAAACTTTTTTATGGAAAGTTTTCGAAAAAAAGGAGCTGGTCCGGAGTTTCGAACTTTAACATTATCCATTACCTATTCATCCCAGTTTTTCAAATATCGGAATGATTGTAGGCTGGATTGTTGAATTTCTCACTCGGACAATATTGAATGATCGTTCATCCACTGTAGTTTGTCGAATCCTCTGCGCTTGGCTCGATTCACCGCGGTTGAGAGTACGAGCAAAATTACGATCAGTTTTGAATGTATGCTCTTCTTGAAATTACTTCAGTTCCATTGGAACGATGATTTAGTACGGCGCATCGATCTTCCAGGATTAATTCCAACAAATTAGCACATCTAGGAGCCCTTTCTTGTCTCTAGCAGTTGATATTTTCAGCGAATTTTTTTCTCGATAACTGAAATGGAACTTTTTGAGTGGAACCAACAAGTGGAACTGCAAGTTTTTTCTTCTAAATTTTTTAGTATATTTTATTTTGCTGGTGCATATTCGAAGTTAAAAGCTTTTGTACATTAAGAAAATTTTCGAACATTTAGAATATTTAGAAGTGCAGAGAGGAATTCCTGTTAGTTGTGCTTAATTAATGAAAACAAAATAACTTCCATTGTTACGGTTTTCCCTGTTGATTATCGTGATTGCACTGAATTTTTTTTTTTTTTTTTTTGTTTTAGAGAATGTCTTTCAAATAACTCATTCCACTTGAGAAACTTTTCACAAATTTTTTCTACTCTGTTGCGCACTTGGGCTGGTCTTCTTGCTTGTGCAGCTTCGGATGATCAAAATACGTCATTTGTTTCTGCATTGAGGTACGATCTCTTACGATAAATTTTGATTTTCGTGAACTATTTATGCCTTCCTTCCAGTTAAATCCGGTGCCAAACTTTATGAAATTTCCTCATGATAAATTCACTAGCGAAGTTTTTTGATATCTTGTTTTGCAGTAATTACTCCGGCTTTGACCTATGAGGGGACAGAAGGATCATTGGAAAAGTTCTTGCCAAAATTACTAGTTAAAAAATTAGTGAAAATAATAACCCTTGCATTGTAATCATTTAAGTACTACTTTTCTTAACTTGATGGATTACCGGGTTTTCTCGATTACGTTTTTTTCAGTTTTCTGGATTACGTAGGGTTGAATCCACTTACACATGCAAACAGTCGCAAAATTTACGATTTAGTCATCGAATGTTGTTGTGAAGTTTTGGAGCTTTCCTACTCAAAAGTTCGATTCACCGATTGGCCTTGTACTGTGGGCTTTTACTGTAAGTTTGAATATTTAACGCCTAAAGATAGCTGGAAAACATTGAATTTATCTTACTATTTAAATTATCTCATTATCATTATTGGAAAGCTTATGATTTATCTCACTATTCTTGATGACACTTATCGTCTAAGACTTCGTTGATAGCGACAATAAACGTAAGAACGGAATCTCAAAGCAGAGAGTATTGAAGTAAAAATACTCCATGAATGATTGTCATTTGACAAACAGAATATGGGCAAAGAGGTGTCTCACTTATAACGTGTTGGACGAGTGGAAGTCCTAATATTATAAGGGACCATTTGTGTAGTTGTTGATCAGGCAAGTTTAGAAATGAAGGAACGAAGGGGTTATATTTTGGAGATTCGATACGGCATTGTTCGAGTATACAGAAGCACTGTAGTGGGACAGACCACTTTATGAAACATTTTTATTATTTTGATGGAAGATAGGAAGAGCACTTTATGGTTTGTCGATGATCCCTTCTTACTAAACTGCTTGATGAAGAGGAAAAATTTAATTGTAGCAACTGTGTACCATCCAGATGCCTATAAATGCTCCGTGCGTGATGATTTTATTTTGGCAGAACACGAAATGTTTCTGAGGATTGATCAAGTGAGGTTTTAGAAAAATGTTTTTCTTATCAGTAGTTATAAGTTTGAGTGGAAGTCCTTATCACAGAGTCTTTCATTTCTACACTGACAAGTGCTAAAACATGAATAAATCAAGTAATAAAGATCACTTACTATCTTTTTATTGCTTCCTTATGATCGAGTCTAGACACCATAATGGGGCCATTGCGTTCAAAGTTGAAGTGCTTCGACATCTCAGTTTTCTTTGCTTTCTTTTTTTTTTTTTAGCGACAAACAAATATTAACGACTTGTTAGTGTCATTTCGTTCAGTCGTCATTTATATGCTTATCAAATCCAATGTAATTCAGGTAATCACAAGGTTATTGATAATGTGATAACGAAAAGGTCATTTATTATTGTTTTGTTTTTATTTCTAGATTTTTATTTTCTGTCATCTCAAATTTCGAAAGTTTCCAGATTTATTTGTCAAATATGGTCGCAAATACTTAATTGCTTGAAATGCTTAAAAAAACAGCAAGTGATTAATTCTTTAAATTTAAACCCAATGCCCTTGAAATCTGGGTTAGCATCGAATCAAAAATAATTTCGGGTAATATGGTCCTTTACATGGGTAATTCTTATTGGTAGTATGGATATAAAAAGTTTTTTAGGCTTTATCACGTGTCATATTGCAAGATCCAGATGACCAGATTGCACTTAAAGCAACCCTTCTGATGCACGATCTTTTGATTGCAGTAAAGTTCCTTTTCTCTTTTTTTCTTGTTTCTCTAACGCTTAGGCTTAAGCTTAAAGTTTACTTTTGGTTTGAAAAATTATTCCTATGCGAACTTAAGAGGAAAAAAGTGCTACTGCTAACAGTTAATGAGAATTATTGAGAGAATATTCTGCTTCTGTTGACTAATTACTTTAATAAGTGTGTTTTCGAAGTATTGATGGCCCAGCGCGTTATCCCTTAATTCTCATTGATTGTTCCTTCGATGACCTTTTTTCAGAGATTTTAGTCTTTTTCATAAATTCAATCTACATGAATCATTAAAATGAATCTAAAGCAAAATATTTGGAAGGCAGAAATGACTCAATCTTTTTTAAATGGACTATTTTTCAAGAGTTCAATTTGCTTACCGATGGAATGGAAACTTCATGTTTTGAGTTTGCCAACACTCATGCACGGTGCTTGTGAATTAATGAGTTCAAGAAAGCATCCCTTGGATGATGGTCAATATAGAGTGGGGAAAATCTCTTTTACTTATGCTGACCCAAGGTACACTGTCTTGTCATAACTTGGAAGTAATTTTCTACATCCTGATAGTAGCTAATAATATTGAACTCCATGAAGATATTATTGCGAATCTCTCATTAACAAAGTTTTAATTTTTTTTTACTACCAAATTGACGAATTGCTCATACTTTGATAATATCGAGCATCTGTACCTTATCATCTCAGAAATTGTTATGCAGGAACTTAAAAATGTTGAGAGCCGTATAATCAAGGAATTTTAATGACAGTTGATTCTCTAACTAAGATTGTTTAGGAATATCATCATTTTGTTTAATCGTTTGGATATTTTGAAAAATGTAACACTGGCACAAAAAACTCAACCATTCCCAATCACAAATCTCGAGCTCTTCGTGCAGAGCAATTCAGTTGTGACAAGGTTATCTAAATCAACACTGTCGAGAAGGATCTTCAACGATAACGACAGAGCTGCTGGTAAAATATTACATTCTGTATTGAAAACAAAAATTTTCTTATTCATTTTATGTGTGCTGAGCAATCCTTTCATTCGTGATGACTTTGTACAGCTCTAATTTTTCACTAATATTTACCTCTTCTCTCTCAGCTTACACGTATCCTAAAATCCGTTTAATGAAGCTACAGATGTCGGAACAATGCTAGGCAAGTTATTACTCAAAGCAGTGGGATCTGATGGACGGTTGTGTTGGCCCATTGTTGACAAACTATTTCAGCTTCTTGAAAATAACTATGCATGTAGAGATGTGCCCAGAAAATATTTCGAAAAATGTTACGGTATATTTAGAATGGTCTGTTTTTTCCACATAATGTTGGATGTAATGATTACAAATATTTTGAAATGCTTACCAGCACTGTTTCTTCTTTAGTGCTTTAATTTTGAATGTAACTTTTAAACAAATAGGATACCTTTGTTTTATGAAGTTTTATAAAAGAAGTCTTCAATAAATTTTTGAAAATTTTTCTGAAAAAAATATCAACATTCTCATAACAGTTTAGGTATTCTTCTTTATCACTCCAGTGAAAGGCTTGCTAATCAAAGCTCGTGCTGATCGTCTCGTTATCATTTGCTGTTGTCGCGCAATATATCTTTCACTGATGTTTGCTGCTCGTGAAACACAGTATAAAGAACTTATATCAAATTTTATTAATGATTTTATAATGAGTATATCAGGGGTATATTTTTAATTATTTTTTTCCATATTTGAATGTGTTCAAGTCAGTTTTTGAGCCAATAGTTATAGTGCTGACTGAATTTGAGAGAGATCATCTTTAAGGATGCACTGTTGAATGGTCCACTGTCTCCTAAAAATTTAGTGAACAGTAGTGCGATGTATTATTTTGCATTTGTTGGTGCTATATCAGCAGCTGAGGAAGGAAGACGGATGTTAGAAGCGACCACATTACTACAAAAGTTAGTTTGTTTTCTGTTGAGGGAAGAGGATTCATATTTTTAACTTTGTTTGTAACTTTTTCTCATAGTTCAAAAGTTATAATTATAATTAACCGTTTATTACTCTTCCAACATAAATTCGTTTCCATCTAGAGTAATAACTTTCTCACTTTCTTCTTCCATCTGCTCGTGCTGTTCCTTCTTAAAATAAAATTTCGTAATTAATAGAGTTTTTCTTGACAAACTTTGACTTCTTGTCAAGATGTTTGGTTCTTATATTTTTTTGTTACTCTTTTGCTGTTGGAATTTGACTGCATAAATTATTTCTTATCATGGCTAGTTTTTAATTACTCAACAAAGTTAAGTATAACATTGAACAATTACGACACACTTAACAGCCCAGTTGCCGGAGTAATTCATTCTTTCCTCATCTTTTATTCATTCGTCATTCTTAAAGTGGCAATTCTTACCTGATTATGCTGATTATCATTATATGCCTTTTATTTACTTATCCTTATTTCTTATAAAATTATTGGCCTGAAATCTAGCTTCTCCTTTCAATTCAAATTTCAATCAAAAATCTTTCAGTGGTTATACTTCGCATTAAACATAAGTGTTTAAAAAGATACATTAGGGAATCAGGATAAAATCAGCCTTTCTATTCTGGAGGCGGTAGTGCCGTCATGCAGTTTCCGGGAATTTTTTTTACATCTTTTGAAGATTATGAATTACCTGTCATTAGGAGTTTCACGTTTCTTGAAGGTTGCGTTAAACTATAGTATTTATTGTTTACAAATTTAAATTTGAATGATGCTTCTGATGATAGTGAGCATGAGTTCTTTTTATGCAAGATGAAAGTTTTGAAAACATGTTTTCATTTCGTATAGATATTAGTTTTCAGAGACTGGGAAATTTTGCCTTTTTTTCGTATAGATCATTTCCTGACTTCTGTTCTCTTTTCCTCATCACTTTTCAAAATCTCGGGAAAGGGTGAGGTGACATTTCCCTTCCGGAGCAAATCATTTGTGATCCCAGATGAACAGATAAACAGAGAGAATACCAAAACAAGGTAAAATGATACATAAGATACAAGGCATCAGTTATGGCCGTTGTGAGACGTAGAAACACCGTTGTATCTGGCTCAACTTCCCGAGGCACTTGTACTGTTCGCTGAGCAGAACACCTTGTGGTAATCCGGCTGCAGGATTACAGTATGGCCTACAGTGCTCGTAACCAAGCTCGAAAACGTTGTGTGCTTCACAGCATGATGTTGCATCTTGATAGCCACTAGCACAGATCATCACATTTCCCACTTTACTTAGTGGACATCGGCCCGTCAGTACAGCCAGTTGAATCTGAATTGATTACAGCATATGACTGACACCTCTGGAATGATGAGACTTAGAAAATGCGCTATTCACACGATAGGAAGCATTTAGTGGTAAAGAGAGTGACAAACTGTAGTTAAAGTAGCATCGTAATTACACAGCGCAGCACATCCTTGGCCTAATTCTTGACAGCAATCTTTGAATCGATCATTGGCCACCTCCTTTGTTATGCACGGTTCCCAGTTGGGTTGTCGGGGGCACTTAATTATTAAATCATATTAGAAGGAATTATTCTTCTGCACTTTTTCCTGACTCGTAGATGAGAAAGGCTCTCCTTCCAAATTCATCACCTGACGTAGCAAATTTTAGTACTAATTCTCTGTTTCATTCAGACACAGAAACTGACTTGAATGATGAGCTACCTGAGCAATAGCAGTAGGTCGTTTTTGACTTGTTTTGTAATATGCCTCTTCAATGTACTTCGGTGGTACATCGATGCTATACGCCACAGGTATTTGCGCTGATTGTAGTGCTGGTGTTGCTATCTGCAAGCATTGATAACTGCCATTCTTATCAGTCGTACAGTCATGAGACAGTGTCAGAATGAGGAGTGATTTGGTAAGCAAGTTAATTGCATTCTGATTTCGTTTACTGGCATTGAATCAGAGTGCCTCTCTGTTAGCCCTAAATGCTGAATTGTACCTTTTCAGCCAATTGCGCCTGTGCAAATGGTCTAGCTGACTGTTGTTGACTGGCATAGAAGGAGTGTTGCTGTTGCGAGTAAGGTGTGTGTTGCTGTAACTGTCCAGGTTGTCTAAGAGAGTACGACTGCTGCTGGCTTCTGTACGGTACTGCTTGCGGGTACGTGTGACTGTGACGGTGTGCACCGATGACACCGTACGGTGCCACCGTCTGTTCCGACGTAAATAACTCTGCTCGTTGTCGCTGAGGTTGGAAGAATTCTAACTCTGTCTGCGCTGCTGGAACAGGTGCTAATTGATGCGGTGATATTTCAGCTACTGCACCTCGATAGATGGGAGACGCAAATGTCACCTACAAAGATAACCATTCAACTTCGCTTCACTCTATTCTCCTTTTCCAACTAGAAGACACTTTTGCTAATAACGGACTACTAGTATCAACATTCTACTTGCCTAGTCTTGTTTTATGAAAACGCAATCAATAATTATCTTCATTAATAAAAATTATGAGTCAGTTTCAGACTTCCAACGTCTGTCTTTGTTTCATTTGGCTGTTAAGAGAGTTGGAAAATTACCGTAGGGAATGGGAACGGTGGAAGTGTCGGCAGTGTAAATGTTGAAAGTGCGGTGTCAACCAAGTCAGTCTGTTGATTTGGCGCAGATGACGCTAGAAGGGGTAGAAGAGAAAGTTGTCTTATTGGTGGAAGTTGAATTCCTGATTGAGACTGCTGTGGCAAGAATTGGTGTTGGTATGATGAGATTTGTGTTGACAAAGGAGATATCTAAATTATGCCAGAAATAAATAGAGTTATTCGGTTTCTGTAAATGTTCTCTATTTCTCCACATAATGATTATCCGATACTTTAAAACTTTTAAATTTAATTACTATATTGCTGTCATTGTTGCTCATTCTAAGACTTTATAGTCTGACATTTTCAATTTGACCTAAGCTTAAATTTTGCAATGTAATTGCTTAGTGTCAGTTTACACATTCTATTCTTGACACAGTTGGTTGAATGAGTATGGGTTTAAAGTTATGACTTACCAGATCGTACTTTAGACCATATAATGGATTTTGCAGTAGATGCTGCGGTGATAACTGTTGTGTGGTCACAGTTTTGGCTTGAGGTCGTTGAGACCGTTGGAAAATGTTCGATGAGTCATTCACGAATTTTGATTGATATCGTTTCTGAATAAGTGATGGTTTTCTTTAAGTCATCAGAAGTATTAAGGTTGAGGTTCGGGTTAATGTCACGATTTTCAGATCATACTTCATACCGGTCGCTTAATCTGTGACACTCCCTGTATTCTCGAATTATAGTTATTAAGTAGTGCTCAGTAAAATCACGTTAACTGAATCCATCAACTTTTTCCACTTGACAACTACACCAGAAATTTTGTAATTAACATGATTTTCAAAATTTCGAATTTTAATCTGACTTCATATTAGATGGCTAACTGTTTGATATAGAAGAAACAAAATCATCGAAAGAATTAAGGGCTGATTCTTTCAATCATTTAAACTACTCAAAACATTACTCATTTCACATTTTTTGAAATTTCAAGAAAAATACTGATTTTAGTAAAAATTTGTATCTCAATGTTGTTTCAGTCAACTTACGTACTTTTTGATAATGAATAATATTTTATTCAGTCATCTTTCACCATGACGGGTTTTCTTGAAAATTTGTTTTTCTTATTAGTTCTGTGTTATTTCTCACTTGAAAATACTACTCAGTCAAATTCACTTGCTAAAAAAATGCTACCAGCACGGAAACATCAACACCTTCTGAAATCATTGTTTGAGTTTATTGAGTTCCTAGGTTATAAGCTTAATGCTGTATACAAGACATTCAAGAATCACATCCTCAAAATGTATTGTGGTAGATTCAAGGCATTGACGCATACCGGTGTATTTTCCTTCGAACACGGTCCACAAGTTTCGGGGCACATCCTGGCAATGAAAGTCACTCGACAGTGGTGGCACCGAGCCCGTTCACAACTTGGCAAATCTGCACCAGTGTTACCAACAAAGATAGAAATTGCTACGGACAAAAACGCCAGTGTCACATCCATCTGTGACAACTGTACCTGTAATGCATTTATTCATAAAGAGTAGGTGACCAACACTGTTGGCTCATCGAGCAGAGAGTCTGTTTTAGTTAAGATTCGATTTCTTGTCATGCGTCGTTAAGGAAAAGTAGACCGCTAAGTCCAAATAATCTTCTCTTTAGTCATTATCAGGACCTTAGTCGAAGGAAATTTTGTTGTTGATATAAATTGAAATAACTGAAATTGAAGCATTGAAAAAACGAAAAAAACAAAAAATAAAAGTTATTGTTGATACAACTGAAATAACGTGAATGTGCGGTACTTATTACAGAGTAAGCTTTCGTCACTTTCACACTTCTTGTTTCAACTTTATATAGTTTCATTTGCATCCTAATAAAGGAATCTGATTTCTTATGTTTTTTAATTTTATCAAGAAAAATGAAAAGGAACTTTCCTAAATGAAACGGTTGCACTTTGGAAAAGTATTTTGCTGATTTTTTTTCAAAGTACGGCCATATCTTTGAAGTTTATTTCCTCTCAGTAATAGTAATATCTACCATACATTTTTTATTCTGAAATGCTTAGTTGATCATTTGGCTGATCCTGATCATGGAAGATGCAACAGATAGTTCATCCACTGACCACAAAATACCATTCAGCTTTTCCATATTTTTAGAACTTTGGTAGTTTATGAGAGGAATTGACACATTTGCTATGAAACGGTAGTCACAGGAAGAGGAAAGAGGAAGAATTACTGTTACTATAAGGTTTTGTTAAAATAATACGTGGATTATCATTACTCTTACTGATCAGTTATCATATTTTTTCTATCAAATGGATTAAAAAGATTAATAAATTTTAAATAACCAGTAGAAGCCATTCAAAGTTTGGGGTTAGCAGTAATTAAAAGGAAATAAATTGAAATAAGTTTAGTTTATGTCAACTCACATAGTGGAAGAAAATACTGCTGTAAATAGCTGAGGATGAAGAGACCACCTATCTAACAAGTGCTTTTAGATGAAGTCTACTGAAAAGTTGATTCTTGTCAATACAATCATCGAAAAATTATTGGAAGATTTGGAGGAATATGAAACAGAGAAGCTTCTCCATTCATTCCTTTATTATTCAAAAAGGTAGTCATTAAAGAATTATTCAAGAATCGAAGAAGAATGTTAATACTTTCTTGATGAGCTTATAAGAAAGTTTCAGACTTGCTTAAATAGAAAATCGTTATCATGCGATAGTTTGGGATCGGAAAAAAACGTTGTAGAAATAACTTAGGATTTTTCATTATATAGAGGAGAATTACTTCAGAAATGAATAAATTGACTCATGAAAGTTGAATGCTAGAGAATGAATATCAAAATTACTAGAACGTTACGAAAGATCTGGGTGATTTCCTCAATGAGGGAATGAAATGAGTAGTATGCCTAGTCTAAGAATGAAATAGTCTAAAAAAATGATGTTATTGGATGAAATGTTAAAATTGGAAGCGGGAGAGAATAAAACAAAAGAGAAAATGGTGATAAGAAGAAGGGCGGAGAGGAAGATGAAACACCGTGGCAATCTGTGCTTCCGATTACGGAAGCTGAAATTTTGAAACGGATATTTCCGGCAGGATTCAGTTACCAGAACACTAAGCGTAAATGAGCTGGGACAAAGATTATTGTGTTTGAAATTGAAGTTAGAATTGAAAACTGAAAATAAGAATAAATTTTCGTCCACTCATCAGGCAGTCCGATAATGGTCACTACTCTATTCTTGTAGTATTGGTTATCCACCCAAATAGGAGAAAACTGCTATGAAGGAGAGAAAGAGAAGTGAAAGAGTTTCGGCACATTCCCCTTAGTCAAACTTGGTATATGTCACCAAACCCATCTGTCCTACCCAGCACCCATTCTGGAGAGGATCGAATGGGTTGGTGAGATCGGGTTTGATGCTGTTCCTGTTTGATGCGATGATATGGTAGGCGTAGATGGATACATGGATTTATTTGTATGGTGAACAAATGAGTGTGGAAAACAATTGCGCGTACAACGTATAGTAGACAAAATAATTTGTTGATGAAATTAGAGATAGATTGGAAAGGTGGCAGTATGGGGATTATTAATCAGCTTCCCCTTTCTTATCTTCCTTCAACTTCCCTTTCAAATTCAGTCTACATCTTATTATCCATTCCAGCATTACTTCCTTCTGAAAATCGAGAGATCGAACACTTTTAAAAAGGGGTGAAAGAAATGGTTCTCTCTAGATAGCTATGATAATTAAT
Source organism: Setaria digitata (assembly GCA_003640385.1). Classification (NCBI taxonomy): domain Eukaryota; kingdom Metazoa; phylum Nematoda; class Chromadorea; order Rhabditida; family Setariidae; genus Setaria; species Setaria digitata. The sequence goes on from RCAB01000003.1 coordinate 382,599, forward strand.
GTTACCACTGATAATCAGTGTTAAAATAAGGAGCACGTATGTCATAAGTGTGTCCTTGTGGAGCACTGCAATCACCTTCCAATCTGCATTCGATATTTCCACTTCGTGGAATCCAAGTTCCCTCTTAATATTACTTGTGCATATGTAACTACACCAAGTAATTATTGCTTTAATGGATATATTGTTATTTTTACTAAATTAATTAAAATGAGAGATTTGTCTCCCGCTATCGATAAGACAAAATTAAAATGATTTTCAAGTCTAGCACTTCTTTATCGCAGTTGGTTTGTTGGTCTATGATTACTAGGTTGAAGAATAGAAGTTACGCTTGCTTTAAAGTTCTATAGCTGAGAAAATTTCAAGTTTTAGTATCTTTTTGTCCACAGCACTGTCCTTTTGCGGTACTGCACACTAAGCATTTTTCGTTTCAATTAAAATATTTAAAATACTTTATAGTGTATTCTTGCTTTTTATGTAACAGATAATTGGCCACATTAACAGATTTATGGGAGAAGAATGAATGATGAAAGATTTTAAAGCTGATTCGGTTCTATTTCTATAGGTTAATACTACGACGCATTTCCGAAAAGATATTAAATCTTCGACTGAAATCGTAGTGTAGTTTCGCCGGTTCCGATATTAGAAGGAGTGTACTCAGAGGGCCACATATTCTGCAATATTGATATTCAACAATTTTTAGACCTTAATCACTGTTCAGTCCTATAATTGTAAATCAATATTGCTGGGAATAGTGTTTTGTTTAGGGATGGTCAGAAAGTCTGAAATTCTCTTTTCATTTAAAGATTGTAAAGTTTGCGTTTGTGAAATCTCGAAAACTGGCTACAAAAGCAGAAGTGGATAATTATATCTAATAATATTACAAAAATCCGAAAAAGGATTTAGGAATAACTGGTGACATTTAATTCTTTTAAGAAAGTTATTATGTTCGTCGGTGAGAAAAACAAAAATATCTATAAAAAAGAAGTAGCTTTAGAAGATTTCAAGATACCTGTCCTTAAATTCAAGGCAATGAGTTTTAGTAAATTAAAAAAAAATACTAGGTTGATATTTTTCCACTATCTCTTCATCAGTTAATTTCATACTTCGTAATTCCTAACCAATTTATCTTCTTAAAAAAAATCGAGCTAAAGCTTTCTTCGATTTTTCATCCAGTTTATTATGACTGAAAAATGCCGAAGACTTAAATATTTCAGTGCTAAGGAAATAGTAGCTAAAAGTGAAACTAGACTGGTATGATTTGAAATTAAATCATTTAATATCTTATTTATATGGACAAAAACATATACTATCTGTGTTATATGAATATCGTTGTGATCGTAGAGTTATCGTAGTTTTTGAAAATTTTGGTGACTTTTAGTTGAAAATCGAATTGTACTGTATTTTTATGCCATTTCACTGTTTCATTTTCTTATTAACAAAAGACATTGCAGGTTCACTGATTTAGTGAAAAATACAACAAATGTGGAATATGTCAAACTCATTGTATCTTGCCTAGACTACAGGTCTGAGGACTCTTTCAGTCGTTTTGTTTTGGAAACGGCTCTTAGTAGTGCCAGTGAGGTATCTTTTTCAAATCCATTCAAGAAATTTTTTTTTCTTGGAAAAAAAAGGTAGCGAAGGATATCTAATAATATCATTTGTCTTTTTTTATATCTATTTATAATTTAGTGATTTCTCAGCTTTTCAAAAAAAAGTTCGACAAGCAATGGTACCGAAAAATACAAAAATACATCTAATATTCCTGTAATGCATACTTTCCTTACAATTAGCAGTAGGGTTAAAAGTGCCACCAGGCTTTTTACCTAGTGATTTTGCAAAAATCCTAGAAAAGAAAAAGCTTCTTCTTCTCTCTAAATTACGAATGTCACTTTTTCGCGCTTGTAAAGCCTCATATTTAATATTTAGGCTGGCAGAAAGTGGGCAACTCGGTTTTTGAGTATTTTAGCAGTCTATAACAACAGTGATTTCTCTGTTTGGGGAATAAAACTGCTATTACGGCAGCTTGAAGATCCTTCGGCAAAAGTTGTCAGGCATGCTGTACGCTTATTGCATCGGTGGATACCAGTATGTTGGTTGACTTGATACTTTCCATCTTTTGAAAAAATTGATGAAACATTTATGAGCTTTAGCGTCTGCTTGTTTCTCTATTATCAAATGATGGATTAGAAAAAGTTTTGGGAAATATATGAACTTTCTTTTTAGAAGTGGGTGGAAAAGAAGTTAAACCAGATAAAATGATAATGAAAACCAGTCTAAATATGTATTTTCATCCTTTCCCTTAAAAGTAGACACATGACATTGTCCGAATTCTATTAAATTTAATTGGATATTTTGCAAAACTTTAATGACAGCAATTATTACCGTTGTTGTCCTCTTATATCTAGTAGATGTAATTCGCATCTTCAGTACTATCCAAAGAGTGCATACTTAATCAAAGACGTATGTTTCGATGCATTTGGTGATGCAGGAACTCTATTAAAAACACATCTTTTCTCTGATGAGAGCTACGTGGAGAATAATTTCCGCGATACCTTAACAACGATAGATTATTGGAAAAAGGTTCGAATTGTTGAAGCACTTTTCACAGTGAAAAGCTAAGGATTTTACTGAGATAGCCGTGTGAGAAATCACAGCTATCTTTACAGAAAGAATATGTTTGCTTATCAAAACTACAGATGGAAGTGCGAAACTTTAATGACAATGATTGAAGTCAAAAATTTTCGAAAATGTTGTTTATAGCGATCGGTTTTTGATAAACTTTTCATTGAAATTTTATGGAGAATTTTCCTCTTGCCTGGTTCTCAGCAGACTTTAAGATTTTATCATTCATTAAACTTACTGTTTATTTGCAGGAATTTAATAGCCGTTATGCTGAGATAATTGATGAGGATGTGAGAGTTGCTTTATTGGATTCGAAACGTTCAATTGATGGACGATATGCAAGGTGTTCAAATGAACGGTTTGTTGAATTGACCAAACTTGGGGTTACTGTGGAAAATGACCATTAACAAAAGATATACGGACCATTAATTTCCTAAGGAACTCGACAGCTATGGTATTTTGCTTGTCCTCATATTCACTAATCCAATGGCAGTACTTAGCCTATTTCCTAGAGAAACAGGAGTAGATCCAAGGAATTTTTATTTCGATTGAAAGCAGATTCATTTATAATGTGAGAGGAATCCATACAGTCATTACTAAAGGAGCAGCACTGGAAATGAAGTTTGACAGTTTACATCTCTGGGAACTTTTATATTTAGGATTGCCAAATTTGGCGTGCCAATGCCAGTACATCTTTATGGACAGCTGGCACAGCATGACACTGGACGTAAGCTACTGTTGGAATCTGATGAAGTTGGACGTTTGCTTGATGTTTTGCGCGATTCACCATTGCCGACAGATGCCTATCAGATATCCGAAATGAAAGGTGCCTTGTACGCACTTGGGCACACTGCTGCTGGTTTAAATCCAGGTAAGCTAGTATTGAAAATTCTTCTTCATTCGTACGGTCAATCATTTGTCGTCAAATCTTTTCAGGTCTTTTGCCTACAGAAACAGTACCAATTATATGTCGCTTTGCTGAATGTTGTCCAGTTCTTAGTATCCGAGGTGCAGCTTTCTGGGTCCTTAATCTCATTGGAAATACAAAGCTTGGTTAGTGAAACCTGTTGCCTATGTAGCGTTAAATGATTTAGCGATCGATGGCTCCAACGTTAGCTATGTAACTTCAAGATTGCTAGTTAGTAGTAAAGCATTTCGAGCTCGCAAATTAATTGATCTTTTATGAGCCTAATGAATCGATATGATTTAAATTCTTGCGAGTCTACAAGGTATTAGACAATTACGATCAAGTCTGTTACATCTCTTATCGACAGGAGTCTATGACCAGTATTCTTCCTCAGGCTCAGTTTTGTTATCATCGCTAGGCTGGGAAAGCAGTAACTTTATCTTTACTGAGAAAAAAACGAATGATTTTTTGCTGCAAACGGCAAATAACGACATAAGTAAAATTTGGATTCGATGCATGGATTGGAACGATTCTTTACAACACGGGGTAGAACCGATGAATGAAGTACGCAAATTATTTCTGATACAAATTAGTTTTATTTCTCAAACCTTAAATGCTAATTTCAGTTCATAACAATCTCCTGCTCTCTGAATTCAAATCTCTTGTTGGAGATTTAAAATTAACGTTATCATTGTTTGAAAATATTATTTTTCTAATGCACAGTGCTGCGAATTATCATAAGATTTAAATTTCATCTTATCTCATACTGTCATACGTTAAAGCCTGCAGTTTTCTCTTACACCGTGTATATCTGTTTAATTTTTTAGAAATTTCTTGATATCAAGCATAAGAACTCAGAATTAATCACGAATAAACGGACATTTTCTAATTTAATGGATCACTTAGTCTATAGATGGAAAGGTTCTTTTTCAATGGATTCAATAAAATCTAGTGGCTTAAGATCTCTTTCAATGAATGATAAGCCTGATAAGAAATCAGTAATAATTTTAAAAAAAAAAGAATTTATCATATATCTATTAACAAGTAATGCACTTAATAGCCTGAAAAATTTCCGGGCTGTCACTTCCGGAAAAATGTTCGGTATTGGATACTGAATTACACTTAAGTTAACTAGTATTGTAGGTTGCGGATTGCTTTCGCTTGAAGCAGTGAATTGCTCAGTTGGAATTCATCATGGTTCAACATCTGAAGTTGAAAATGTTTTGTTTGACAACGACAATATCAGTACATTACAAAAGGTACTTTTATCGCTCACATGATTATCACTAGAGTTTATCTTTAATAACTGTTAATGTTTGTGCCGCACTTCAAGTTACTATCATCACAGATCATTGATGAACGTATTATAGGAAGGGGAGGAAACAGAGGACTATTTCATAATTCGCAGTCGTTTTCGTCTTCGTCCATTGCTACTTGACAAACTGCCCACTTTTAAGAATTTTCTTGGCACTGAAGTAAAATATTCCTCTATGTCAGAAGATGAGGTACTCTTTCTCTCTTTTTTGATTTCTCTGTGTATTAAAGCAAACAACAACTGTAGATTTTGATTTTAGTTCACTTTTTTACTCTTTGAAATGGTTGTCGTGGACGGTGACTCTCAATTCTGATTTAAACAGCTTCAAAGTATTTGAAATTGGTTTTAGTTGAGATGGAGAGCGTAGTTCTTGGGGAAGGTACTGGAAGGAATCGCAATTAAATTTCCAATTATATAAATATTTGTCAACCCTGAAAATAATTGGTTTATTTCATCTAAGTTCAGTTTCTCTGTTACTGTGGCTTTCGGAACCTTATGGAAAGTGAACAAAGAAAACCTTCAAATAAATCGGATTTAAAAGCGAGAAAATCTCAACCTTTTAACTTATCCGTCCAGTCCATATCGCTCCCACGCAGTCCTGATTTATTTTGTAAAGTTAGTGTTAATTTCATTACATTTTGTTGTAGTGTGAATTCTAATATCTCGAGATAGTAAAAGTAGATTTTTCATACCATCCTGTAATTATCCCAATTCAAATCCATTTTATTTATTTCAATAAAATTACTTCCCTCATTGTTTCTGGTTCAGTCTCTTTTACCGTGAGCTGATTAGACTTTCATTTAACATGTTTCTACAGACTTTCCAAAATTGTTAATCTAAAAAATGGCGGATAGCGATAGTTGTTTCTAACATTGCACTTTTCTCAATCAATTGGATTAAAAAGGTTGCTACAAATATTCTGCGGTTTGTGCATTTTAAACATTGTAGAGAGTTTCTGAAAATTTATAGGACATATTTATAAATGAAGAACTCATTAAGCATAACTGTGATCCATCATCAGCTGCGGAGTGGCAGCATGGGATGAATAACTGCTTGTACTGTTCCTGGCCTGAGGAGTATTTTGGCAGCAAAAGTTTGTTTATTAGATTTCAAATTTTATTTTTTGAATTTTGGATGTGCAAATGGGCATCAGTTTATTTTTTTTTCTGATTGTTTCGAGTCATTTATTCAGTCTTGTTTGAAGATTAAAAAAATTAAAGAATTTTCGCTGAACGACTGAAATTTTGATTCGTTTTTGCTTAATCTAAATTTACTGAGTATGAAAATTTTATGAGCGAATAATTTTTGTTTTTAAGTTAAAGACCGAATGGTCATTGATGAACCTATTTACAATAGTTGAAGATGATCATTAGAAAATAAGATTTTCCTTGGGAATTTTCTTTTACTTAAGAACATGTCGTTTGTTTTATGATTACAGATGATTTGGAAGTTGGGGTATCAACTGAAGCAAGAAATGAAATAATATCATTATTTTTGTTACAAGGGTCAAAACAAACAATGAGCTCGAAGATACTGTTAAAGTAATTTATTAACATTTAATAATTTATTAACGAAGTAAATTTTAAAGACATTTAACCTAATTTCTTGGTGTAGGAAATAAGAACATATTTATTGAAATTTTCCTCCACCCTTTTTCCATAGATAAAAAATGTAAATGGCAATACGGCAGATGTTATTTCGGAGTATTCGTATCAACAAACTCCTATTTTTTCCTAGTTCCCTGGACTGGGAATGCTTGGAGTCCTAAAATGCTTACCTAAACAATCTTTTACTTGATCGTTGTAATAAGTAAAAAAAAAAATACAATATAGCTTTATTAAGTATCAGAAGCTGACTTTAGGGTTTTCAGTTGTTTTAGCTAAGCATTTGCAACTTTCTTAGGAATTACTTATCCAATCGTGAAAATTTCTCTTCACTATGCCTTTATTCCGATATTGTGGCTTTATTGGCTCAGCACGATTACAACACAGAAACACGGCGCTTAGTTCATGAACTCTTCGCAAATGCTTTGCAGAATGTAAGTTGTTGTCTCCTTAATTTTTTATCAATGCACTTGCAACTTAACTCTCTAGGGGTCCATTTTTGGGTACTATTCTTCAGAAATTTTCCCAATGCTGTCGCAAGATTTTTCTTTTCGAAAAGCTTTATGTGATCTCATTTCAAAGCCGTTCTGGTTAGAAGTACCATCTCAGAATTCAAATATGTTATCATCGTAAATGGATACAGTTCCTTATGAAAATTAATGACTAAACATTATTGATATTACTCATTTTCAGGTTTGCATTTGCGAACCATCATGACCTGTCAATTTTCCACAAGCTGAGTTGCTTCAATCTCCCTACAATAGTTTGATTCAAAGAAAAGGAAATTACACACTTTCCAATTTTATAAATATCTACTTTGTATTACAAATTATGTATTCTTCAACATAAATTGTAAAAAGCAACTGAAAAGTTGACTTATCTGTTTTAAAAGGAAAAAAAACCCTTAAGTGACATCTTCTTTGGTGATTCTGCTCAATTTTTTTTCAAATAAATTTTTAAAGCATAAGAATGTCGATAGTTTTCTAGTCTATGTTATCAGCAGAGAAGATTTTATCGAAGGAAAATGATTATGAGGATGGAATAGAAAGCTAGATTAGGTATGCATGGCAAAGTTTTCAAAATGAATGCTGCACAAAACCTATTACATAGTCCTATTACATTGTTATTGGATTATTACATTGTGGAAATGCCTTGCTAAGAAATTTCCCTCATTCTAAACCCCATTTTCATCGCAACCCCACAAGTATCACTTTTCCTTTGGAATCGATACTATCAACCTCACAATGAGGAAAATTGGTGAGTATCTGGACCAAAACCGATTAATTTATTAAAAATAAAATTCATTGCATTCTTTGACAGTTGAATGGTCTTTTTGAAACGTTTATAAAAACTGTAAATGAGATACCTAAAAATTCATCTCGGTCTAAATATCACATTGTGCTTTCCTCTTAAGGTTACACATGAAAGATAACGTCAAGGACTCTGTTTATACATAACAGTTTCAGAACTTCTAAAAATAGGGCAATGAAAAGTGAGAAATGAGAATATTGAAAGACCGAGGATTAAAACTTGCTTATGCTTAAAAGTAAGGCTTGCTAATTAATGACAGTGACATATAACAGACAGAGGAGGCAAAAAACATTCCAAGGCGATGGCTTGTACTAAACTGCTTTTCCAATATTTCAAAGCATATTTAGAGTGGATGAGGAAGAAAGAGATTTATTTAAGGTTCTCTCCTGTGGAGAAAAAGCATCGAAAGATTGAGAAGGGAGAACAGTTAATTACCAGTTTGGATGTGAAAACTTGGTATTTCACTGAAATGCTCAAGCTGCACTTTCAATAGCATACGTAGCAACATTTTGTGTGAAGCCCAACTCCACTAAACAGCATGACTTTTTATGTCAGAGGCAAAATTGCTTCTCCTGCTAAATAATCCATCCAATTTATGCCAATTTTTTATTCAAATATGATCATAAAACCCAATGTACAAAGGCAAGAAAAATGAAGGAAGCGGTGAGCAATTTCTCTGGCAATGAAATACGACTTGCCATATCAGCAACTACGTAATGACTCGATGAGTGCTTCGATCGGACGACGTCCTTGTAGTTCGGATCTATTTCGGTAATTACTGCATCGAAATTTATAATACCACCAAAGATCGGTGCTGGAAAAATTGTTCATTAAAGATATGAATGCTATTTAGAACTTTCTCTAACAATGATTGAACAGAACCAATGAGAAGTTTTCCATCTGAGAATGCAATTAGTATTATTGCCCAGATAAATGGACCAAAAGGAAATGGATTCTTCTGATTTAAATGAGTATCGAAATCACCAAAGAAAGTCTTCCGTCCTTTTTCTGAACTTCGCAATCAAAGACCTACCACTGTAAGTGGAAAACGGTGCTCTTGCATGAATATCGTTGCACTTATTCTTACGATTGCAAATACAAGTTGTCTGATTCACAGAATCTTCACAAAGAAGAGTGGCTCCCACACGTGTGGCTAATAATTCCGCACGTTGCCGTGAAAACATTAAATCAGTAAGTTGCCAATCAGTTACTGTGAGACAACCGGCCAGATACTGGTACGCTGGACAGTTTTTACATTGTCCTGAAAACAAAATGAAGCCCAGTAGATTTTTACCATTTTAGCAGTCAAAACGAGTGGTGGAATCCTTTTTCTCGTTGAAATATTTAGCATTAGTTGTTTCGTCAAATTAGTAATTTCTTTGAACTTCCTGCATTATTTCATTGTTTTTTGATGCAACTTTGTCATCCGATTCTACCAAATAGATGATTTTGCCACTTAAAGAAAAAAGCCAAGATGAGATTTGAGACTTTTTTTTAAAGATTTGCTGTGAATGATGGGACACACAAAATTACTATAAAAATATTTTCAAGAATCGATGCTTTTATCGTAAACTTTTCCTCTAAAGGCTTGAATTTAGATTCTGGTTGAAAAAAAAATGTTGCTTCTTTACTATTCTTTATTGTTTCCACTCCTGTGAATATTTTAATCTTTTTTTTTAAGAATTTAGCATTTTATGTTACAAATGAAGCTTCGGATTCGAGACACTATCCAGATTTGTCCTTCTGTCTTCAGAAGTCCTAATTTTTGAGTGACGGATGCTTTGTCAAGAAATCATTTTTTTTTTTTAATGGAGAAAATACGGAGTAATGAATTATGAATTAATATTATTGGTTAGTCTTCTAAAACTGTGCTGTAATTAATCGACATTTTTCCTTCTAATTTATATGATCAACAGTTTTTTTTATTCAATTATTTTCTAGTTTGAAAAGGAAATTTTTATTATCTACTGGGTAGCGTAGCTGATATTTGTATTTAGGAAGCATTATCATAAATGATAAGATAAATCATTTCACGATCATTTCAATAAAATTCTGAACATACGCATGAAGCAGACGTTGCCTGTACAAGTATGTGAGTGTGGCCCACACGTGGACCTGGAATCCTTGGCTAGAACATGCCACAGCTGAATACACTGTCGACAGGTAACGACTGGAAGTTGTCGATCCAATTCAAAATCATCGCTTAACCCAAGAAGAGATAATACGTTTTGAATAAATATGCAATAGGTGATTGCTAAGAAAGGTATCAGCATTAACAAAATTGATATGTCTCTAACACTTTATCACATCCTGTAAAAAAAAAAAAAAAAAAAAAAAAAAAAAACAATCCAATTTGTCAATTTCTCTTTTCAAAAAATTTAAAAAATGTTGAAATCATTTCTGGTTATTAATTTTGTGCTGAAAATCTAAGACAAAAGATTACTCGATCTGTTTATTTGCTTAGCAGCAAACAAGTTTCTTCACCAGCTTATAATTAATATATTGTTGTGTATAAAAGTAATTTGAAAATTTACTGAGATTCATTTAAATAAATAATTTTCAATCTGCCTTTCAAATGATTCAAAGAAAAGGAAACTTAGATATTTCCCATCCAAAATCTACCGAAGTCTTTCTAGCCATTAAATGGCCAAATAGTACGTTCTTATAGAAATGTGTTATGCTCTTTCATTTCTTATAAAAATTTTTATTGCTACTCATTAAATCCGAAAAGAATTTAATAGTGTTGAGAGCAAATTACTTAAATGTCCCACACTTAGCTTTCCATCCAAACATTTTCTTAATATTGTTAAATTTCTCTTGTTAACTTGAATGAATTTAAAAATACTGTAATTAAAAAGAAGGAAATTACTAAATATAAAAAGGATTACAGTTAGCACTGATCTATAGACAAAGGAGAAGTGAATAAAAACTACTTAAAATCTGAAATAATTCAGTAAATTAGAAAAAAAATAGCTGAACTGAATTATTTTAAAAAAGCTAACTTCGCCTTCATGCTCAAAGACAAAGCCGTAAATCAACTTTCTTTCAAATGAAGTAATTATTCCCTCTCATTTCTGTCATATGGATTCAGCCAGCACTGCCGGCCAAAGTAGGAAATGAGAAAAATGGGAATTAATTAAACTGAATTCAAAATTTTACTTCAAACTGACTATAAAAGTATGTGTTTGAAAACTATAAAAGATGTGTTTGGAAATCAAATGCGGATATGGAGGAAGTTATGTCAGAGCTTAGACTGATTAAATTTTGAATCTATTTGCCAAAGTTTTTTCTCGAGCAAATTGCAGCCAAATCTTCCTCAAGTTAAATTCTAAATAGTTAAATCTGACGAAGTACTGAAAAAATAATTAAAACAAGGAAAAATTTCTAATTTATCCCGTACATAAAGTATTGCAATCAGATTAACTCTTTTTTGTTTAGCCAGTGAATTTATAACAGCTTTATATCTTAGATTATTAAGGTCCAGGTGTTGATAATTATGCAAGAATAAGTGGAAAACATGTAAGGAAATAAATTAAAGATAACTAATTAGTAGCCAGCCCATTAACACTCTTTTAGTTCTAGGACCGATTTAATGTCCTGATCAACTTCGAAGCAAATAATGTTCTTCTTGAATATGAAGATTAACCAATAAATAATTAATCTTGTCGTGAATAAAAACGTATGAAATAGGCCAGCAGAGAGCTAATCTTCAGTTTCATAATTCTACATGATAACTCTTCTTCGGATCTCACCTCTGCAAAATCAACTATGCTTATAGAAGCAAAATCGCTAAAAATAATTTAAGATTCAAGGATGTTATTTAAGTTATGAATCTGACAGCATGCCATTTGGATTCCCACAGATTTCAAGCTGATTCATCTGTAAAATACAACTTAAATGGCCATTGATCAAAGATGCTTGACAGGAGAATCAGGAAATGTATGAACTAATATGTAATTTTTGCTGCCGGAGAGTAAGTTTCTAAATTTTCCTTGACATCGAAACCTGTAGTTAAAAGGAAACTTCCCGGTTCCGATTCGCCTTGACTTTTAGTATTTTTGCAGTTCCTCAGACGGAATCCCTAAGGAGCCACTGGACGTATTAATTTAGCTGGCACTGTCATTCAAAAAAATCCCCAGAAATGAGAACTTCTCCAGAGAAATTTAAAAAAAAAAAGTTCATTGAGAAGCAAAATTTGAATTTATAAAAATAGACACAAGTAATTCTTCTCATCAGATAATGGAACACTAAGCCGGATGAAATCCATCACCAACGTGCTGCAAACTTTGAGCATAATTCTGTAAAGAGAAGAAAAGCTAGTTAATAGCGCCCTCAAGATTTCACGTTGCGCTTAGATTTACTGCTTTGTGTATTTAATGTTGCAATCGTATAAATGTAATTGAAATAAACAATTACATTCATCTCTGATGCAATTACACTTCTGCTTAGCAACCCGGGGATATTATTGACATTAATAATAGAAGTATAAGTTTTTAATTCTCAAGATTAGTCGCTTGAAATAAATTAGTGATGAACTCAGCAGAACATTGCATTGTTTCATGTGTTTAGAGAGAATGAAATAAATCAGCAAACCATAGCACTAACACTGTTTACTTCATTGTACTGTGGTTAGAACCATAAACAACCACCTGAACAAATAGATAAGTAGATAAATATAAAAAGTAAACAAATAAATAATAGGAAATAAAGGAATAAATGAAAGTAAATAAATAATGAACAAATGATGAATGAAATAAAATAAGTGAAAATATAGTCATCTATGATATTTACTGTTCATATGTAACTAAATTTTATATGGAAAATGATCCATATAAAAAATTATGTTAAATTTAATTACTTGACAAAATAGATGCAATCAAATGTTCACATAATATTTATGATTAAAAATAGACTAACAAAGCAAAGCACTGTTTGTTCATCATCTTACAAAGGACAGCAATAGACGTTTGACACTATGAACTGAGCTAAAGCTTCACAATAGCTGCAAGACGTTCATAGTTAGTCTGTTGCTTCGAAGAACAAAGTTGGAAATTAAGCTGATCAGATAGACAAACAACCAAATATATGTCATGGAAGAGGATGTCTGACACAACGAACCAATTCCGAAGCCATTTGGGCATATTTATGGGATTTCTTAAGTATGAGACTACAGAACAGCAAGCAACATATCACAGAATCAGCGAGGGTTTCTACTGCTGCCACTGAAGTGGCATTTTAGATTCATAATGGAACATAATTATCGAAAATGCGCGTCCAAAATTCTTCGAGAACACGTGACCGGAAAGGAATCCTTGAAGCGTAAGCGTTGATCAACAGAAACTTGTATTCGTTAAAATTTATTATTTATTCAAACGAAATATTGAAAATGCTTGGCTGATAAAGGAAATGTGGCCCAGAAACAAAGAAAAATGCTTCAAGTAAATGAAAAATTAGAATTCAGGACACTACCCTGCCACTTGTGGGGGTGACAGTTTCATGATTGTTAAGTTGAAGAATTAAAAATATTTGTGAAGAACTTGAGGTACGCATTTGAAGGAAAGTCAGAATGCTCGAGTATAACGTGTTCTTTCTGCATTTAATGAACGCACATCCTTCATCACAGCTGTTCCAGAACTGAAAATTATACAAGGAATCTTAAAGCAATAAACTACCAAGCAGCAACGAGCTGCGATTTTCGAAGGAGAAAAATGCGAGGCAATAATAAGGTATCGATGACATTCAATTTCCGTGGCATGTCGAGAAATTCATGGGTGGATATTTATAGTTATAACTCAAAAACAAGATTTTATAGCTTTTGTAATAGACCAATTAAGGTCCATTGTATAATGAAAAGGAAAAAAAGAATTACTTTTATCACAGGATCAAAAATCTCAGGTGTATGTAAATTTTCTTCTAATAATTAATTTTAATTCTAGAAAAAAAAAAAATATATATATATATATAATTCAATTGCAACATTTCGTTATTTTTTATAGATAACAGATGTAGACTAAAATATAAAAATTGAAGGAGAAAGAATGAAGGATTAGCACTGCATTAGCAAGGCGCAAGTAAACTTAAGCAAAAAATTTCAAAATCAAGAAATTTATAAAGCGTTAATAATCAGAGTCGGTATTTCACAAATATTACAAAAAATGACTTTGATGTCCGCAATAAAAGTTAAATGGTGGATTACAGCGAATGAGTCGCCTTCATCTGAAATATTAGTGCAGTGAATGGATGAAGCAGTGGAAATGAGTGAATTTGCAAGTTTAGATTTTCAAAAAAGAAAATAGAAAAACTTGAGTACTCCAAGATTTCACGAGATTGAGAGGTAAAGAATACAGTTCCACAAGCATTGAGAGATTATAAAGGCCGACTTGAATAATTTATTTTTGTCTTTTAAGAAAGGAAAATGGTTGTCTCGGTTGTCACGACTGCAGTACTGAAAAAGCAGTGAAATGTTCGAAAAAGAACTGTATAAACACAACAGTCACAAAGTAATAACCTAACACCAAATCCTTAACCGAGCAGGCATACCATAATTGATAATTAGGAGTAAAACTGTTACTGATAATTAATTAAAAGATAAAGAACTTTTCATGAAAAAAAGCGAGAAAACTGATATGAAGCATTGAAGAAAATGAAACGCTACTTGGCTTTGACTGCTTCTTTTCATTATGGTTCAATTCAGGAAAGAAAAACACTTGAAATATGAGTTTCATTGAACATTCACAGTCGAAAGTTGTTTTAAATCTGATAAGCTGAAGGTTATTTACGAAAAAAAAGAAAAAAAAATTAGAATTTATCGTCTATGTGCTTTTTTAATGAATTAATGAATAATTTTTTTTTTAATAAATTAATGAACATTTAGGGGCGCAAAAAAAGAAAAATAAAGCGATAATTGACGGATAAATCACCTTACAGTTTACGAAATCGCATCTAAATCAGTGTTTAGTGGTAGATAATATTATCTGAATAGTTGAAATGCGGATAATAAAGTCTGTATCTAAGTTGAAGATGGTTAATTCAAATGGATTTGATACAATAATGTATGCTATTGAGAAATGAAACGATGAAAGTCATTATATTTAGTCCTGAATATTTGTATTTCCTGTTGATGCTTTACTTTCATTCCAGAACATAGACTTAATTTTCACCAACAAAGAGAAGTCAAGATGTGCATTTATCAAAGTGATATTTCCTGTTCTATGCTTGCTTCTACAGGAAAATCACAATTTGCTCGAATTGATTGAATGGAATGAATTTATAATATAATGAAAGAAGGAAAACAAACTATTTCTTGTTTTCAAAATTTTCGTGAAGTGCAAAAACTAGAAACTAATATCTAGCTTGTATTAAGTTTTCTGTTAAGTACAGTTACTGTGAAAGGTGATCGTTTCGAGAAACCGCGAGAATAAAGATCTATAATGATGTTTCGTGATATTTCTTCAAAAGAATGAAAGAGATCTTAAAAAACTTATCTTCAAGAGATAAACAATTTGTGACTACAACTCATTGTTTTATTCCTGAATCTGAATCAGAAAAGCGACAGAAGTGTATCGATTTGAATAAAACATATGTATTGGTCAGAAAGACTTCTTGGCTCATTAACAGAAGCAAGGGACAAGGATTCCTGACAGTTCCTTATTAGCACCGAGGACTATTCAAATAATTTTCTGCACACAAGAGTTGCAAAATGTCTTACGCTGTGATTGGAAAGACTGATCATGTTAAAAGTAAAGCAACCGTTGTTTCACTTTGAACGGAATAACTTCGATCTTCAGGAAAGAACGCAGTGGAAGACAGAGGAAATGAAAATGATAAAATGAAATTCTAAGCATAAGAATTTTGGAATTCAAAATTGATCTCATCCTGACGAGTGCTTCTTGAAAAGTGTGAAATTGCGATAAGACAAAAAGACTGATAGTTATAACTACAAAATTCGCATAACCTTAAGTGGCAGGTAGAATTCAAAGCATGAGGGTAGACAAATGAGTCGGACTTTAGGACACTGGTTACAACGATTTAATAACTATTATAGGCGCGCTTTCCTTCGCCTGAGCAAACAAATTAAATCATCTTAAGCATGTTAGCTTTGCATGCAGTAATTAACTAAAAGCTAACAACAAACAGACTGCTTAGTTACAGCAGGTAAGCTAATCCATGCTTTATTATTTCGCAATATAAACCACTTCTTAGCACTAAATCATTCAGTTGAGCACTTTATACCTCGAACTACTACTATTAAGAACTAGAACGGCTAAGATTTAATGTTAAATTTGTCATTATATGTTATCACAACTGCTATCGTATGCAGAGACTAAATGTCTAGAAATAGCCTTACCATTTCGGTAAATTTTTAAGACTTTTCTTGAAAATTACCTTTTAAATGAATTCTATTTGCAGTATTTCAGCACTGTGGAGAGAGATATCAGTTACAATGTTACTTATTTTGGTCAGTTAGAGTAAAAGAAGTCTTAGAGTAAAGCACTTTCTAGGTATTTCGATTTAAAAAAATAATGGCTATAATGTATATTCAGGAAGTATAAAATTCTTCAACTTACATAGAAGTTTCTTAAAGCTAAAAAATCAAGGAAGCATGGATACTGGTACTGACAATATGTCTTGATGTAGTAGCATCTGATGCAAATGTGATCCATTTTGAACTTATTCATATGCGACAGTTCAAGTGAATCGATTACAAAATAACGACGACAAATCTTTTTTTTCTATCGTTATTCGAATTATGCTTCCTTTTTAGGGTCAGATTTTAGAATGGATGTACATGATTAGAGCGATGTCATTTCATTTCACATTTCTTTGATAAGCATCGAATGAATACTGGTGATATTTGCATCCCATATTTCAATCGGTGACTTTTAAATCCATTTATCAACCCACTTGCGATTTCGTCGAGTTTTGATTGCTAATCCTCTCACCAGTGGTAAGCCACATTTAATTCATAGAAATACGTATAATGTAATATCTTAAGCTTAGCGACATACTTCCTTCGATCAAGACCCTTGCGATAGCAGTACATATCATTAAGGCCCCAAATAAGGAATGTTGTAAAGACTCGAAGAATTTTTATGGAAAAAATGGAAGTTCTTCAGAAACTTGAAATTTTCAAAATTCATATGGGAGTCATTTCTGAAGATACCTTTCAAATTTTTGCAGCTGTTTGTACAAGCGAACAACCAGACAACACAGAAAACTGTCACGACTGTTACTCAGGTGATTACCACGAATATTACCTATGTGAGTTACTGCGATGAAACTCACCCTTACACTTCAAACAAACGCCTAGGAATAGTGCTCGGACTAATTAATCTTCCTCGCTAATAGTAGCCGGTCACTCTTCCGTAAACCCCTAATACTCTTACTAGATGTCAGATAACAACGTGAACTGTGAGAGGACCGCGTTAAATATTCGGGGTTCCGTAATTGTTTAGAGGTGTGCCATTTTCCTTTTCTGGCCTTTTGTCCAGAATTCTCGATTTGTAGGTGGGAGTGGATCATTCTGGAATATGCTTTACAAATTAGCTCTCAGACTTTCGTGTATTGCTCATGCAGAATAAAAGAAGTGCAACGTGACGGCTAGATATTTCATACTCCTCAAATAAATCTTCCATTCCATTTCCTTATTGCGTCTCTGTTTAACTAGTCGTTATCAAACAAGTCACATCGAAGTACCATACTTGTGCTTACATTGATTACTCTGAATTTACTGGACAATTTACCGAGGGTGGGTGAGTTCTCTTTGCCTTTTTCGGAGGCTGTTAAATTTTTCACCTCATTGTTCCAAGCATTGTTTCAGGCGTGAAAGTTCCTCACGTAAGAGTATTTTAATTCTGTACTTGTTTGCCGTAAAAATTAGTGCTACTCAATACGAGAATTATTGGTTACTGGTTTCAAACATAATGTCTACTGTAGAGGAGGTATGGCCGTTCTCTTTTGTTGTCTGATAGAAGGTCTTCTGTTGTATTATGAAGGATGTGTAGCTTGGAACAGTACAATATTAGTTAATACGTGGCTCTGAATCTATTACAAATGGACTGCTAAAAAGTTCGATCCCGAAACTTTATTATCTTAAAGGCGTACTTGCAGTACAAAATTGATATTTATTCATCAATTTTAAATTGCAGTTTGATATACGAGAAGATGAAGAACAGCTGACAAAATTGCAGGATATCATTGACTTACTCGTTGCTGCTGGCTATTTCCGAGCACGTATCAAAACAATTCCTCATTTTGATAAGGTTTTGTAGAATTTGGTACAAGATTTTAAAGTCATCTGAAAATTTTCAAAATAAGCGTTCATTAAACATAAGATATTTATAATCACTTCTGAAGTATCCAAAGTCATTTTACTTATAAAAGAAAAAAAAACAACTATTTAGTCTTTCTTTCAATAAATATTAAAATGACAACTCTTACAAATTTGCAAAATAGGTTATCCATTAAAACAAAGATGACAGGAATGAAATTCCAGGTTGTCGGTGGAATAGTATGGTGCATAACGTTATGCAACCACACAGTTGATGTTGATTTGTTCTACTCTGAAAATGCAACTATTGGTCAGAAAATGTTAGTATGTTGAGATTATTTATTACAACAAAAGATTTTTTTTAAATAATTCCGAAGAACGAGTAATTCATTAAGAATATATACATCAAAATAGGATTGTCATATTCTCGTTTTAATCTACGCTTTTTACAGCGCATTAACTGAAAAAGTGGTGGAAGTGTTGCCCCAGCTGAAATGTCCGTACACTGTTGAACCACATCAAATTCAAGGCCTTGATTGCATCCATATTTTTCCCGTTGTTCAAGTAGGTCGCTTGTTTTTTTCTAGCTGCAGTTATAACTCTATGAATTTATAGGAATCATTAAATTCATTAACCATGATTGGAAAAAGTCTCGCATAATCTGATGAAATTTCTGAAGTTGTGCAACGAAGAATTAAAACTTGATATTATGATAATGAAATATGATGCCATTCTCTTTCTAATAAGATTAACTGTGCCTCTATCTAGTGGCTCGTTAGAGAAGCTGTTCATGCGAAGGAGAAATGTGGTGACAGTGTACGGAACCATGCTGTATATCAATTTGCTCAGCGATTTTCATTTACAAAGGTTTGTTAAATTTCTGTTGTCATTAAGAGATTTCTTTTAAATGATTTTAAAGGGGTTACTTTTTCGTTTTCTTTAAGAGAACCATCTGTTTAGTTTTTCTTTCAGTAAATATATTTAATATAATTTAATTCTTCCATATTCTTCTTTCAGTAGGTATAAAAGTGACAGCTCCGACAAATTCATAAAATAGACAAATTATCTATGTTGAAATAAAGATAACAAGAATAAAATTCCAGATTTTCAGTGGAAAATAAATTTTTTTGTTGATTCTTGTATTTTATTCGCAGGATAAATACATGGAGAAACAAAGAAGTACTTTTTTAAACAATTGCCTAATCGTCAGAACTAAATGTCCACCTCAACGTATCTATAAATTAGCAGGCGAAGTCGAACAATTTGATTTGGGAGCTGCTGTTCGATGTACTTTATTGGAATATGGCTGGTTCGTTGATTCATTTTGAAACTGGAAAAGAAATATATTGATAAAACATGAATTTCTATTGACATTTTGGAAGCGTTAACATAAAGTGTGGAAAATTTTAATCAGTGAATAATGCAGGCGAAGTACCTCTAGTGTAACTGTTCAGGAAAATGTCGAACAATTCGGAAGCGACAAAGTAGATGAGAATGTGGTAAAGTTTTTAATTTTTAAACGCTCAGTGAGGCTCAGGGCTTGAAAGTTTTATCATACAGGGAAAGAAAGTAATTTGATCAGACCCAAAAAGATTGTTATTGCAGGAAGCCGATAAACTTCTTACACAGTTGTCAGAAGTGGAATTTCAACCAGCAAATTATCGTCTTTCGTCAAAAACATTAGCTAAAATCATTGATACATCGGAATTTGATACTGTTGAGCTGAAAAATGAGGCACTCTTTTAATATTCTTGTAATCATACATATATTTGAATTTGGATAGATTACAATGAATCATGGAAATGAAGGTCGAAGCAAGAGTCGACTCGAGCTTAAGATTTTCCGTTTTTTATTGCAAGTTCATCGTCTTAATGGTACTTCGTGTAGCATATCTTCAAGCCTGTTCTTATTTCTAGGCCAATACTTTCGAGCAACAACAACAATTTATTACTAGTAGCACATCGGAAGCAGAAAAAAAACTCATGAAAGTTAGTTTCCTACTAACTTTCATTTATGAAGTTCATTGCGTTTGTGATATTAATTCGATATTTTTTTTAGCTCAAAGAGGAAGAAAAACTTTTGGATAATTCCCTAAAAAATCTACAGCAAAGGAAGGAAACTCAGTTACGGGAAATTAGTGAAATTGAACGAAGAATTGCAGAGTTTGATCAACTGATTAACAGCAAGGATGTAGGGTAAGACGGGAATGTTTTTTGAGTTAATTTTAATTATTATTTTACTTTTCACTGTTTTATTTTCTGTTTTATTCTTGAGTTAATGCCTAGATTCTCTTTCAGGACTGTCGAAAGGTTGAAACATCTACTACTTGAGCATGATGAGATTTATAAAAGAGAAATGCATTTCAAAGCAAACTGTAGAAATGAGTTACAGAAACTGGATGACGAGCTTGAACAAATGAAATCGCTTGGTCTTAAAGAGGGAAAAGTAAGGTTTATGGAGGGCCTTGGAGAACTACTGAGTTGAAGAGAAACCTGAAATCTACGATGTGTAATTTTAGATTTCTCTTTATATATTTTTTTAAAATTATTATAAGGTGCCTACATAGTTTTATTGAAGGTTGATGACGGTTCAGGAAAGAGTAGAAGTATGAAAGCGAAACAACATCTATCAAATATTCGGTTGGAGTTAGCGGATTTAAATCGGCAAATTGCAGCGCAACAACGCATTTTTGACAGTGTTCCAGCTCAAATCGAAATCAGCCAGTATCAGAGAAGAATTATCGAACTTTACAATCAGAGTTTGTAATATAGACAAAATAATTTTAAAGAACATTTTAAAGAAACAGAATTTTCCATGAGTCATCCATCAGTTGTCACTACTATGCAGATTAATTTTTTGTGGTGTAGAATTTGAAGTTTTTTTCTTCGAATTACTGAGAAACATTTCTAAAATTACAGTGGCAAGTAAACATCGAGAGACAAAGCAGTTTTACATTTTGCATAATACTTTGGTCGATATCAAAACATTCATGAAAAAGGAAGTTGATATGCTGAATAATATCGATGATGTCCAAGAATTGTAATTTTTCGAAATGGTTATGCAGTATTTATTCATAAATTTCATATAACTTGAAATTCGAAATTATGCTGTAAATACTCATAAATTTTTCAGTTTCTGCTTGTAGGACATCAAAACAAAACTATAAACAATCATTTGTGGAGAATTTGCAAAAAATATTGCAAGGTGTTGATGCGTCTCTTGATAAGGTTTATTATTTCGTTGTTACCTCGTGTTAAATTTATGCTGAATTGTGTTTTCAAAGTCTCACAACCAGAAATAAACTTCAGGAAAATTTTTGAAACGTGATGCTGAAATCTTTTATTTCTTCAGTCTTTGTTCTTTTCTTCTTTGTCTGTATTAAATCTCTTCAAGGTATCAACCAGACAAAAAGAATTGCAAATAAAAAGAGATAAATTATATGATGAATATCAATATTTATTGGAAAAGGAGCGACTGTATTACAAAACAGTTGATGATTTCAAAAACGTTAGTTTTTCTTTACAATTCCATCAGTCAATTCTTGTTTGCTCAGAGCAAAAAGCAATGGTGTACATAATCGAAATGTGAGGGATTTAACTGTTAGACGTAAAGGCGTCCTACACATTGGAAGTTAATGTCAAGTAAGATTGGACTTTTATTAATGGAATTTGAAATTTTTCCCATGTTATTGTTATCTCCAACTGTTTCGTTTTCTCGGTGCGGGAATATCGTCTTTTCAAGTATCAGCTTCCACTTTTTGTAACTGTGGGATTTTTGATTAGATACAAATTCGTGTAGCAGTTATCTTTATTAGACTCGTCCTTTTTTTTTTTCCTTTTTTTCAGGCTTGCCATGAGAATGAGGAACTAAAACGCAAAATAAAGGGTGAAAATCTTACAATCCTGTCGTAGCCGTTTTGAGGTGAAACGTGTTCGTAATTCGATATTTATTTATCCAATCATGAAATGGGGAATTCAAATTCATTTATATGAATTCTCGAAAATGAAAAGTTTTATAGATTAACTTGATCCGGATCCATAAACTATTTACAGTTATATCACTGTTATCATTACGATTAATAAATTATTCAGTTTTTATAAATGGTTTATGTTGTTTGAAATTACAGTCGAATTCTGGTTTCTCCGGTTTTGTTTCCTTGCAGTTTTGCTCAAGTGTATTTTCTGTGTTTTCTGGCAGTATAAAAAGTAGAGGATAACCAACTTCGCAGTTACTGTTAAGGCTTTGGATTTCTGGAAGGTATTTTATTTGAAACAGAATAATACTTGCAACTTATACTTGAAATATTTTGAAGGGATTGCCAATTTAAAGTGTTAAGAAGGTCTCTGTGGTTTAAAATTATGGTTCTATTCATTCTCTACTTTTAGAGTTAGTTCAAATTTAAATGTGTGACATTTTAATCTGTGATAGTTATTTGTTCATTGTGTTTTTAATTTATGGTGTATTGTGCGAATGCTGAATTCAGTAAAGTGTTACTGGATTTGTAAATTTACAGTTTTCATTACCATCTACCATATATCCGGGAGATGTTCATTACGCAAATAAAATCAACGGCTGTGGAAGCAGTTACAGAATTCAGTGGCAATTTCAAGGATTTTGGCGAAAATATGCCCTGTGCAATAGGCATTGATGAAGCTGGACGTGGACCAGTTCTTGGACCTATGGTCTATGCTTGCGCGGTTACGCTGATAAATAACAAAAACATGTTGAGTAGGATGGGTTTGTTTTCTCTGTGTTTTGTCAATGTCACTTTGTTGCAGGAAAGGTCTTATTTTGTACAGAATCTTTGGATTTATTAGATTTCAAGCATAACACTGCGTGTAACAAAATATTCAATCGGACATATTTTACAATAATTCTTTATGATCATTGATCTTAGTCGAGGGTTTCTCTAATACACCTTTAATTTTCCGTTGGGTTTAGTGGACGGGTTATATAGACTCATTTTGCTTACAGGTGTTGACGATTCGAAGGTTCTGACGGAAACAAAACGTGAAGAGATTTTTAAAGAAATGGTAGGAGACGGCACATCAAAGGTTGCATTTGTGTTTCATTTTGTATTCTAGAATTATTTTCTGTTTTTCATTCACAAGATTGTCCTTTGTGAGCTTAATTAAACAGCTTTTTTTTTTGTTGAAGGATGGAAAATTACTTCATTAGAAAAATGAAGTAATTTAAAATAGATATTGTACTTCAATATTTTGAAACATAGATTGCTGACGAGTTTGTTATAAATTAATATTAATAGAACCAATATTCATAAATTGAAGCAAATAGTTGTGTTTATTTGGATAGGTACATTAGTTTTCAAATTGAAGTACTATGACATTCCGATATCTCAGATAGTTGGATATGCCTGTCAGATTGTGTCAGCACAAATGATTAGCGGTGCGATGTTGCGTCGAAAGAAATGTTCACTGAATAAATTATCACATGACTGTGCTGTGAAGTTGTTGCAATCAGCCCTCGATCATAATATAAATGTTGTGGAGGTTAGCTTTGGTAATAGTGAATATCAGGATACTGTTGTTATTACCTTGCAGAGAAATATGCAACGCGGCCTTTTAGCTCTCCAAAATGTAATCGAAGTAAAAATGGCTGTATAAAATATTTTTAAAAGTATAGTTAACTAAACAAATAAGTTGTCGTTTGGTAATTTTTGGTTGGGCATTTTTTTAGGTTTACGTAGATACTGTTGGACCGAAAGAATCCTATCGAGTTATGTTACAGAAGAAATTCCCAGGTCTTCGAATTATTGTCGCAGAAAAAGCAGATTCGAAATTTCCAGTCGTCAGTGCTGCTTCAATTGTTGCAAAAGTAATCTTTTAATACCTACGGGAACTTTAAAATTTACTTACTGTGCTGCAGATGATTGCTTTAATGAGCACTCATTGTTCTTTGATAATTTGCTTGAGTCGATCGCTCTACCGCCTACAAAATATATTTTGACATGTCGCTTTAATTTGTACCAGTCTTCTTGATTTGATTTTGCTAGCGTTCGGTCTCTCTGACTTTTTCCAACCATTTTCCATACGATTTGTAGCGCTTTTACAATAATTAATTTTATTGTAGGTCAAACGTGATAGAGTTTTAAGAAATTGGTTGTTTCCGGAGGGCGCTATCAATGTACCACCTGGTGGTTATGGAAGCGGTTATCCTGGAGGTATAATTTTACGTCACAATTTTTAAGCAATGGCTTCTTGAATAATTTTCATTCAGATCCAAGTACAAAAAGCTTTTTGCTGGGCGCAATTGACGAAGTGTTCGGATATCCAAATTTGGTACGATTCAGCTGGAAGACAGCCGAAGTTCTGTTGAACAAGATGGCAGTGAAATGTAAATGGTAAATAAACCACCTTTAAGTACATCTTTATCTTTTTCATTTTGAGAGTATTTTTTACAAGAAAATTTTTATGGTTTTTTTGGGAATATTTTTGCAAAAAAAAAAAAAATTTTGTGGAATATTTTTATGAGGATTTCGGCAGAAAAAGTTTTTGGATGGCTATATTGTACGACTCAGTAGTTTCATGAAGGGTTTTTTTTTCTCCAGAAGTCAGTTGTATGAGATGAATTTTGGAGTACTAAACTGAACTTCAGGAGTAAACCAGAAACATCCTGCAAAGCTATAACGTCGTTCTTCAGACCATGTTCCAATGGAAGGAATTGTGGTTCATTGAAAACCCAATTTTTTACTGATCGATGTCTTTCAAATATTTCGAATTGTTCGAATTTTTAGCTATAAAATTTGATCACCTGTCCATGGTTTTTTATTCTTGTTTTAAGATCTTCAAAATTTCGGATTTTTTTCAGCAGGATATTTTAATCCTTGTTATGCTTGTCAAAGATTCTTATTCTTGAATGTTGTTTTGCTCCTGAAAATTTCTTTATTTCACTTGGAAGACTTTGTTTTGTCAATTTATTTGTTTTAATATTTCTCTGTTTTTTTGCCTACTTACCGTTCACTCTAACTATACTACTACTGATGTTGTGAATGCCAGCTATTGATTGTAGCCTTTTTACTATCTACAACACCAAAGACCGCGTTTTAATATGTTAGAGGTGCAGTTCTGCCATCCTAATTTATGTCGATTGTAGCAGCTGCCTTTATTGTATTAGCATTTAATGTTTATTAGACTTGAAGTACTTGGAAATAATCCTATATCAAAAAATAATCCTATATCAAAACTTTAGTCATGTCAAGAGAGGCGAATAAGATGATGTTTATCAGAATATTTACAGTTTAATAACAAAGGAAATTCAATTTTTTTCAGCTTTTGAACTTACAGTAAAATATCCATATTTCTCGCCATGTGGGTTCTTTAATTTTGGAAGCTATCCATGCTTAAAGTTTCTTTTTTCAGTCACATTCTTTGTGTATACGTATTTTCCATCATAAAAATACGAAGTTTCTACTTTCCTTAGCACTTCAACAAATCCTATCTTTTATAACACTACAGAAAGAATAAAAAATAGGTATTTGATATTATATTTTCTACCAGGTTTATATCCCTTTTTTAAACGATAGAATATGCTTATTTATTCAACAAAAAGGCAAGAGGAATTGCTGATAAAAAAAATTTTTTTTATTATTGTTGTAGAACAAGTCGAACACATACTGTCCAGTAATCCAATTTTTATGATTAGTGAGGAATTGCACTGAAATAATAAAATCGAAAGAAGTGATAATGACATGAAGCAGTTAGCGACTAGTTTGTGATGGAAAATTGATGGATAACAGGTCAAACTTATATAATTGAGTAATTCGATTTTTATATGTCTAGCAGAAAACTGCGTAGAATTAATTTTAGTGAGGAATGGCATAGTGAACAATTTTCTTGTAACAATATGCTGAAAATTTGAAGATAAACCCTTAGCGATGTCTCATTTCGTAACTATTGCTGATTTTCAGCACTCCGTATAAATTCTGCGGAAAGGTTTCTTTGTGTATGTAATGTACAAATGACACATTCCTAACAATCAGTCAGCCATTTTATGTCTTACGCTGTTGTTTCCATTTGTTAAATTGCTTTTTAAATGAAATTGATTGACATGACATCATTTTAAAGGCCTGTTACTCTTTCCTTTTTGTGTGTCATAATTTTTACAAATTTAAATCCTTTTTTTTTTAGACAAGTTGCTTCTTGCAATTCACTCAGACTGCGATCTCATAGGAACATTTTGTAAAGGGTAAGAACAAACTAATGAAGGTAATAGAAATAGAGCATAAGTACTATTATCATCGTAATGAGATATAATATTCTGTATAGAAATGACATCGTAGAATATATCCTAAACAAAGATAATATCATTATTTGTCAAAAGTTATTTTTCATCAGTTACAGACTTGGTAAGAAGTTGAAGTATGTTCAAACTATCCTTAACAAATGTGGCTACAACCATCTTCGTAATGTACATCGGTCATTCGCTGCATTCAATATATACGTTATTTCATCCACCGTTGTGCAAGCAAAACCAAGATGACAAGGAATGTTTAATTGTTAGTTTTTCCTTGTTTTCACTGGAAAAAATTTCCCATTGGAACTTTTAAATACATAACCTATTTAGAGAGGTTGTATTTAATATGTTTGGTGTCAGCTGGTACAACTGACGTTAGTTACCAATGCATTCATCTCTCCCGAAAAAACTGAGTCTGTTAAACAAGGAACTCAAGCCTCACATTCAATTGATTGCTTTTTTTTCGGTTAATCTTAACAAAAATTTATCTAAAGGAAGAATTTTACTCTTCAGAGCGGCTAGGTTATCCTATGTCACTTCATTATTGATTTATTCCCTCATCTAAATTCTCTAGTTGACAACATTTTTTTCGGATTTACTGGAAAGAAAAATTTTCAGCAAAAATATTCGCTATGCTTTCTTATTTTGTTTCAGCCAATGATTCAAAAAGAAGGAGCGAATACTGAATGGCCACCACTGCAGTTTCGTATTTATGCTTCAGTGAATGCGCGTGCTAAGGAGAATTATGGAAAAATCATACATCAAATAGCATTTCTTGATATCGATGAAGTTATGGAGATGGAAGTAATATTTGGTACTTAGGACATAAAGTTCTGTGCCTCAAAAATTGCAGATTAATTGGTAGAAAGTAAAAAGTCAGCCACTAGCTGATCCAGTTTTGTTTTGATTTAAAATGTGCTTATATTTAACTCATGTAAAAAGAATTTAGACAGGAGTTTTATGACTGTCATGAGCAATACCCACTTATTCATCAGTTTGCATTCCTCTATTAACACAAATATTTCGTTAAAATGCTTTTCGTAATCTACATGGTCTATTCGTTTTTCTTTTGTATTCATCAGGTACATGTGGATCTCCCAGAACACACTCGTAACAACGGCTCATTGTATCTACACTGTTTTTTACTGCCTGCGGAATATAAACATCCAGATCCTTATCAGGTATGTAGACATAAATGATGTCATGAGGTAATTGGGCGCTTCTACTTTAATTCAATCTTAGAAAATCGAATTTAACAAAATTGTGCTTATCCGGGACTAAATTATACTAATTTATTAGTGCAGTGAATATTAATCAGTGGACTGGAATGTAAAACTAATGAAATTTAAATGGAAAATTGTTGCCTGATTTCAGCTAAATTCTGGATTGACAAATGAAAATTTGCATTTAGTGTATGCTCTATTTTTAAGTGTCGAGATCCAGTTGTTTTGTAGGCATCGTGGCAAATAACACAAACGGTTCCTATAACAACTTATCAGATTCCTCAAGCAGAGACATTTCGATTGATTACAGAAACTGAAGAGAAGCGAAGGAGGAAGAAAGAAGCTAGTAGATCTGTAGATAAGGTTTCATTTGATTTCTTTTTAGTTTTCATGCAGTCCTGTATCTGGCTTTTTGATTCAAGTTTCATAACGAATCCTCAGAATAAATTTCCATAAATTTTTTTTGTAAAAGTGAAATCATTTTTTAGAAATATTTAAATTCTTTATTATAAAAATTATTTATCAGAATTCCTAATGATTTCGTTCATTGTTAGTGCTAACAGAATTCTGAATGAAGGAATATCAAGAAGGTTCAAAGTTTATTATTTTCAGCTGCGTGAAGAAGGAACACCAGTCACACATTTTCGCAGTAAATTACCATTGACAATTGTCGCTGAATCGCCTAAATTTGATTTATACTCTCTTCCAGGTGAAATCTATCAGCACATGCAATTGTTCCACAAAGGTATTTCGTTGGTTAATTTTTATCCGTGAATGAACTTTTTATTTCCCTTCCCATCTTATTTTAGTTTGCTTCTCAAACAATTAAAAAGTTTTTGATACTGATAATGACAATTGAACATTATAATGTCATTACTGAGATGTTTTCCTTACAAGTAATTGCAGTGGAAAAGTTTTCATCTTTTTATTTCCAGCAGTCAAAGCGAAATCTGCAATATTTTAGTACACGTATCTTTATTTTTATAATTTTTCATGATTTATGGTTTAGATGGACAAGCGTATTATTGGCCGATATTTTACATCGATGAATTAAGCATTCTTACAAAAGATCTAGTGCAGGTAAGTTCTTTCTCACTTTGTTTCCATGGTCAATTTCTTTGTTCAGAATGAGAATGATGTTTTCTTTCTAGTTGAGATAAGTTTTCTTTCAATATAAAGCCTGGTATAAAACAACATCATGTTTATGGATTAGATAGAACCGGAACAAAAAAGCGTCGTAATGAAGATCCAGTATCGACCGATATCCATTGGTAAGTTGCGTTTGCTGATTACTGCTCAAGCGTCACTTGTTCAGCTGAAGCGAATGGGTTTTAGCGATAAAGATGTCGACGAGGTCAGCTTCTTTTTATAAATTCGTTTTAAAAGTTCAGTTTTTGGTTTTCATATTGCATCATTGTTTTTCCTTGAGTTTCATAATTTTTATTTTCTTCCAATTATTTTGAAGTTTATAGGTTAAGGGAATATTTGTGGACACGAATTTCTACTTCTTGACTGTAACAGTATTTGTTGCTGCTCTGCATATGTTATTTGATGTTCTTGCATTCAAAAATGATATAACATTTTGGCGAAATCGTAGAAGTATGGCCGGTCTGTCGACGAGGTGAGGAGTATTGCTTTTTTAAATGGAAAAGTGGGATCCTTTAGAATTTTGGTCAAACCAAAATGGAATCAGAAGTTCCGTCTTTTAAAATCTGTTTTATTCATTTTCAGAACTGTGTTATGGCGTTCATTCAGTCAGTCAGTGATATTTTTATATCTGCTTGACGAAGAGACAAGTCTTCTGGTGACAGTTCCCGCTGCTTTTGGCTGCATTGTTGAATATTGGAAAGTAACGAAATCCGCTAAAGTAATAATTTTTTATAAATGTTTTTTGTCAAAAAAAGTTCCCATTTCCATTATGTTCGTTTTTACTTCAATAATTTAGGATTTTGAAAATTGAAAAGAAACCTCATTAATAAGAGTTAAGATAATGATTGGCTGGTAGTTCGGTGTTTAAGATGGGTAAAAAGTTACGCTTTAAATTTAAAAGGACGATAAACATTAATAATATCACCCAATATCACCCGTAATTTCTTGAAACGAAATCAATATATATATATATATATATTGATTATATATATATATATATATATATATATATACTCATGATTGTGTTCTGGGAAATTTAAATTTTAATGCATTATTATTATTACCAAAGTAAATGTAGCATGTCGAATTTTGATTTATTTGTTGCAGATTTCAATTTACTGGTCAAAAGGCATACCGCATTTTCGATTTGGGGCTTCCACTGCATCAGAATTGGAAACAGAATCATTTGATTCTGAAGCGATGAAATATCTCACCTTCCTGCTCATACCGCTTTGTCTGGGTGGTGCCATTTATAGGTATAACTTGTAATTTCCATAAACTTGTGACCAAAATCTAGCAGGAGGTCTGGAGGCTATTCACATCTTATATTTAACTTATTCCAGTTTGGCATATGTTCCACATAGATCATGGTATAGTTGGATCATTCAGTGTATGGCTAATGGTGTATATGCTTTTGGGTTTTTATTTATGCTACCGCAACTGTTTGTTAATTATCGTATGAAATCAGTTGCTCATCTCCCGTGGCGAGCTTTTATGTATAAGGTGGGTCCTGTTTCTGTTTCTTTTTTTTTTTTTTTTGAATTTGAAAGTAAAAATGATATTTTTCAAATTAAGTTTAGGGATTCTTCAAAATAAACCCGATGTTAATCCTGACACATTGTTTTATCTTTCCTGATGTCATCATCTTATTTTATAATTCTGAGTTTTGTTCTTTATTAATTTTAGCGATTATTTTGTTTCTCTTCCATGTCAATTGGTACTAACTTTGGTAATAAAATACGGAAGCCTCTTATCCTGAAGATTTGCCATTGAATATGTTTTTGCTTTTTTTTTCATGATAATTTACTTTGGTATCGTGATTAGGTTTCTCTATTATTCCCTGCTGCGCAGTCTTCAGTTCCTTGTCTCAAATACCTCAGTTTTTTTTTTTTTTTTTTGTAGTTGAAATATGCTTTTGCTGAAAAAATTTTTTTACTTTAGATTACAGCGAGAATTGTTCTCAGACTAAAATCATTAATAATTTATAACTTCTTGCCTTTAACGCTCTTTCAAAATTCGCACGTATTAATCAATCTACATATTTTTAAACGTTTGGTTCTGAACCAGTTGTTATTGTGCTGCATAAGGTCTTCAAATTGTGATTTTGAAGTATGAAATACAGTTTTACAAGTAATTACTTGCAGGCGTTTAACACTTTCATAGACGATATGTTCGCATTTATTATCACAATGCCGACATCTCATCGTGTGGCTTGTTTTCGAGATGATGTAGTTTTTGTCATTTATCTCTATCAGCGTTACCTGTACCCAGTGGATAAGTCGCGAATCAATGAATTTGGTGAAAGTTTCCTGGATAATGGAATCCAAAATGTTCAGGAATCTGGATCCCAGTCAATGCTGTCACCTAAACACCAATTTAAATCGAAATCGGAAAAAAAAGTTAATTAAAGAACAGATGAAATTTTCGGAATTGAAGAAAGTTTTGTCTCTTTTTAACAAGTTATCTTCTGTTTTTCTTTGAAATTTTTTTCTCTGCATCTCACAGTAGTTTTTCAATTATTATTTTGCATCAAATCATATTGGCTCTGATGCAATCATTATCCTTCTTAGATTTAAAACTGTGATACAAATAACAATCTTTTTCCAATTTTCATTTTTATCCATCCTCTTATTTCTGAATTTGCATGGTCCATAAAAAATGTATAAAAGAATTTCTATTTTCTTCTTGAGTTTTCTAGGGTCTTCACTCCTGAATGACTCTCGAACTCTTCAAATTCCTATTGAAGATTCTGGATTTTGTTTGGATATTGTAGTTTAGCTGTTTCGGTAAATCTTCAGTGAATAGTATCAGGGGAACCAAACTTCAGAGCGTTGATGATAAGTTTTTGGAGTATTTTGAACTTGGTTAGCCTTTTTTGTGCTTTTATCCTTCTTTAGAAGTTACTTTAAAATCTCTGTTATTTCAAGAAATTAGCTCAAATATGAACTTACTGGCAGTAAATTTTTTTACTTTCAATAACAAATCTTTTGCTTTTCACTGGAGCTGTCTCATTCTTAAATGATATTGAGGATCACAAACTTTAATGAAGTGAGCAGAAGGACCGCCGTTATATTTCTGCAAACTCCCATGATATGAGACATACATTAATTTGGACGAAAAATGAACAGTGGATAAAGTTTTCTGTATGATTGCCATTTATGATGACGCCTTAAATAGGCATAATAATTCGATCTGCCTGTCGCTTTGAGGCCAGATTTCATTCCATATGGATTATAAAATCAAATATGATAGGAAGTAACGGAGTACTCTGAGATTTAGATTCATAGCGAATGGAAACATTTAAGTCGGGTCAAGAATCCGTATTATTGACTTTTGTTAAGCTAAGTGATTTCAGCTTTTGTTTGTTGATTTTATTTTTTGATATTGCTCTGTTCGCCAACAACTATTCCTCAGTTTCCTTCCATTCTTTCATTTTTTTCTGGTATTGAAATTTTTTGAGGTAAATACCAGTCCTATTGCGAAAAGTTCTTTATCATCAGTTTGCTGTTATAATTATAACTAAATTAAAACTCTGATAGGTCCGTGAAAAATAAAAGCCTTTTTTGTGCATCGAAAAATCTATTTCCTTATATTAAAACTAAAAATCTTTTTATTAGGCAGAGAATTGCGCCATTCTCACTATCACTCGGTACATTTGAAAGTTAATAAAATTTGTTATGGAAATTACTTTTAATAAGAGCTTGACATGGATCCAGATACCAGTGCCTGTTTATTTAAACTCTACATTCATTGAATGCAAAAGAAACAAAAATTTCGGAGGAGTTCATTTTCATCGCAAATCACTTCTTTCTTTGAAAATCTAAGCTGTATGCTAGGAAGAACTTGAGCTTATCAAGTTCTCCAAAACTGAGTGAGTAAACGGACCAGAAACCAAATTAGCATGCCATAATCTCTTACCCAGACATAAGAGAAATTTATCCCTTCTGGCAGGACAAACGGCCAGTATTCTTAAGACTTTAGTAAACATTGCCAGTACTATTTAAAGCTTCATGTAATTAAGGCCTTACGGAATTAAGGTTCTGGGCAAATGGACTAAAGGTCTGTCTGTAGTTAGGAATAAACTTACTAGTTGTCGCTGTCCTTCTTCTTACCTTTCGGCAGTGAAAAAGAAATGAATCATTGGTTTTCTAAAGTATAATGTCTTAAAATAAAACGAGACTTCGAGATGGAAAAGAAACAGAAATGAAATTTATTAGGAATTTCAAAACTCTTCAGTGCGATGCCAAGGTCTGCTAGGTCAATTATTTCTGGAAAACAATTTTTGATTTCGCTCTAACTATATTAGAAATTATTGCCGTTTTCATCGTAGGTACGAAAATTGAACTTTGTCCAGTTAGATTTGAATTTTACAAGGACTTTTCTTGCCTAAATTTTA
This sequence comes from Setaria digitata, assembly GCA_003640385.1. Classification (NCBI taxonomy): domain Eukaryota; kingdom Metazoa; phylum Nematoda; class Chromadorea; order Rhabditida; family Setariidae; genus Setaria; species Setaria digitata. The sequence goes on from RCAB01000003.1 coordinate 415,649, forward strand.
TTTTATTTTAACAGTTATCTCAGTTTAGTTCCATGCTAAATTGTTTAAATCTCACTTTCGCAATTGTTTCTACAGGTTTTCTACACATTTGAATCTTATGACCAGATCAGCTGCGGGATTCAGAGTGGAGAAGTATTTAAAATTATTATATATATATAATAAATTTATATATATATATAAATATATAATATATTATATAATATATATAATATAATAATATATTATATAATATATATTATATAATATATATTATATATATTATATAATATATATTATATATATTATATAATATATATTATATATATTATATAATATATATAATATAATAATATATTATATAATATATAAATATAAATATATAAACAACAATAATTTATATATATATATATATATATATATATCACAGCTGTACCATTAATTAATTAATAGCAGTTCTGAGTGATCTTTTTCCAGTTATATTGCTTCTTTCAAAAACACTGGAATAATTAGAAGCAGTGATTAAATAAGCCAACATTTGGAGGTTTATTATTTTATTTTATATACTGATAGTAGGAAACGATAGTTCAAAAATATTATATCACTGATAATGAGTGTATCAATGTTGTTACTCTGAAAGAGCGATTTCTCATTTTTCTGCGCTACTGAGAAAATAAGCTGAAATTGTTCAAAATAAAAGTTTAAACATAATTAACAAGATGACAAAATTTGGACAACCAAATATCGCAGTTAAAAACTTGTTTTATAAGAATTTTGTTGTCTTTGGCTTAATACTACTGAGTTATGTTTTAAATGGGTCCTTCAATAATTCTGATCTTTTTTCTTTTTTTTTTTTGGACGCAAATGAATATACTTAGTTCAGTGATCGATAAAAATTTGATTATCAAAGTTCAGAGTTTTATTTGATGCGTTTGTATCACATTAGTAAAATCATCTGTTATGCAAAAGTTGCTTCTGATTCACGACGACTTTTGTGTAGAGAGAACTGTAATGTTGAGAAAGTCACACTGCAAGAACTGGAAATTTAAAATTCTAGTTGAAGTGATATTAAAGATTTTGTGGGAGCTGATTAGATGAAGAATGAAAGTACTTTACCAATAACGGTTTCCAAGGAAGCTGGACTGGGGGGGGGGGGGCGTAGGGGCCGACATATATTATACTCATTTAAATTTCCAAACTTTCCCACTTTTCTTCTCGTGCTTATGCGATGTGTGAGTTATAACTGGAGTCATTATTTTCTCCTGAATTTCCCTTTTTCTGGAATTGCTAGGTTGTGTTTTCTAAAGAGAAAATGAAATATCACAAATCTGCCTTGGACATTCTAACATCTGCAAATAGCGAAATTGTGTTTTTTAATTTCAGCCTGAAATGAATCAACCTGATTCTTCAAAAGGAAGAAGTGAATTCGTATAACAGGGTTCAGGATGGCAAAGTTGAATCCAATTCCACAGGAGAAAAACTGATAGGGGAGTGATACAATCAGTAGCCAATTTATTTAGCAAAAGAAGTCTACTCTTTCATATTTGCGCTTAAAGTTTCCTACGTCAAAAACTGTAACATCTCGATGCTTAAGATACTTCCGTGATGATAACGGAAGACGATCAGGGAGTATTTTTGCATTCTCGGCTTGCCTGAAGGTTTCCAAGCATAAGCGTCCTATTTCAATAATTAAAATGCTGAATGAGTTGCATTTCGTTATATTGCATCATTCTTTTCCTCTTTCAATCTCTGCTTTAAAAAAGAATTATATTAAATTTTTCTGTAAAATGGCTGTATAGAATTTAGTTGTTAAAAGACCACTGAACAGGAATTGAAATGTTCATGCATGGAATTATACTGAACTAAAATTATTCCGTCCAGCAAATCGGCACTTTTTATCTCTTGCAAAATCAATTGCAATTCAGAGATCGAAAAAACAGGGGAAATGAAATTAAATTCAATTGGCTCAAATCAAATCTAAAACTTGCTGTCTTCAACGAATTACAAAATCATTAACTGCTGACGAAATGTGAATTTGCAAATATGCTCATAATAGAAGCATGTAGTATTTAACAGACTTTATATAAAGCCTCCAACAGAGTCCTTTAATTAAACAAAGTTTGTGATATGTTTAAATCTAAACCAAAAATGTGCCTCAGGCGGTCTTGCAAACTGCATTAAGTGCTGTTTTCAATAGAACAGCAATTATTTGCAGCGAACACTTAGACTAAGACTTTTAAGAACTTTAAGCTTGTAATAACACTAAACTGCACCTAAAATACTTCTCACTAAATAAATCGACGGGTGTAAAAAGAATGATTTATTCTCGCAAAAAAAAAAAACAATTCATACTACAGCTACATATTGCAAATATTTCAATTACTTTATCTGATTTTCTTTATTTTGCTTCAGAAAAGGCACCTCAGTAATTCTTCTGGACTTAGCAGATAATGCCATACATCCATCTACTTAGTTTTAACTGTTTTAGTCCTGCCAGGTTAATCTTGCACTAGGAGCATTAGTTTTGTTTCTAAATTAATTCAGCATAGTGCATCGATTTGACGGCTCTTTTGAAAAGTTAAATCATTAAGTCAAAATAAATTTTGAAATATATTTTTTATAATATTATTATAAGATTTAAATTTTAGCGCTACAGTGTCTAAAAAAAAATTGGCACTTAGAATTTTATCGCCTTACCTCTCCACTGATAAAGATAGCAAACATTGTGCCAGAAGTAACCAGAACAGATTATGATTTGAAGTTTCAGCAGTACTAGATATTATTGTTAATAACTATGGCAATAGTGATAATAACAACAATAATAATAATAACTTATGTTAATTAATTATCCTGTTTATGATAATTATAGGACGAGAAAGCAGGAATTAGTAATTATTGTTAACAATAAGTGGTACAGAAAGAATAAATCATAAAATTAAAAATAATCAATATTAATAGCGCTTTATATTAATAATGGCATCATTAAATTTGTTACCACCTCTATCAAATCATTATTCTGTTTCTAATAATTATATGATATTTATGTTAGTAATAATTATTGTTTAATAATTGTTTTATCATTATCCCTTCCATTAGTTAATAAAGTTTTTAGTAATTGTTTTGACAATATCGCTAATAGCAACTGTATTTTTTTTATCATTATTATTCCTATTATTGCAAGCGTGATCGCTATCACAATTTCTTTATTTTTGTTGTTAATAGCTGAAATGATTTTATTGAGGGAACTTTCCTAACAAATTCAACGCATCGATTTTACTTGAAAGTGAATGATTTCCACTGATTTACTACTTATTTCAATTATTTTCTAATAACCAATCAAAAGTGAAGGACTGAAATGAGATTGGCGAAAAATAAAAAAAGTTTTGCACTTAACAAGAATCCTTTTTTATCATTCGTATAAGTCATCTTCATCTCATTCTGTCCCACAGAGGGAAGCTACCGAAAGAGGAAGCCCAGGAAATGCCCCAGAGAATCCTAAAGATATCGTTCATTTCTTAATTACAACTACCCGTTTCCATAACTGCTTTACAATTTCTGAGAGTACTTTTCTTTCAAGTTCCAGAAAGTGGTTTTCAGACAGAGGTTAGGGAAGAGAAAAGTTAAAGGAGTTAGAGATCTCTCAAAATCTATCATTTTTTTTCATGTTGGAACTGCTATAAATGGATAAAACATCTGGTTTCAAGTGTCATCTTTAATTCGGCTTTAAACTTCAAAAAACTCCTAGTGTTTGTGGATTAAAGTTCTCTTTACTAAAAGATTTCTTTTTTCCACTTTTTATTCACGACTGAGATTGGATTAGATGATCATTCTTGAAAAATAAAAAATAAATAAAGCTGTATAGCTTTATTTATTGGAAAATATTTCTATTTTCCTTCCGTCATCGAACTTTGATTTGATTTTAATTTTCAAAATTCTTCATGTTTTCTTAGCATGACTTTAGTTTTTTAAAGTTTTTGAGAAGAAACTGCAGATTTCTTTCGTAATAGGCTGTCTTTTCTTTGTCGAGACATTTCATTTTACGTTCACTAGTGTATTCTCACAGCTATCAGATATTTTTCTTCATTTCAACTATTTTTTTTTGAGGAAATTTAACTCTTTTGCTTCAGTTAAGATTCATTTAAAACCTTAGAAGATCTTTTTATTATTTTAGGCTTCAGCTTCTCAAACTTTGCTGATTGAGGCTTCCGATTCTAAATTTGTGACTTCCCACTGATTTGATAGATCATTTATTTTCAACTCTTCAATGCTTTTTTTAGGCTGTCATTTGTTCCATTACCTAGAGTAAACAGTTCGGCTGACATATTGAGAAGAATCGTTTATTACATTTCTTGCCAAAAGAAATGGATTTGAGAAGATAGAGTTCCACATCATTTTGGCTCTACAATTCTTAAAAAAGATGTGATTTATTTTTTGCAACAAAAGTGGAGAATTCTGCTGGGGATAAGGAAAAACTTAAGTGGCGACACTTAAAAATGCCATAAGATGACTTACCCTTGGGACATAGCAAAACCTGGCCGAGAAACCAAACGAGCATTTATCTGATTTAACTTCCACTATCCTTTAATTTTCACCAAACTTCATTCAATTTCCTTTTTTCCATCATTTCTAAGAAATTTTCCCACAGTAAGCAGATTAAAAAAAAAAGTTTTTGGTTGCACATCTTTTCATTTGAAGTGCCAATGGACTCTCTTCCAAGTGCTCATGCGATGAAAATTCTTATTGCTTTAGTTGACACCAGTTCTTTATGTATTGCTTATTAAATTAAAAAGATCTGAAACCAACTGGCACCACCAAAACTTTTAGTAGATGTAAAGTGACAGCGAAGTCTAAGTTGAAGGTGAAAAACTTCCACTTGGTGAAATGAGTACTCCGTTTCAGAATTTTTGTTGATCAGTCATACTCATAGTTACAAAGCTTTTAATGGATTACAGAGGCTTCTTGAATTGCAGTCTGTTTCTATCTGCCAAGGTCACAGTGTAACCAACAATATCAGTCGAGATTGAAGAATTTTCTCAAATAATTTTAATGTCGAGAAAATTCTTTTGAAGGTGACGCAGTTTTTACAATTATGATATTTTCTGACTCATTCCGGAGTTTAGAGTATGCAATGTTATTTGAGTTGTGAGTTGTAGGCAGATCATTTCACAGTTCGATTTCCAAACTTTACACTATTCTTAGACCTTAAGTTAACAGCAGCTGTATCGATAGCCATTAGTGTGGAAAGTTTTAAAATGCAAAAATTTTCGAAGAACAGATATTTTGAAAAGTGTACTGGAATTGCATTCATAAGCACACAGTTCGGTGTGATTTTTATAGTTACATTCTTTAGTTATCACACTAAAATGAAAGGAAGGCAAGAAATGTCACATTGGCCATCTGAGGTGACTTTTGATACTACGATTCGATCCATTTCCTTCCGATGCTTAGGATTCAGCCAATTAATTGACTAACTCTCCACAGAACCATTTTCTGCTTCCAGTCAAAGGCAATTATTTTATACAAGCCTGATGACACCTACCACAGACATTGTTTTCATCTCTCTTCTACTTTTCTAACTATAATAAGATTGTTCCTTGTCTTTTCTCTTTCTTTCGTGGTACTTCTCTTAAATATGTCGAAAGCCTCCTTAGAAAGCGGACACGAACAGAACCATGTAAGATTCTCTAATTGATTTTGTCTCCTCTCCGTTAAGTTTCCAATCATGTGAAGCATTTTTAAATATCTGATAATTTTATTAACTGGTTTGTATGAATGAGAATGTTGAACGTATAGCATGCGATAGGTAGCAGTTCGTTATAATTCATCAGATGATGGGTTTGTAAGCAAAGGAAAATTTGCTGGCCATTCTTGAGCTGCAATTCATTTCTTGGCTCGCTCTGGAACACTCTTCAGCTTCATATTTTTTCCCTAATCTAATCGATGCAAAAAGTAATTTCTGTTTCTATTTGTGTGGGCTTCGAGCTATTTCTAAAAATGAAATTTCAAAAGAAAGCTAATTTTAATTAGTTATAAAATACTGAAACGAATGAATAATCTAAATTAGTATTCAAGCTGGAAGCAATTCAGTATAGTCTGGTACTTTTTTCAGATTCATCGATGCAAAAAACGACTTTTTCATTTCTTATTTTGGTAAGATAACTTATCGAATTCAAAGGTTTTGCTTAAGTGCTAATTAGTAGACGAATTTCAGATTATTTTTAGGTCCAAAAGTTAGCTTTACCAAATAAATAATTTTTCGCCATTTCAAGCGGCGAGCTAACAAAAAAGAGAAATATAAAGGAAATATAAAGTTAGGGAAAATGAGCTTCATCCTTCTTTCACGATTATTTTGTTCGTTTTTTCATTTTCAGTGCCATACCACAGCACTGACGTTCATAGCCTGATGGATCCCTGGTATCCTTGATTTTCTTTTTTATAGTCCTGGAGTGCAAACCATCCTGTAGCAAATTAAAAAAAGAAAAGATTAAAAACTTCAAAAGTTTCGAATCCAAAAATGATTATGGCACAATTAATTATGAATAATATAGTTATTGTTTTTTTTATTCAGGCTGTTCATATAATACGATTATCTATTTTGTGTTAAATGATGGTGCAAGATATCGCTCTGCTTTGAATATTGCTAAAAATAATCCTTTCTTCTGAATAAAAGAGGATTAGAAATGAAATGGAAATATTTCCTCCTTAATCTTCTGCAAGGGACATTCATCAGCCAATAGTGATAATACGCCTAAAACAGGGACAAACACATTTTCCTCCTCAAGTGACATTTTTTAGGTTTTTTCGAGAATAACCCTCCCTAAATATTGCTAGATCACATCTGCTTCTGTTTCATCGGAAATACTTACTGCCCTCTTCTCGTGCAACTGTCACTGCAGAGGATTGAAAGTAAAGGCATATCTTACCAATTTAAACCAAATATAGCAAAAGCTGCAGCCTCCCTTTAGATGAGCTTTAACATTATTTCACATTCATTAATTATTCAGTTAGATTAAAATTCAAATTGGCTTTCACAAAAAATCATAAGACTGCTTATATTATATTATATTATGATTGTGCTATCTGCTAGTTTTTTTTCTTTTTTGCAACTATGCTAAGACTAAATCATTACAATTGGTCGAAGAATAAAGGAAGTGCAGATGTAACAACTCTAAATAAATGATCTTCTTACAAAACCTTAAGGTTTAGGCATGCCTCCTTAGAGCAATACTTTCTTCATGGCAAGAAGAAGAACTCAGGTTTTAAGAGACTGAGAAAATCAGGTTTAAGAGACTGAGAATCATGTGAACTCGGAAAACAAAAAATACCGTTTTCTACTATTTTTATGAGACATTATCCCAAATTTGTATTTCTTGTTTCCACTTCTCTTGAGGTTAAAAATTCTAGATTAAATCAGAAAATTTCTGGAAAAAGTAATTATTCAACTGATATTTCTCCTCAGAGAAAAAATGTAATTAAAAAAATTGATTCTATTGGTAATAGCTCAAATAATTTTTAGGAAATCTGTTGGATACAGTATTGTTTTTGTCAAGAAATTACAATAAATTTTTGTCCATTATTTTTTTCTCTAAATCAATGAAGTAATTTAAATCATCAAAGATTTACGAGTGACAAAGGAATCATGTCATAGTAAATTAATTTAATTTTCAGCCTTGAATGGATTGCGAACATCGTGTTATACTGAATGTGGGAGGAATTCGACACGAAACATACACTCATGTACTCAAAAAAATTCCAGCCACAAGGCTGTCTAGGTTTTGCCTATTCGTCCTTTAGATATATTCAAATGAACTAACAAGATTTAATCATTGAGAAATTCTTAAGTCTAATTCTTAGGTTCATATAAAATGAAACTGAACATTATGACTGCTGTCATTTCTGCTAAATTTCTATGTATTTCTCTGTAAAAATGATATTATTTACGAGCTCGTGAAATATATAGTTTTCAGGTTGACGCCGAATTTGGCAAATTATGATCCTGTGTTGAATGAATATTTTTTTGATCGCCATCCTGGCGTTTTTTCAATGATTTTGAATTATTACCGGACAGGTGAGTAATTATTCGAAAGACAAAAATTTAAGAATTACTCTCTAAACTTGTGGTTTTTGTTTTTGAGATTAGTTCGTTGCACATTTGATTAATGCTTTCACTGCTAGGAAAGTTACATTATCCGACCAATGTTTGCGGTCCTCTTTTCGAGGACGAATTGGAATTCTGGGGTCTAGACGCAAATCAAGTGGAACCTTGTTGCTGGATGACTTATACACAACATCGGTAATAATTCCCATCAAATACATAATTGAATTCTGAAATTTTATAATTAAGGAAAAATTTCATTGTAATACTTCGAAATTTTTGCCACATGTTTTTGCGAATGGAAGATACTATGTTTCGGTGGTAGAATTGAATTTTGCGGCAAATGATATGAATTGAAAAATGAATTTTTTCAAAAAAGATATAAGCTGCTAGCTAGCTGAATAGATAGTTCATATATATATATATATATAAACTCTTTCGATGTTTTTATGGTTTCATAAAAACATCGAAATATTAAAGAGATACGCAAGAAACGTTGGCCGTCATCGAAGGCTTAGATCTGGATGCAGATCCTCCAACACAGGAAGAAACTGCAAAGAAATTTGGCTGGGAAGATGATTATTATTCTGGCAATTTATCAAAATGGCAGCAATTAAAACCACGGATTTGGGCATTGTTTGATGAGCCATGGTCTTCTCAGTACGCTAAGGTAGAATGAAATTCTTTATTAAGTTTTGGAAATTTTTGGATTTCGAATAAGCAATGGAAAATGAATAATATGAGTTATTAATCTGGGTACGTTCAAAAAATGGCAGTTTTCGCTTATGGAAATGGAAGTTTTCCAAGTTTCTATAACTGTTTTTTCGATGAATAACAACAAAGATCAGTTAGAAAGTCAACAATACTAGAAGCTTCGGTATCTTTGCTCATTCCCCAAGGATCACATTCATTACTTAGCTGTTTCCTGCATGTCTTAAGTGTCGAATGAAGCTAAGCATGCTGCATATTTGTTGAAAGCTTGCTTGATTTAGACCGAACTAAGCTAATCAGATGGAAAATAGCTAGATGAACTAGCAGCTCTGAAGTTCCTCTCTCTTAGCCTGTCAGGATTCAGTGCAAGCAAGCTTTCGACAGCAATGTGCTTATCCTGATGTGTTTAACCTCAGTAGCGCTTTCTAACGGTTTGTTATGCTACCACTTGGATGCTGCTGAAAGGCTTTCAGATGATTTCATGCTCTTCTGTATTTTTCATTATCGCCAGTATCGTTTCATTTGTTCTCAAGACCCATCCTGCATTCCAAATACCATCCATCACAGGTCAGCAATTGTTTAAATTCCAATTAAGAATTTGTTCTTCTCGAAAGAATTCCTTGAGACATCAACAGCAATTGCTTTGCTTGATTTCAGTTTTATTCTAATTCTTTAACAGTAGTCCACACAGTAGTCGAGAATAATTTCAGTCACATATGATGCACAAGTCGGCAGCTATGATTTCCAGTCAATAGCTACCTTTAAGCAGTGCACCAGTCCTCATCCAGTGTTTTTCTGCATCGATCTCGTATGCAATGTATATTTCAGTGCGGAACTGGTTAGTGCATAGAAGTTACTATTAGTACATTCCTAGCACGTACTGCTGATGGTATCACCTTGCCGCATTTTTACTGCTCCCTTATCAACGAGATTGTTGTAACATGTGTTTCATCTCCATTCTAATCAATTCTTTTCTAAATTTATTCGTTTTGAGTTGAATTTATTCCAATATATTTCTATTCTTTTAGATGGTTCGTGTAATATTTGCGCCATCTTTGCAACGATTCATCAAATCACCCATAACGATTGTCGATCTATTAGCAACAGGATCCTTCTATTTGGATTGGCTAGTGAACAGTTTTATAAATGATCAGCCTAGCTCGAATTCGATCGATTTCTTGTCTATATTATGTGTTTTGAGACTATTCAAACTAACTCAACATTTCAGTGGACTTAAAATACTCATACAAACATTTAAGGCAATTTAAAAATTTCATACATCGAATTCTGTCGTTGGAGATTAAAGACTTTCTACAAGTTTCCTACACAAACCAATCTAATATTCTTAAAGTTTTATTCTTTGTTTTATTAAATGACTTTCATGGTCTTTTCCAGAATATGCTTAGGATAAAATAGTTGCTTGTTAAAGGCATTCTTATTGATTTGGGCTACTAGCGGCACTGAGTTTGAAGAACAAATGATAATCAATTTGACAAACTATTTAAACTACGAACTTACTCTATGTTTGCTAAGCTGAAGCGCAGAAAAAATGTGCTGTAAATTAGTTTTTAAACATACCTTTCATATCTGGGAAGATTCTGTTCGTTCCCAGACATGCTTCACGAAGTTCACTTCTATGTTCAATTTAGGCATCAGCACAGGAGTTGCTATTACTCGTATTTTTCGTGGTACTAGCAATTGTTATATTTGCTGCACTTGTATATTATGCTGAACGAATTGAAAAAAATCCTCAGAACCAATTTACATCGATACCTGCGGGATTATGGTGGTAAGTGGTCCTCGCCATTCTTCCCCTTCACGCATCTCATTAAAATCATATTGAAAGTAATTTTCCTGTCTGAAGGATACACCAAATTTTAATTATTAATTCAGGGCAATTGTAACGATGTGCACTATTGGATTTGGTGATATGGTAAGTATTTAAAATTACTAGTTTTGATCGAATGGGTCTGTGCTTCCTTCCCATATTATGATTTATTTTAAGGCTAGAGCACTGATTCTTTCTCCTTTCCTTTGATTTTATTGCTTTTACACTTGTTTGATCTGTCACTAATTTCTTGGTCATTTACCATTTGAAAGAATTGTTTCACTTCTTCCAAATGGTAATATAATGAAGAAATTGCTTCTCATTTAATTACTTAATTTTCAGGTTCCCAAAACATATTTGGGCATGCTAGTTGGTTCATTATGTGCATTGATGGGTGTATTAACCATCGCATTACCTGTACCGGTTATTGTTGCCAATTTTTCCAACCTGTATTCTCATTCACAAGTACTTTATTAATTTTTCAAAAAAAAAAAAAAGAAACTGAAGAAATATTTGAAGCACTAAAGTAAACGAAAGATTTGTTCAATTTGAATACTACAACGGATTTCAAAAAACGGCAGTGTAATAATTGCTGAGTATATATCCTCTCGAGTAACACTAAAAATAAGAAAAGCTCATTGAGAATAAATTCTCACTCGTCGAGATTCTAATTTAAGCATTGATACATCCCTTTAACAGGCTCGTGCGAAATTGCCAAAGAAGAGGCGACGGGTTTTACAGGCACACGAGATCAAGACACCACTAAAACTTCCCAAATCAGCTAAAAAATCAACAGAGGAAGTAAACAAGGTCATTACTTAATTTTTTTAATCACACTTTAATTCCGTACCATAACTAGCAATGGAAAAAGCGAATGAAATTTCTTGCTGCAACAAGACCTGTACATCCTAATTAATACCCGTTTCATTAGCGCACCAAACGATTCCATTTTTCAGAATCACTGACATTCTCGCAGTTCCAAGGTCATTACTTAATTTTTTTAATCACACTTTAATTCCGTACCATAACTAGCAATGGAAAAAGCGAATGAAATTTCTTGCTGCAACAAGACCTGTACATCCTAATTAATACCCGTTTCATTAGCGCACCAAACGATTCCATTTTTCAGAATCACTGACATTCTCGCAGTTCCAAGGTCATTACTTAATTTTTTTAATCACACTTTAATTCCGTACCATAACTAGCAATGGAAAAAGCGAATGAAATTTCTTGCTGCAACAAGACCTGTACATCCTAATTAATACCCGTTTCATTAGCGCACCAAACGATTCCATTTTTCAGAATCACTGACATTCTCGCAGTTCAATATCTATCGTCAAAATTCAACTTTGCGGCCTCAATCTCTTGCTCATTCTTCAAGACACTTTTATCCGGAAAACGATTTAAGCTGCCCAGTGATGGATTAATGCATTTTCAGAATTCATTTCCAATTGTATTCTTCGTTGCTTACACTAATCAGTATACTTTATATTAAGTTTTTTAAGCCAAAGTCAAGAGGATTCTAAAACAGTAAAAACTTCACATTGCGAATGTTCCTCCTGCTAAATATTAGTGCTTCTCTGCTTATTTAAATATAGTTTCGTTATTTGTTTGTCCACTGCTTAACGGGATAGATCTGCTTCAGATGCTATTTTATTAACGTATTCTTCGGTAAGTTTGCTTTTTCTTACTGATTTTTCCTTTAAATTTAATAGTATGGTTTTTTTTTAAACTTGTTAATTTGTTTTCAATGACATGCAACTTGAACTTATAATTAGACAAAGCTGAGAAATTCAAATCTTGAAGAAAACTGCTTATGCTACATCAGCTGGATTCTAAGGATCTTCTAACAAATCTAATTAATTTTGATTAAGAGATTCATAACCAATTTCCATGGCTTTGTTTTATTTACTTGTTGAGAATTTTAATATGCTTCATCACCCTTTTATTTGCTACAGCTTTTTAGCAGTTTTGCACTCTGCTTATAGTTATTTCCTCTCGAAAGCAATGCATTTGGTATTAGGGAAAATCAGGAATCACGGTGCCTTGACACCTCATTACCACTGATATCAAATGCATTAACTGCAAAAAATCTATATTTATAATGAAGCTAAATGTATCGGCAAATTTTGATAGCTGAAAGAAAATAAAAAGAAAAGATAAATTAAGCATTTTCTCATTGGTCAGCCTATCGGTGATCATCTTTGGTGAATCTTAGGACAGCAGTCTAAAACACGACGGCCTTCAAACAATTCCCACATGTTGCTAATTACTTCTAGAGGTAAAACTTTAATCATCACAGATGTGTCAAGGTGACCTATAAAATAATGCATGCGCTTATCAGATTCAATTTTCCCTAACTTTTTTAAAATAACATGAGCAATAACAATTGCACCCATGTAGAGACATAACACCGATGCTAACATGAAAATATTTGCACTCGCTGTAAAGATTCAAAATATTCTGAAAGCTGAACATATCCCCCCACTACTACTTGAACATTGATGAATTTTAGCACTCGATTTATAGGCAAAAAGAAAGCTTAGTCTAATTAATTTCTTAAGTTTTGTGGTACTGTTATCAGATATTTTGAGCTTTTCAAAAAATATTTGAGTGTATCTCGAAATTACAGACCAATTTACAGCAAATTTCGTAAATTGAAACTGTTCGATATTTTTTATTGAATTTATGGGTAAGTTATAAGGAGTACTTAAATGTATTGACCGATAGTGACACGCTTAAAGAAAAACTACGTGGGACGAGTTCAGTAAACAATGAAATACTGTGAATTTAATTTAGTACAAATGAAGAACTTCAAAAGTACTGATGTAAAGATTAAGAGTTTGCTGAAGAAATACTGGCAGAGGTTGAAATAAAAGAAGGCATTTACAGGTGATTTCGATAGTGTCTGTATTTTTTGTGATCACATCAATAATTTGTTTCTGCTTAAAGACACATCCGGATTTGCGTATTCCGGATATTGATGTTGAACTCAGGAATGGCTCTGCACATGCACTGTTTGTGACAAAAACTGCTACGAGGTAAAATTCTTCCTGAAGCTTCTGAACCAGATCAATTTATGAAATATTGAAATATTTTTAAGAAGTGCCGTGCTGGTAATGCTTTTGATAATAATTCTGATAAAGATCTGCAATAGTGCTGCTTAGCTTGTATACAGGTTTAAAAAAATTGATTCTACATCAAGAATGAACTATATAATGAATGATACTATCTTTCCGATTCAGTAGGAAAATTTATAAGGATAAAAAAGATTATCTTGATTTATCAACAATATCAACGGATAAGTGAAGCGCTTTTATTAGTGAAAAGCATGAAATTAAGGCTGTGTAAATGACTGACAAGTAAAAAAGTTTTGTATTTGCCTAAATAAATGAACAAATAAAAATGAATGAGTGATTTCAAATTCAGCCAGAAGTATCAAAATTGAAGGAGTATTTCAGGGCTCACCCAGCATTCTTCTACATCGAACTTGTCAGTAACACGTGGTTCACTATGGAATTATTCATTCGTTTCTTATTTTGTCCAAAGATGTCCAAATTTGCTCGACAGCCAATAAACATCATCGGTAACTTACACTTTCTGATCCCGTGTATTTCATCAGCTCTTTTTGTTTGCTGTCGCTTCTGTTCATATCATTCGTGTAAGCAATCCAATTACAATTTGGAGTAACTTCACTATTCATTTAAACTATATAATTTTGCCCCGTCTCAAGCTTTTCAGACTTAATAGCAACATTGTCCTTTTACGTCGACTGGGCGTTGGATCGAACAGTAACTGGTGCTAACCGCGATACTGTTGAATTCTTTTCCATTATTCGAATTTTGCGGCTGTTCAAATTGACCCAACATTCTTCTGGACTCAAAATTCTAATCCAGACATTTAAGGCGTCTGCTCAAGTACATTGAAATTCTTGAAATAATTTTGGAACTAAATAAAGAATAGTAGAATGAAAGTAATGTCGTGTGATCGATATGACTTTCATTCCAGCGTTTATTCTTAATAAATTCCATTGCTCTTCTTTGTAATTTATCTTTGAACCACTGAAAATATCACTAAAATTTCATAGTTTGTTTAATCTATTTCAGTCTTATTTTCACTATATTATAGGACTATCTGCACTTTCATTATATCATTCCAGGAATTGTTACTGTTAGTGTTTTTTGTGTTGCTTGGTATAGTTATATTCGCCGCTTTGGTTTATTATGCTGAACGAGTAGAAACAAATCCGGATAATCAGTTTCACTCTATTCCTGTTGGACTGTGGTGTGAGTTTTCTCTGTATCTTTCTAAAACAAGATTGAACTTAATATTATCCATAATCAAAAATTGATTTATTTATGCCACGCTAAAGTAACTCTAGTCAGAAGTGATCTTTATCAATTCATTTAAAGTGATGTCCAGTTTTAGTCAAACATCATAATTTGAAAAGCAACGCTCACTTCCCCTAGAAATAAGTTCTTTCTATGTTTGCAGGGGCAATCATCACAATGTGCACAATTGGCTTCGGAGACATGGCAAATTTTTAATTCTGTTCACTTTTTTGGTGACGAAGTTCAAGCTAATATTACAAATAACGTTTCTTTCCAACGCTTTAATTGCCATATTATTAAGGAAAACTTTGTGCTTCAGTCATTTCACTCTGTGGAATTTTGTTCAACAACTTTAACACTCATCTTTCATCTGCTTATGTTTCACCGGTTGCCAAAGTCATTAAATCAAAATAATTAAAGCAAAGCAATTAAATCAGTTTCAGGTACCAAAAACATATTTGGGTATGCTCGTCGGTTCGATCTGTGCATTAATGGGGGTACTAACAATTGCGCTTCCAGTTCCGGTCATTGTCTCCAATTTTGCAATGTTTTACTCACATGCCCAAGCCCGGTAAAGTTTAATTTTTATTCTGCCCTTATTTGGTCGGTCTATCATGTCTAAATTCTAGTCCAAGTTCTAGGTCAAAATTGCCAAAAAAACGCCGCCGTATTTTACAACCGCATGAAATCAAGCCAATGGTTGGGAGACTAGCAACTGTAGCACTTTTCAACAGCTTAGCTAATAAGACTGTATCCCCGATCCACTCGTCACACGTATTGGGAGCCTTATCAGCTACGACACCATTACTGATGTGTCCACCGCAGTCGAGCGAAAACACCAAAAGTCATCTATCTGTCGACAACAGAAAGAACACTTTGGATAATAATAAAAGCAGTTAATGCCAAACAGCCAAGAGATTTCGATTATACTGAAATATGGCTATGAAAAGATTCAGCATCATTTTCATTTCAACTTCATTAAATTTTGCCTTATCGTTTTTCTTAAGCTTATCAGTGATACTATTTGAAATAGTCTTCGTGCGTAGAAGTAAAAGTTTGCCTAATGATGTGTGAAGGGAAAGAATTCAGCTATTATCGATAAGAAACGAGAAAAAAGCTGTCGATTGATTGATTGGTTGATCATTATATTACTTTGTGACGAGGAAAAGTCTGCAATAAAGTTGTTAGCAAATAATGAATATTTTTTCCATTTCTGAATTATCTGCTTATTAAAACTTATTGTTATCTTCATCTTAAATGATGAAGGAGCACGTAGCCATAATTATTATTCTCCTTTTTATTTATTTTGCTGTTAATACTACCATTTTATCATTATCAATCATTATTTGTGAATTAAGATTTCGAAGTGTCAGAATTATAGTGGTTATCGAGATTGCATATCTTAATGCTACAAGCAATTACAAATTAAAAAAGTTTAATAAATTCAAATAATGACATGCTGGCCTTTATCCTTGTGATCCGCTATTAGTGAGGATTTCAATCAACTTGACGCCCAATTCGTCTACGCTAACATTGTGATTTGAACTGAAATTAAAAAAAGTATCCTGTCTCAGATCCCTTCAACTAAACAGTTCGGGACTAATTGTTATTGGACAAGAGAGTCGGGAAGGTAGAAAGTATATATATATAAACCGAAATTGAGAAGCCATCTTTTTTGATTCTTTTCAGAAAATTTCCCTTGATTTTCTAGGAACGTCCAAAATTTATATCAGTGAATCAGTAAAACAATCAATGAGTCATCGTATTATGCAATATATGTGAACAGAATTTACAGTGTGATGCAAATTTAGAAAATAAATAAAACTTCAGTATGAAAATTAACTAATCATAATTATAGAAGGACTGATGGAAACGAATGCTTAACTCTGATTAGTTCTCCATTACTGAGAGATCAGGTCTCAAAAACTTCAGATATTTGTTCATCTCTACTTGAACCAAGTTGTAATATTTAATAGAACTAATTCAATTTGTGTCTTCTCGAGAGGAAACCAAATCACCACTTACTTTTCGAGCTGAAGACGAAAGGCAGTAATGTGTCTTATGTGAATGTAAGATTTATTTCAACCTTAAATATTACAGATCTGAAAATTACAAACAGGAAAGGAACTAAAGATCCAAGACTCGACAGTAGGCAATTTTCTGAAAGCTCTTGTCCCACTATTGATTTAAGGAGAGAATTTATGGCAATATGGCATATTTTATTCAAAGAAACTAAAATTAATTTATGGTAAAAATTGTTACACTTCAATAATAGTTAATTGTACCATATCTTATACCTGTGAAACACATTTCATTAAGTGGAATGTCGTTGTGAAATGACCGCATTTTGAATTTTTTTTCACCATTTTGCGCAGACAATATGAAACGAAATGCATCTATTAACATAAAAACAAGGATTTGCGTCCTTGCAATTTCAAATTCTTTATGAAATTTCATGGAATCATTCCTTTTAACTTTTGCTTGTAAAATTATATTTTCATCACCCTAATTTTATAAATTTTGAAGTTTCAAAATTTGCAATTTTGCAAGCAATATTTGCCTTTTTTATGGTTTCTTCGCATTTCACTTTTATATATAATGTATTTTTTTCATGCAAAATATTTGCATTTTTTAAACTTTAGTGAATTGCATAAGTTGAAAGACATCACTTAACTATAGCATTTTGAGAAATGGTGAAGGAAATGTACAAATACTACTATATATTCAGTAGTACGACAGTCTGCTTCAAATGAAATCTTTTTTTTAGTATTTCTAAAGACTGCAAAGAAGAAGTAAGGTAGGCTCATTTTTTTGTGTCAAAATTAGTTTTCTTTTTGCTAACCCAATATAGATATTTTTTTACTCAGTAAAGATTATCAAATATGACTTCTTACAAATCACTCGAATATTTTCACCAATTTTAAGAATCATCTAGTAAATTGCTATTATTCAATTTTTTCATTTGCCCCACAGAAAGTTCACTCTTCAGAATGTCTAAATAGGCATGATCCTTTTAATTTAAACATTTTCACACACAAGACTATCGAAGTTTTAATTCTGAACTTCTGAGAAAGTTTCATTTTCTTCTTTGTTAGCTGCAAGTACTTAATAATAGTTTTGGATATTTTTCGGTGTAAGCTTGGGCGATAATGAAGCAGGGTAAAAAATTAAGATAGAAAAGCTAAAATGGAGCACAGTTTGCATTTACAGTCTTCAGCTCAAATCCTGTCGCGCTACTGAAACATGCTAGTGAGACGCCGGTTTTTATTCGATAAGATGAAGATTTCCTCCAAGTAAGAAAGCACCTGAGACATTATGAATTCGATGAAAATTTTTTTGCAGTTCCAGTTAAAATTGATAGATTTACATAATTTCAGAATATTTCGGGGAATAAATCCCAGCAATTCCATGCTATAAACGGAAGAAAAGTATAGAATTTGCCTTAAAGTTTTACTATCGATGAGCCAGGTGCCACCGGACATAATCTAATATTTCTTCAAGGAAGATTATCACATCCGATAATGATTTCAAAAATTTGACCAATTCGCATTCATTTGGAATCTTTCCATAGGAAATATTGGGAATGATTTAAACCAACAAATTAGGAAAAGCATATTACCGTTAAAGTAAATATAAAACAGCAACAGACAAATTAGGATGTCATTGGAGGTATGAATTCCTGTTTCTCTTTTACCTCAATATTCATAATTAATGATGGCAAAAACTATGCAGTATGAATGTCAAGTATGAAGACTGCAATACTTTATTTAATTTGGGAATTCAAAAATTGGAAAAACTGAAAACATAAATTGCTCAGAAGTTTAATCAGTTACGAATTGCTACCGTTGATTTTCGTTCGAAAACGCTGCATAGAGAATCTGATTACTAGGGAAATGCTGCAAAGTATCCGAGATGCAAGTTTCACTCTAAGTGGCAGTCATGGTGGATCTTACAGAGAGATAAACGAGTGAAATAGTTATGTGCTTTAACATCAGAATGGATTCCTTTCCGGAACAGAATCAAAATTCATTAAACCAATCGATGGACGGGTTGATTATTCACAAGAAGAGCATCGGTGCACCGCGAAAAACAATCACTTCCGGTATGAGACATCACAGAAGGGTGAGGCTTGACATGCAATGGGAGAGCTTGGAAGAATTCATATAGCGTTTGATTTGATAACAGAATGTGATCATCACAGAATTCATTGCCACGATCTGTCGGGTTCTAAAACGATGCATAAATTCATTCCATCCTTTGTTGCTCCAAACTGCAGATGTCCTTTTCGTTGATTTTATCAAAATTGTCTGCCTAGCCATATGCTTCATATCACTGTAGAAGCACCTGTTGCATTTTCGGTTTCTTCGTTCAGCAATCAGTTCAGTGAGCTGAACTTCATTGGACAATGCTCCTATTAATTGTTCTCTCTCTAATTACTTCATTTCCAATCTTACTAATCATTTTTCTTAAAAGGGAATGATCCATATTCGTCAAATGATTTGTCTAAATTTATGGTATCAATTTGTACATTTATTGTTTTTCTTGCTTTACATTCAGTACCTGGCACTGTTGCAAAGATTACAAATGTGATCAGGGTGAAGGTTACTAGAAATTGTGTTATTTGAGAAGTGGTGCTTCAGTCTTAGTTTCAGATTTGAGATAGGTCTTCCGAACTAGTAGATGAAAATAGTGAGCTATATATTGAATCAGAAATGGATAGTTGTGTTGATTACGAATGAAAGTATTGGCTCTCTTCAAAATATTTCCAACTTAGAGATATTAACCTATTGCTCCTTTAAAGGGCTGAGAAAAAATGAAATCTGCTGAAAGCTTTGTCGCTTTCCTTCTCTTTATAACTTGCATTTTAAAAATGGTTATGCTACAGAAATGAAACAATTTGCATGATAAAAGAAAGACCATTGAAGGGCCTAAAAGTGTCTTCCTCAGTCGCTTTACTTTCTTTTCCAATTTTAAAAAGGAGAAGGGACGCGACTAATGGCATTTCAATCTCTTTTCTACAGTACCAGCCAGTGCAAAAATGATCATAATAAACTGATTTTTCATTCGGCAACTGCGCACCTTAGGTAGAAAAAACTTTTCACCGTTTGTTTCGTATTATTTCAATACTGACATGAAGAAGCGACGGGAATGTCAGTAAAGTATTGGTGTTGAAATGAAACACAAAGAATTGCAAGTGCTTCAAGCAATCAAATACTATAAACTTTGAACTTTACAGAAAGCATTTTCTTCCATATTCTGTAATAATTTTACTGAAAAAAACATCGAGAAGGATAACGACATAGGAATTGAAGGAAAAAAGTACGATCCCTTTAAGGAGGATATTTACACTGTTATGTGATAAGCACTTTGAAAGTTCAGCTTATCACGCATCTTAAAATTTACTCAAAGAAGTGGTACTGCAGAGACCTCTTAAGAAGAACTTTTTCAGCAGACCTTCAGCTATGCTCGTAAATAACCCCTCCGGTAAATGTTGAAAGTGGTCAGATAAGAAGTTTTATAATCAGGAATTCCATCCATACCATACTTGAAATTGCGAGAGGACCATAAAAGAGCACGTCGAGACTCCTGCTCTGTATTCGTTTATTTTCGCCATATAATTGAAAAGGCCGTGGCGTGGTTGAGTGCAAGATGAAAGGAATAATTTTTGGATTCCCAGTTTTTTTCTCAGCTTCTGATTGGCAAAAACCTTTGCATCACACATAGGTTACCGTAGATTTTGATATAACAATAAGGTATTCACAATGTGTACTTTGTTGTAGGAAAAGGGAACATGCGAAAAAGCGGCGATGGAATTAATGGCTTCTGAGCTATGGTCAGTAAAGTACGGCTGCTTTGATTTTCAACGTGGTCCACTCTTTCCTGCTTCATTAAGCAGTCCTTCCATCAACAGACACATCCCGGCACTACCACTTTCCATTTCGTTTTCAGCATTGCATTTACCTTCAGTGATCTCGCTGGAAGTTGTTTTCAACTTTGCACCTCAACTTTCCACTCATCACCTTTAATTAATTACTCTCACACACCAAATCATCTCTTGATTAATTAATTCAATCTGAAGTAGTTCATAATGGAGCAGAGGATCCGTGATAAATCTCATTTCTTTCCTTCCTTCTCAGTGTCTTCCAACTTTAAAATAAAAATTGCCATCTAAATAATACCATTTGCTCCAGAATAAAAATAGCCATGTTTGCCTTTTGTCTCGATAAAGCTAACTACATTGCTTATTGCTCTGAATTCGAAGTAGTCTCCCAAACTTCGTTTCACTCTCTTTAATGAATTAGTCTAAACTTTCCTAACCATTTGAAGCAGTTATCAAGATTCTGAAAATGTCCTCCGGTTATTCGGGTAAAAAAAGGCAGCAAAAATAAATAAACTAATTCCTTCAAAGGAGTATGAGAAAAGCTAGAAGATTACAG
Organism: Setaria digitata; assembly: GCA_003640385.1. Lineage (NCBI taxonomy): Eukaryota > Metazoa > Nematoda > Chromadorea > Rhabditida > Setariidae > Setaria > Setaria digitata. The sequence goes on from RCAB01000003.1 coordinate 437,027, forward strand.
TGTTTGGTGCAAATCATTCCATCTCTGGCTGCGTTTGCTGAATGCAAGTAAAAAAAAAGCCAATGCAGAAAGGTCAGGGGTGAGTACCAATTGTTTTTCATTTTTTATCCAATCAAGAAGAGAACTTTTTTTCACTATTTCCTCCAGATGGCTACTGTCCATCTAATTCTCGTGCATGATTCATGCACTGATCTGTTATCCTCCATTATATTCACCGTATTCTGGATGACCACGGCGCGTCTCCGCTGCTTCAGTCTAAATTCCTTACTTGCAAAAGAGGGTGAACCTTTGGCTTACGGAAGAAATGTTTCATTTTTCGCCGTTCACTAAATAACAGTTGTGTTGGAGTACGGTACTGTCTTACAACACGGCATCGTTTCTCCTCCAACAGCAAGGAAAAGCTGGTACTGTTTCTTTTATCATTTCAAAGTGTCCTAAAAATTCCCCAAAGTTTGCTCTTTCTCACAACTTTCTTTCATTTCTCACTTTCTTCTTCTGTTTTGAATAACCCAAAACCTTTCTAATTTTCCACTTGCAATTGAAACGGTCAGTGTGCCGAAAAGCATCTTGTCGGGAATGAAATGATGAATTAGCAGGTAAAAGAAATTCTACCTACCAATCCAATTTAACTATTAAAAGGAAAAATAACTGCAATAATATTTGAGATTTTCTGGAAGGCCAACCAACTTTTGGGGAATTTCAACCTCATCTGTTTCAAAGTTCTGGTGGGATTAATCAAATTTTTGAAATTTAAGTAAGCGGTGAATTAATATGAAGGAGTAAGAGTTGAGTGATTTACAGCAAGTACTTCTCATTTAATTGATTTATGAATTTGGCGAATATGAATGAAGGAATTAGAAGAATGGTGTATGCGAAATAAAAACTGAAGTTATTGTTGGTGAAAAAGGAAGCTTGAAATTCGATCGAAAATGGAAAACGTGCTGAGAAAAGTAAATTTGAGATTTTATAGAAAAATAAACATCGTTTGATAGTGAAATGATAAGTAAATACGGCATGTAAGTGGCAGCTTTTCTCTTCACTTTATTTCAAAAGCTGACCAATCGAACATTTTATCAAGTCATTCTTGAATTTTAATAAATCATAGCAATCTTATTCAAAAAATATGTTCAAGCATAATATTCAAAAACTCCATAAACTTCTTTTCGCCAATCATTTAGGATGCTAAGTTTTAATCGGAAATATTTTGTTTAGGCTTATTTATTAAAACGCTTTTTTTTATAACTTTCATATTTAACCTGATTGATATAAGCTTTTCTTCAAACCAACAGAGTGCAATTTTAAAGAAGAATTGTCGCTTCAAATGGCAATTTTAATTTCTCGAAGTTTAAAAAGCTGGAAAATATCACTGAAGTGATACTTCTCGATAAATTTATCTTTATTTTTACTTTTTCAGTTCTCTTCACATTATTTAGTGTGTCATCCAATCGTAAATATGATGAAATTAAGTGTCTTTTGAGGTTCTAAATACTGCCAAATATTCTATCCTCAAGTTAAAATAGAACAAATTTTATATTTAATTCGATTACAAAAAAGCCAGCGTATTGAGATTTCTCGTCCGATCAAGTTGTCTTTTTTTTGTGCTGTGCTGAACAATCAACTTCTTTTTCTCAATAAAAATCGCAAAAAAATTGATAACAAATTGTGGTTGGGCGAAAAACGCGTTTTTGGGATAGTCTGCGGTTAGGATAAGGAAGTACAATTAACAAATACTATGTGCTATGCGCAGTCATCAATCTTTTTAAAGTCCTGTTCAACTAATTATTATTATATTTTCTGAGATTTTAAAATTGATCAATTTTCAAACTTGAAAGAAGATTCTACAAATTTATACAGCTAAGCGAAGCAATTTTCGGCTAAATTCCTAAGCACGCATTCTCTAACTTGATAGGCATTGTTATCAAGAAATGCAGCCAGTGATAAATTGCTGAAAATTCCTTTCTTGGTGCTTTTTTCTTGTAATTCCCATTGATTGTGATGTTGATATGCATAAATATCGAAATGAAGAAAACAAAAAAAGATGACACAAATTTTATTTTTTTTTAATGATTTTACTTCCGATCATGGAGAACTCAGATGTCATGAAATATTGAAATAAAAACATTTTCCTACCGAATTATTATTTAATTTTAGCTGTGCTCTAAACTTAAGCAATAAGAAGTCTTAATTCTGATCACTTCCAGCTGTAATTCGTTTCAAGCTGAGAATGTAAAATTGAAAAACTCAGTTTGACACTAACTTGAAGAGCAAAATAATGGAAAGTGTCGATTTGATTGTTAAAGATTTATTACAAAGAGTTCCGGTTTGTAATACATATTCTATCACGCTGATAACCTGATATAAACGAGTTCCGTCTGGAGTATGTATTTTATCATGCTGATAACCTGATGTAAACAGATTGCCATTATAATTGTTTTCACTTGATGAGAAAGCAAGAAAATTTTTCACGGCGTTTCAATTGCTAAATCAAAATTCTGTGACAAGAAAGAAATGTTTTTTGAACAGTTTGTTTGTGGCGCTTTCAGTAGTCAGAGAGATACAGACGCACAATTGTCTTGAGTACCCATTTTCTTGTTTTCCTCTCATTAAGTAAATTATTTTCCTGTTGACAAAAAGGAAAACATTCTCTCGCCAGAGAGTAAGCTCATTTTTTGTCGCTAAAACCTGCTTGTCTCCTATATTGCTACTGGTGCTGCTGGAAATTAATTGAAAAACAAAATATCTATGTTTAGCTACTTTTTTAGAGTGAATTTATTTATTTTTTCCTATCAGTCCACTTTATGAAATGTTGTTTCGAGGACATTTGCAAATTTTTAGATATTTTATTATCAGGAAATAAATCAATCTGAGGACTTTCTCAGAGGTCATTTATAACGTGTGAAATATGAAGCATGATCAGCATTTTGCGAGGATAGATTGCAATTTTAGACACTTAGACTGTGCGAAATTAATAAATAGTCTATCGCTTGTTCTGATTTGGCTCCATTAGCACTTCTGAACGGAGCAGTGAGCACTGTTCATTTGGAGAAGAATGTCAAATTCGAAGAGAAGAAGCTGCCTAGTAAGCAGCGTGCCAAAGTGGCAAAATCACTCTCCTTTGACATATTTCTAATAGGAATAACTTTTAGAAAGGATCGAGATGCCTAAGGCCCAATTCATTCTTATTCTTGAGAAATTAATCAAATTAACTTTCGCCGTTTCGCTGTTTTCGGTGATGCACATTGTGAGATATAATGTCAATGTGACATGATAGTGTTCTTTCTATCAGTAAAGAATAAGGAAAAAGCAGTAATGGCTCAACGTTCTGGAGTGGCTGAAAAAAGATATTGCTTCAGGTGGAATTAACTGGCTTAAAGATGTGTGACAGCTCAGATGGCAGTAATTTTGACAGAGAAAAGGAAGCGCAGTTACAGACTAATACTTCTTTCATGCAACCACCTTTCTTCAACGATATTTGCATACGTATTGTGACGATTGACTTGGCCAGCGGACTTAGAAATGGTATTTTCCGTTTCCACTTCATTAGAATTTAAAGGAAGTTTCAAATGTAATTTGAAGAATTTCAAACTTCGAAAGTTAAATAGAATTTCGAATGTGCAGCTGAAAGTGACAAAAGAGTGAAAGAAATGTAACTTGAAAAAGCCTGCGAACTATTTCTAGAAATCGTAAAGTTTAATTTTCAGAAGAACAAATATTAGCAAATAAGTTCCTACTAGCATTCTTTTCGTTGCATCTTCGTGAACTGATCCTCAACTGTAATTACTCAATCGACAGAAACAGTGGCGTTTTACAGAATATTCCAACCATTGAGCTTCACCTTGGCACCACTGCCAATGCTGGACAAGCTTTCAGAGTTATTTTACGGTATCTTTATACCGGAGTGCTTGCATTCGGTACTGTACATCCTTTTCAGGTAAAACTTCACATCACTTCCATTTTTTCGCCATTTTTTTGCTGTAGTACTCTTTTCAACTAGCAAATCACGGTCTCAGACAATAGTAGAAACAGTTTTCTATGAGCTTACAGGTCTTGCAAGTATCTCGGTTGTGCCAAATTCCAATGGTAGAAATGCAAGTTGCAGAACTCGTAAAACTTTTCCTGTCTATTCAGCTTGATGAAAGCAATTGTTTCACAAGACAGCATAATAACATGGCTAGTAAGCATTTATTTTTAAGCCTATTTAAATTAGAGTCTTAGTTTTGTCCTCAGAAATATGTAACCTTGGATATATTTCTTTCTTGAAATTTTAAATATTAATCATTCAGTTTCTTTCAGTAACCAATTGCAGCAGTTTTCAGTTGAAAAAGCTTCGAGCAAGACAGCATAGTGTTTAAATTTTTGAACAATTATTAAAAGAAACTTTAATTTTTGTAGTAATTTCAAACTCAACTAATTTAACAAAACAACGACGTTATGGACCAGTGCCTATAAAGAAAGAAATTAAGGAATTCTCCAAAATCAAATCAGAAAATGATTTGACGAGCAATGAATCGCTTGAGTAAGTAAATATTAGATAAGCCGGCTTCTCATTTTTCGCAGAACAGTAATCATTTTGTCTCGTGGCCTTCTTTTCTTAAACTATCTGAAGTTCAATTTTAATTTAACTGGACGAAGTCATTGCGGAAAAAGATGTGCTCTTCTGAAAAAAAAAAAAAAAAAAAATCCCTTCTGAATACCATTGCTGTTCTGAAATCAATTCAATTCACATAATTGTAACTTACTCTCTATCTTTAGCATATTGCCGAATGAATCTTTAACAGTAGGACAATCTGGATCGGTCGAAAGATTCAATGAATTTATCCTCCCATCTAGTGATAAGGAAGGTTTGCATTTTTTTGATTCAGATCTATTCTTTAAAAAAAAAAAGTCTAATTTTAATTGGTTAGGATTATTACAAGCTTCAGTTCAAAAATGACAGTCAAATTTTAACTTGAAACGTAGTGTTTTCTTAACCTCAGTTTGTAAATATAGTTGTTGACATATTTGATTTCAGGTTGGTGTCGTAATAAGAAGTACATCGAGCAGGTGGCAAACGGTTATATGTGCACAGTGTGCCACAAAGTTTACGGTCGTTACAATTCGGTGTCGTATCATGTTACCATATATCACCGCAATTCACCCATCAAATGTGACGAAAAAGGCTGCCCGTTTAGAACTCGAGAAGCACGATACATTCACTTCCATAAATACTATCGGCATCATATTCCTCTGCCGGATAATATCGACTTAGGTATTTTTCGCTATTTTCCACACTTGCAAACAACCGAAATCTCTTCATTATTTCTCAATTTTTTTTTAAATTCAATTAAAAATCAATTATCGAGCTTAAAATCATCAGCACTGCACCATTGTGTGTTTCCGGATTGCAATAAACACACTAAAACTGAAGGTCTCAACTCTTGCTAGGTTCACGGAAATGTCCATTTTGTCGCCATGTGTCAAAAAGTCCTGCAATGCTTGAAAAACACATAAGCCGTCACGTTCAAGACGTCGACCGGGCTACTTCCGCTGCTCCTGGAATATCACGAACTCGTTTCTCAAGATATCCTCAAGCTATATCGCATTTCCAATGCTCAAAATGTGGCTACAGGTATCATTTAAAGAAATAATTTCTCGCCTAAAAATTATGCAGTCAATATTCCTTGATAAAAAGATTGCAGCAATGATTTTCAGTCAATGGACATAGCTGAATGAAGCAATTTGAAATATATAGTGCATTTATAAGTATCCAAATATCTGTAATGAACTCATTTCGATATTAGCCATAATTGCTTGTTTGAAACACAGAAAACATTGAGCAAACAAAGCAAAAGGAAGACGGAGATCTGCTCCCTTTGATCTTATCATATCTCTTTATAGAGGAAGGACATCATATAACCTAGAACAACACAAATTATTTGTTCATAACAAGGAAGCATTTCGACGAAGACAATTCGTACCTGCTACCACTTCTCGCAGTGCTGACAGTGGAAGAAGTAATTCAAGTGAAATGTTTGAACGGTTCGATTTCATTTGTATTAAGCTTCAGCAAGTTCGTGTTTTATAGATATAAGAGCTCCGGATCCTAAATTGCCACTGAAAGAAATTTAGAAGATATTGAAATTCAGGAAATTATATTTTTTGATGAGCCTATTAAAAATTCCATTCTTTCGTCTTCTTCAGCAATTTTTTTGCAGGAATGGTAAAGTGCTACTAGTTGATACGACAAGAAGAACGGAAGATATTGTCGAAATAGCGACTGCCATTCCATCAACCACAACGAAGACGATGCAGTTGGAGGCAATGTGTTTTGTAGCTCCTAAAGCATGAATTTGCCTTTGAATCAGTAATACCTTTTTCTCACAACTCGAAACTCTATCAGTATACATGAAAAATTTTGCTTCAACTTAAACAAAGCCTTTTAATTAATTAAATATCTTAAGTACTTCGAAGAAGTAGATAGTTTTATCAGGATTTTTCTATCCATTTAAGGATACAATCAACGGTCCAATCAGTTCGCAGGATCATGGCATTTCCTAATATTTTTGATATATTTTTTCTATTTTAAGACTGCACAAAATGAAATTCATTGCCAGAGTCATACACAATTCCTTTAATTTATTTCATTAAAACAGGTTTTGAAGATCATATTTTGCAGTACCTTAAACTGCTAACCACTCCACAAAGTTTAACTCATAGTATTTTTCTCTTCTTTCTCAATCCTTAATATAAAAATACTTCTTAAATAACTTCTCAAATTTACAATATGAACGTTTTATTTTATAGTATAAACGGGCTGTTGTACCGTAAAAAGTATTTCTCGAGAATATTTCGCAAGCTATGTATCTTTCGTGAGAATTCGAAAAAAAAAGCAAACAACTTCTGAAATACTTTTTAAAACGAACAGCAGCCAAAAAAATGATTAAAATTATAAATTTAAACACATTTATCTTTTTCCCTTATTAAGTGAATTTTTCTTTTCAGTTTCTATGCAACTAAATGTCTTTGCAAAGCGCATTGCATCATTTTTCCTTTTTTTTTTTTAGATTGGAATTTCTATTTAAATTAACGTTAACCGAAAAAAGTAATTTCTACATTATAAGATCTAGTATTGGAATGAAAGGAAATTGATGAAAATCTAACACATCCAGTTTAGCTTCTAATGAATCCAGTAATTATTCATTATGAAAAATGCGTGATGACGAAGTTTCACCCCGTTACAATACTTTCTTTCCAATCACGACTAGTGAGTGCATCTTTTTTTTTCCAGAAATTTTGAAAATGTAAAAATTCTACCTTCGATAAACCCTCACGTATTTATCCAATCATTTTGTTATTAATAATGCTTATATATATATATATATAAGATCAAATTTTTATTCCATCTGGTGCCTTAAAATAAAAATCAAGTGTTTATTTGGAAATTTTAAGTTGACAGTTTAAAAAATTTAACATTCCAAAATCAGAAAATTTGACTTCACATTTTTAAGCAGAAAATTTTTCTTTCCACCATTTCCATTAAAAGTTCAGAAGTAGAACCAGTAATTTCAGTAATTAATTTATACAAACTCGTTTAGCCATTTACTTCTCAAATATGAACAGGGCCTCGTATTCCACCTTTTCTGAACAGATAGCATTATGATTGAAAATATTTCAACTTTACAGCGATTAATTAAGAAAATCGTCCGAAAAATTTTTTAATTTTAGCTTCAAAAAAAAAAAAAAGAAAAGCAGAAGAAAAATTCTGGTTCAAAATACTTCCAGAGCTTTAAGTTTTCATGCTCTTTCTAATTTATATTGCAGAAGAATTTTTAAGCTCTATGAAGTTCGCATCGCTTTTTGAAATTTCAAATTTCTGTAAATTTGAATATGTAGATATTTCAATAATACAATTTATTGTTCTATAAGACTGTCTCAACAAATCAGTCAGATCACTGTTTTCATAATTCTCAAGCCGTAGAACGTTATTATTCAATTTGTCTTGCAACTCACACATTCTGAAGTATTGTGTAGGTTCTTAGAATGTTTGTTAAGTCTAGCCTGTAATATTGAGATCATGATATTTTACAGCAATAATTTTCTATGCTGTTGTTTCAAGACTGAAATTTAGTTGATTTGTTAATTGGAACATAATTAAAACATTTAGAGTGATAGCCACGTTATCGTTATCGATATCAGTTTTAAATGGTTTATGCTCATCATAAGTGTTATGAAATCATTAATACGTGTTATGAAATTAGTCAATCTAAATTTTAGGCAACAAAAATTCATTATTTCCTAGTAGCAAAATTTGATTTGATGGCAGGCCGGTAATGGTAAAAGTAATTCAACTAGTAAACAGTAGTAGTTTATTCCATTTATCATTAACATCGAATAAGTAATGTGAGTGACAGTGGGTTAAGTTTATTGAATTAAAATTTAGACAACAAAAATATCCATGGATGGACAAAAGAAGAAAGAGCAAGATTTGAAGGAAAGGCAAGAAAAACTTTTAAGGAGGAAAAGTAAGCATCAGAAGGATACGGAAAAGGAAAAACAAAAAAGTCTGAGAAGCAAGAAGTCATCAGAGCAAAAGATTACTCAAAAGTCAAAGCAATTCAAGAAATCAGGAAATGAAAAGACCTCAAAAAGGTGCAAAAATGATTTCAAAGGACAGGCGACAATCTGCCAGCATCGAAATATCACTGGAAATACTGAAACGGTTATCGTTGGAATGAAACTTAAGTGTTTCTGATTGTATAGGAGCAAGCACGAACATTTCTGTACAGGTAAGGCAAGGCACAATGCTCTGGAATATTGTTCGAAAACAAATTTCTAAGGAAAAAAGCAAATCGATCCTGAAAGAATGTCAAAAGAAGGAAGAAATAATAAGGAAAAAGACTGCGAGTTGTTATCGCTGCTGACAGAAACTTCCAGCCAAACATTTTTGGAAGCACAGAAAAAAACTAACAAAATTGGAACTCGCCACCCTGTCATCCTAGTTATCCATCACTGTTTCTGATCTTTCCCTTTTGAAGTCAACGAGTGACGCTATCTTGTTGACTTATTCGAAACTTCATGAATACACGTCTAAGGACTTATTTATGCAAGCTATTTTGGAGCTTAGCTTCGACTGAATGTTTAGACTAAGCAATTAATGTTCTTAACAGAGTGAAAAATGTCGATTTATTTGACATTTTAATTTTTAAAATCTTTAGCTGTGAGGACAGCCAAGTTTTGCACAGTAAAAATAATTTAAAGTATATAAGCTTAAAAGTAGGCCAAATATTTCTGCGAAATAGCAAGCCCGTATTTTTTAATCCAAGTTAGCTTCGAAAAATGTAAAGTTTCTTGTGATAAAAATCATGATAATGATGATAACTCTGACCCATGATATTGTGTTTTTTTAGCCAAAAAAAAAGAAAAAGAAGTTTAAAAACCAACAAATTTCCCAAGAAATATTTGAAAATTCAAAGTTTGAAATTTCGAATTACAATTCGACTCGAATCACTATTTCGGTTACACAGTTAATCTTTATATCAACTTTTGAATAAATAATAAACCAAAAAATGATCTCTTGTCAAAACGAATAACGCTTGTAGCATTTTGCCAGAGACTATTTGATTTGTGGACAGTAGAGGGATTACATTAAGACAAGACAGATACTGAAATAAATACCTAAACCATTCTAGTACTCCAATGGATACAAATTTGGCAGACAAAGATGATTATGTGATGAAGAAACCGAATGACAATGTTGAAAGGAAGCGGAAAAACGAAATTGAAAAAGTATTTATATTCAATATTTTGATCATATTATTGTATAACGACACAGTAATAAAAAATACAATAATCAAACCATTAAAGGAGCCTTAATTTGGACTTAAATTTGTAAGGTAAGAGGACATCATTGAAATTGGTCATTTTGTAAATTTTTTACAAGTTTACTTTCAAAGTTGTCATAAACAAACAAAAATTGAAGTGACGTTCAGGAAGATGAAAACAACACACTATTTAATATAGACCCTGTGATGCCGGAAATGGATTTACCATCTCTTCATTTAAATACCAAAACGGAATAATGCGATTAGTGATAAGTGAATAACTTGCTGTGACAAATTGATAGGTGAATAAAAAAAATGAAAAACTATCAATTTTTGATGTAAAGAAAAAAAGAATGGTCAAATTTTACATGTAAAACAAAGGAAATGTTATCAATTTGTAAAGCAAAGAAGAGGAAGTTTAAAATCTCGAAGGAAATTAAAATAAAGATCACAAAATTAAAAAAGTATTTCTAAAAGTTTCTTATTAATGAATTATGTACGTTTAATGTGAAAGTAAATTTAGGACGAGTTTGTTGATTTTGAATTTCTCTACATGGAAATAAAAATGAACCAAATTAAAATGAAATAAATGTGTTTGAGAATGCTGAATCATTTTCAATTTAGGTTCAAACCAAGTACCAAGTATTATTAAAAAGAAATAGATACAAATTAATCGATTGAAGTTAGTAATTATTACTTGCTGAGCAATACTCTGAGAAAGATAAAATCGTAGCAGTTGACAGGTAAGAAAACGCAATTTCTTAATTGACAAATACCACTTACCTAATTAATAATCATGGATCTTCTCAACGAAAATTACTGACTGTCACAAATTCGATCACTACCTTTATTCTATTCTTGAACGAAACCTGCTTTTAGTATCTGCTGACCTCGACTGTATAACTGTATAACTCAACTATATAATAATATTTTCATTAAAACTCAAGTTTTCACTTCTTCCATACGAAAATGCTAGCAGTAAATTGGATATGATTCATACTTTTCATAACTTTTAAGGATTCAATTTTCAAATCTTAATAGTTAATTCAGTGTTAACGGCAATATCCCTAGTTCACAGCTGTGTAAATTCCCATAATATAGAGAGATCGGTCTAATTATTACTTCAACATTTATGAAGCTTGAGCGAAAACAGAAGAGAGAATATTGAACAAGAAATGCTTTTAGAAAGCTGCAAGAATTATTTTCAAAAGACTGAATTGTCTTTTAAGGATATTTTGAAGTGACCCAAGTAAGCACTGGGAATATGTATACAATGTTTTAGACTAACCAGCAAAGGATTATTCGACCTGTAAGCAATTTCTTTATGAGCTTGAGCTAATTCTCGCAGACTAGACTAACTTCCCTACCCGTATATGGCACTAACAGATCCTGGCCAATTTTGCGATTCACTTCTACATAACCAAATGGATAGCGAAACTTTATCAACTCCAAAGAGATAATTCGTTCTAAAATGGCATGCAAAGAATTTTCAGCATGTGAAGTATGTGTTGAAGACAGGCCTTTATCACCAAGCTCGAACTATAGTGGAATATCATGCTATCATCTTTATCACCAATGTTAGCCACTGCTGTATGATCGACTCGTTAATTCATTTTTTATACGATATTTTATAAAAAAGGCAATCAAAGTAGAATTTTATCCAAGCGTGGAATGAAAGAGAAATTTTGATGCGGATTCTTTTTTAACATAGTAAATGATCATTTCATGAAGGGAAATGATTTTGAAGAAGGATTGTAAGAATGAGAAAATAAGAGAGTTTTTCTTAGAAACCACTTTTCGCAAATTTAAAAATCTTAATGGGATTACGGGTAATCAATCAGGAAGTAAGGAAATTATGCTGGCAACAAACACATTTTTATCATTGTAAGGTCGTTTTGAAAATTGATTTTCTACTTTCTAAGGCTTTTTAAAAGCATAAAAATTGATTGGAAGTCCTTTATAGTCATTTTATGCTTTATGGATGGGAAAAAGTAAAACGAACATCCTAACGTATGCATAATATATGATACCATGTTTGTTGAATTATTAAATTTTTTTTGGTTGGACAGAACTCTTAACTGTGTCCTTTCAAATCCAGAAGCAGAGGAAAAAATTGCATTGAAGTTGATGGAAAAAAAATAATTCGACCCAACTTTAGGATCTGAGAGGTTATCTCGCTAGCCACTAATATACAATGCAGCAGCAGTCATTCCATGGGGATCCAGCTGTTTAAGAAATAATCGTCTTTCTCAATCATTTTCTCGAGAACTGAACCTCGTCTTGGCCAGCCATTGTAATACACTACAGAGCCATTTGTGAGATAGGCAGTCCACCAAGAAAAAGTACCTGTACTCATTATGGTATGATTACAACGAATCAATGCTGCCATATCGATTTCTCGATATCCTGATGATATGATGTAGATTTCACCTTAAAATCATTTCTATTTCACTCATTAATTACCTTGAATTCTCATAATCATATGGTTAGGCCATTTTGTACCCTGAATAATATTCTCGTCCTCTAATTTTAGTCATTTTACTGAAAATTTTTGAAGTAACCAATTAATTCTATCCATAGAATGAAACATTTTTATATTGTTCACTTACTATTAAAATTTAAATTTAAACGAAATTTTAATTGACAATGCCAACCTTTATTTATATAATTAATATTTGTTTTAACCCAATGCTTATTATCACTGCTTATTAGAAATATTAACTTCCGAAACTTCGACCTATAATGGCGCAAGATTAATAAGCAAGATTGACCAATATGCTTTAACCAGAAAGGCATAAAGCATTAACATTATGGAAAGCAAATTGAATGTAGATTGAAGTTAAAGCTTTATTCGCTTCACATCTTTCAGAGTTAAGGTGCGCAGAAAAATGGATAGTATTAACTTTAAAGAAGTGAGTTTTATGATTGTCTTTAATTTAAGAGTAATTAGTTGTTAGTATTATTTACTTGTCTTCTAAGCGCTTTTCCATCATTAACTTCAAAATAATATCGAAATGGAATTTCAAAAATTTTGGTAACCACTTGAAATCGAGCATATGAAAGATATTTGCTGGATATTGGTTTAGAATTCAAATACTGAAATGACATTATTTGAATTAGTTTCATTTTACTAACCTGAAATAATTCATTGCATTGGTAATATAATCTTTCGTGGCGGTTGTATGGCCATATTTGATATTTCGACTATTCGCTGTAACATCTATGCCATGTCGTATGTGTATTCCTACGTACACATAACCATCCGCAGCTATAAAAGAACACATTGTATATGATAATTGAAGCACTTTTTATGCTTTCTGAACATGACAGAAGAAATAGATTAATCAGTTATTATTATATTGCTGTTATATCATAGAATGATAAATACCGTAGAAGTCTTGAATGATATTCACTTGATCACGATGACGAAGCGAAGTAGAGATAACAGCTTCCGAACGAAGCTTCTCGGATTTAGCTTCTTGTAGATACTCATCCGCTCGCTGAATAATTTCCGGTAAAAATGTAAACTGTCTGCGAATCAACTTCTCCTAAAACCAGTGACAATTTAAAGTTTTATTAGACTGCAAAGGAAGCTATTGATGACACTATCTGAACTATTCGTTGTATGAGAAAATTGAAAAGTAAAGAATCATAACCTAAACCATAGGGTTAATACAAAAGGAATTAATATGGGAATCACCAACTCTAATACATTAGCCGCACTTCATATTTAGTCTTTAATTAAGTAATATACTAATTCTTGTATTGATAAAATGCAGAATCAATTTTTCATCACACTGATAGACGATAAGAATACCTGTTGTGGATGAAAATAGCGATATGACTGAAGATATCCAGAAATATATTCGAAGTTTTGGCTTATGAATAACTCATTAACACCGTTTCCATAATATTTGCAACAAGACAAAAAAAAGGTAGTGTATTTGCGATATTTTCTTAATGATTGAATTTCAAATTTATTGCAAAAAATGATTTTATAGGTGAAATACGGAACTGAGTGGGATTTTTAAACTAACGTCAAAACGATGTTCATTTGAGCTAAAACGTCGGATCAGCTCAGTGTTTAATTCGTTGCTTACTATAATTGCATCAAGCCAAAAACCTCGCCGTAACTTACACTTTACAGGAACAATTAATTTTGCATTATATCGTTCAGCTATGGCTCGCAAAGAGGCATATTGAAACATTAAATTACCCAGTCCTGAAGCTTTTTTTTTGGTTGCCTGAATATTAGAATTTAAGTTTTACTCATATTCCCATTTTAAAAAGTTAATAGCAATTTGCTTCATATTAGACAAATAGCCAAATATTTCCTAGAAAATAGCGAAGCAAGATATAACCTGGGCTCCACGAGAAGTTACTTAGCAAATAACGTTTGCTTTGGTCAATATCTTCTAAACCTTCAATTATTTTTACATTTGGCAAAGTCCATGGCTGATTGAATTTTACGTCCTCACCTGAATTACAGAAAGAAAAAGAATATAAACTTTTAGTAAACATCCACAAATAAGTCAATTTCGCAGTTTTGTATTTCCACTTCTCTTCTGGAAGCTTCCATCCTCGTTCAAATATCTACTTTCAGTTTATTTTCAGCAGCAAGCAAAAATTTTTAATGAAACTTGCGAAGCAAGATTACCTTTTATTTTAGAAAAAAAAAAAAAAACCATGACTTCAAAAAACAACCTCCTTGCGGGAAAATCCGAGTTATTTGAATAAGTGATGATCGATCCAGATGATTAGTTTCAGCCACATGTTTAGTGTAGAAACTCCAATTTGCTGATGGTAAAAGTAGGAGAGATAAAGTTATTGTCGAAATCAGAATTATCAGTCCTTTTCTTGTTGCTGTAAGAACTTAAATTTGTTTGCTCAATTGTGTTAGCTTACAGTTCACACCAATGGAAATTTCAAAGTGTTTTTAATAAAATCAGTTGGGGCATCTCAGTTACTTCTCACTTTCCTTTTCTGTATGTGCAACGTATGAAACAAGAACTTTAATATTTTTGTTGTAAAATTTGAAAGAAATCGATCCACATGTCGTATGTTACGCATCACACATTAATCTTTCATTGAATTAGGATCATATTTTTACAAAAGAATCAACGGTAGAAATTTCTCCGCTGGGAATATCAAAATGAAATAAATTCATTTGGCAGACGTTCAATTCTGATTCAAATATTAATCAAAAGAATTAAATTACCAAAACTTCGCATTGATGAAGTATAATTACTAAAAGTTTAGAGATATGATTTTCTTGAACACAGATTGATATTATTCACTGTTATTTCAATCCCGACAACAGTGGCGAACATATGACCTTCACAGCGACATTATAAAATGAGATAAACAGAACGAAGAGTGAGGTCACCTGTTGATACAATTCGCAAAAATTTTTTTAGAATATTTCAGTAGATGGGTGGAGAAAAAGAAAAATCAGAATATCGGGAAATGGTTCCACTTTCTGAATTAGAGTTCACTTTATCAGTTTCAACAGATAATCCAATCGTTATTTTTATGAAAGAATCATTCCGATCACACACTAGCGACATTTATATCTCAAATTTCCAATCCGATCGAAAATAAAGACTGGAGAAGCTGTTTTCAGCTATTCCATTCTTCGCCAACCCCTTCAAATGTCAATGAAAAAACTATTACGCACCATTGGTTTCGACAGTTTACTTATTAGAAATGATTAAGCAAACCTAATAGATACCTGTAACAGTCATCATTTTTTCCTTTTTCTTTTTCCTCTTCTATAAGCATCAAGCATTGTTTTACTGAAAATGTCTGCCTAGCTCCAAAGAAGCATTGGAAGTCATAAGAAACAATTTGAATGATAACTACTTGCATACTTCAAGACCCATGCCTTTCGCGAGCTTCTAACTCGTCTCCAGTTTAATTCATTTGACTGTATCTCAGCAATTACTGATTCTTGAGTTATCTTCAATTCCAAAACAGGAAAAAATAAATTGGGGATTCAAAATAAGAATCAAAGAAAGACGGATATATCTCTAGGAAACCTTTTCAGCTAAATGACGGCTCATTTGCATAACTATTTTTATACAGCAACTTTTCTGGACAGGTCTACTGTTACAAGAACAAAAAAAAAAAAAAAAAAAAAAAAAAATGGAAATAATCTGCATATATGATTTGCTTTTAATAATTTCTGCCACAACAATTTTCAATTCTAACACTGAAAATTTTGCTCACATCCATTATAAATGCTATGTCATTTTCACAACTGAAAAAACATATGGAACATATATCCATTTTGGCTGATTCACGCAATTCATCAAGGTATACTTTACCTTCCTTTATCCTGAAAAGGAAGAGTTTATCAGTAAACATTAATTCATTGACAGCGTCTTACATACCGCAAATTTAAGACGGCAGGAATGCATCCATCAATCGATGATAAAGTTATTAATTTTGATATACGCTTTGGATATGTTGTCAAAATAAAGATCAGAATATTGTATCACAATATTTTAAAAGAATAGTCAAAAAAGGAAAACGAAATTTCAAGCTGCGTGAGCTTTTGAAGTAAGCGAAGTATGGACCAGTTAGCACTCTCAGATAATTCTATTAAAACTTGATAATCATCCTCACTCCTCACTAACCTCAGATGACTAAACACTGCAGAGAGGGAATGGAAACGCCTGCTATTAAATGACTGGAAGGGAAATTTCAAAAAAAGTTGGAAAGTAAAATATTTTTTGGCGAAAACCACGTGAACTTATCAGCAATTACTAAAACCAAACATACGCAATCATGCTCGAATTCATTCATTCTGCTGACAGATTCCGCTGTTTTCGTGCCGCCATGATTTTCATATTTTTGAATTATTAAAAAAATGAACTACTGAGAATTAGCGGATTTCGGATGCTGCTACATGATTTCGAGATTTTCGAGGAAGGATTAAGGAAGAAGCAAACAAAACAAATAGCAAAATTGAAATTTGCGGGAATAATACTGGACATTGCCGCTATATCCTTGAATAAATTACAGTTTACGAGAAGATTGGTCAGACTGGCAAAAATTATGTTTGGAGAAATCATTCATTGTTCAGTCGATGTGACAAAATCACATTCACACATTATAAGAAAACTTTTGGGGAATCTCTCTGACCAGAATAAACTGATTAGCAGTTGATGGCTACAGAACTGGTTAAGCTTGGAGCTGAGAAGATTCAGTACTAATTGGGAATGGATACCGGAAACAGGATACAGAGAGACAGAAGCTACAGAATCGAAAAGATATCTATTACTAGTGAGAATCTTGTGAGGATAAAAGTCGATCTGAGAGAAAGGTACGAAGAGAAGTGGGTCATCGGGGAATGATTTCTGTGTGCAAGAACTGGTTCAACAGGTTTAGGTTCAGGCTGCTATTGCTAGTCAGAATCGGTATTCTTTCCCGGCTGTCCGTTCTTTCCTTTTTTTCCGAACGTCCTAGAAATGAGAGTAGGTGGTTAATTGAACCTTCCCAATTCCATCTTTCCGTTTAGTGCAAAAGTGCCATAAATTGGTCTTTAGTGCATCTGTAGACTTACATTATTTCTAGGGCTTCTGCTGTGGAACTTCTTGTGTGTCGTCCTAACAGTAATTAACAGCTTGGTTGCAGCAGTGTTATGTGTCTAGGAAATCAAATTGCCCTGCAGAGGAGGTGTACCTTATACCTGCATTCCTGCATGAACAAGTGAGTTCGAGGGATTGCATAAATTGATGGTGATGATCGTTAAGTTAGACCGACATTTTTTATGGCAAAATTTCTGGAAGCATTGGTTATAAATTGTTTTTTCATTTTAATTTTATCATAGTTGACAAGGGACACAAAATGCTGATGAAGGTTCATTTCCCTGCCTTGTCGAGTAAGAAAACATGAAAAACTGAATTTATAGACCGAATCAAAAAATGGGGCTGAATTTATGCACTGAACTTCAATTCACCAGACTTAACCATAATTTTATCCAAATTTCTAGATTACGATAATTTCAAAGACGTGAATTATGCAGAGCGCAACAGTTGATTTGCATCCGCTTTTCGTGGCCATATGTTTTTATTTATCAGTCTTTATAATTGCGGAGTTGACCCGTAAATTTGTCGACAAGTAAGTTCTGCTTATTGATATCATTGTGTTTTCTCTTTCTATTATTTCATTTTTAAAATCCGAGAAATTCCTGTGCCTCTCGCCTTAGTTTGCGGTCTTAGTGTTATAAATTGAATTAAAAATTTTTCAGTAAAAGGAAAAGCTTCTCGAAAAGCTGCGTAGGGCCAAGAATATACTTTGTTTATCTGGTTTACGATAACAAATTTCATTATTTTTCTGTGCAGTCGTTTAAATTGCTTCTCTTCATCCAGTAAATTAGTGACTTATAGCTTTATACTGTTTCTTTTTTATTACTATTTTTTTAATAGTATCAGTTTGATAGTTTTTCAGGTATGAAGTACCTGGCTCTTTGCTATTTTGCTTTTTGATGGAGGTAATAGCAACGGCACAAATGTGTACTTGTGTTTATGAAAATGGTAATGATTTTATTCTGTGAATATGGATCTCTTTTGTGTATTTGTGTTAGATCTCTCAAATATCTTTTGTTACCTATTTAAAATAAGCAGAAATTATACAACAAAGTGTTACAGCAGTGATTATTCGACATTATGGATTATTGGGTTTCTTTTTCACTGTTGCTTTGTTAATTTTTTCTGGTGGAATTATGAATCGAGAAGCATTTGTCTCTCCATTAGTACCAATTGAGCTGTATTGTAAAGGGACACTTCCGTTAGTTCTTTCGTTTTTTATTTTCGTTGTGGTTTTTGCAAATGTAAATATAACCTAAACTTATTCAATCTTGTTGTTTTAATTCATTACCCTTATATATCAAGTCATATTTATTTCATGTAGATTGTAGGCTGAAAAGACTAATAGTAACATTAGTTGGTGAAATGGTCGGCGGTTATTCGGCTTATCGTATAGCCCGTAATCTGTGGTATTGGTCGTTGAACCTCTCGTCTGATCACGCTATTTTCTATAAAAGTACCAGTTGCGAACTTGTTTATAAGGTTAGGATCAATCAAATCGTAGAGCGATCAGAAATTGGGCCATTTATTTTCAGATAGTCTGACAGACTGCCTGCACTGGAGAGAAATTGGTTACGAACTCCCTTCTGTTTTCAAAGAAATTTTCATACATATCTCCTTCAATATTTCTAGGATTTTTACCTATTGGCCTTACGTTATCCATTGATATTTTGCTACAGAAGTTTTTGTAGAAATATGAAGGAGATATGTATGAAAATTTCTAAGGCACAAAAAATATAACAAGTGAAAAATGCAAAATTGTATAAACTTAATTTGCATAAGCACAAAAAAATTATACGGGAATGTTTGTGCTAGAACTATGTAAGATTGTATTCAGAGGAATCCGTCATAGTTTAAATCTATGTTGATTTTTTTTTTTTTTTTTTTTTTTTTTGATGTTTAGTAAGATTTTGTCATAATCATGCAGCCTAAAAGAAGATGATCAAGATCAAGCATGTTAGTGTCAACAATTTGATCATTTTAGGTGCCTTTCATGTTCGTTCCTGCATTCGAGGTATTTGGATGTTTTCTAATGCGTTACATTCTTTGTCGTATTCCTGCAAATTTCAAGAAGTTTGTGGCTCCAGCCGTTGTGTCGGGATTTTTAACTTCAGGTTCATTCTCTTTTTATTTGAATGAAATTTTTCGGAGTCCGTTCAATTTGCTAGAAGTTTGTCTCAGCTGTCTTACCAAATGGCTGAAAGTAGATGTAACCGCCAAAAAATAATTTTTTGGGAATATTTTGCAAAATATGGTACTGAAAAATGCGTTGTATGATCCCAACTGCTTACTTAGAAATATCTTGCTTTCCAACTTCTTCAGCTTTACTTTAGCATGCATTTAAAGAGCAAGTTTAAAGAGAAACCGCGGTTAAGTTAAACCGTGATCTATTTATTGTTTGCTTATCCATTCAATTAACTGCATTAAATAAAATTGCCATCCTTCCAGCACTGCTGTTCGTTGGTGTTGCTGGTCTTAACCCAACAGTCGCATCTTCCCGTTTGCAAGGTTGTGAAGGACTGAATACTGTTTGGTTTGTTATGACATATTGGATTTGTCCTGTAATTGGCTGGATGTTGTCTGCTTTGATCGATAATCGTAAGGTTACTATCACTGGAAAGAAGAAAGAATAATAACAGATGCGAAGGTAAAGCGTGTAATTTTAATTATTGTCAGTATCTAAAAGGAGCATTTTAACTTTCTGAAATATCATTTTTGACTAGATATCTTTTTTCATTTCGATTAATTTGATGTCTTTAATTTCATGATAATGGTTCTTACTTTGCCTTTTAGTACCACATTCGAAGTGTTTCTTTCGCTGATCACTACTTAGTTTCCATTTTGGGTATTTTATTGCGCTGTGTATAATTCAATTTAATGAGTTCTTTAATTTAAGTTATTTAGTCATCATATAAACGTTATAGTCTATACTGAAGATTCACTTGAATTTTTACTTAGTTCTGCTTTGATATCTCAGTCATAAATTTTCCAAAGAGAAAAATGATTATGAATTATTCCGACGCATTGAATTGTTTTGAAGCTTTTTCTAATGTCTATTTGTCATTTTTCTGTTTTGGAATCTCTTAAATGATTTTTACCCACTTATGTTAGCTTCGCTTTATACCTTGTACAAGTTTTTTTTTAATCATGCTAATGATAAAGCCAAAATTGACAATTTAACAATCATTTAACGGTATGTGTAAGTATTCTTTTTTCGAATAGTATCAGAACAGTTACTTTATTGAATAAAATTTCACCTAAAAAGAAATGATGTAAGTAGGCATGGGTCAAATGATGTAATATTTAAAAAAGGGGAAAATATAATGTTTCTTTAATTAAAACATATTTTCTGTTGAGGTGAATAGTTTCTACTCTATTTTTTGATGAAATAAACAGTGGCACCAATTGGAATGAGCGTCGAAATTATGTGTGCTGATCATCCAGTGCTTATCATCTGTCGCATGACATTTCATCATTTGATAAATAGAAATGAAGAAAGTGAAGTGTGTATGGTGTAATAGCCATTTTTAGAAGGAGTGTGGTATGAAATGATTATGGGGATGTGATGCTTATCCCATTAACAGCACTCGTCAGTAGAAAACCTCATCCCCTCTCATTCTTTAATAACAAAGCATTATTATAAAGATGCTTGAGATATGTTTGTGTTTGTGCCTGAATTTGTTAAAGGAGTTACGTATGGATAGTAGCGAAGGTAAAGATGGCCAGAGTGGGTTTGAGAATATTGTGAATATGCATGAAATGTCAAAGAAAGCGTTGAAGCCTCATGATATTGGCTATTTCTGAACATAGACTCGTAAATTATAAGTAATTATTGGGAGATACATGGATATGGGTTCATATTTCTGATTTTCAGAGCTTTTATTGATTCCTTTTGCTCATTTTTTACATGTCCAAAAATTTTTGGGCGAAAGTTACGAAATGTTTCATTTGAGTTTTATTAACATCAAATAATACATTCCATTGCTTTCAGTATGTGGCTATTACATTTTATATTATTCACTGAATACATTTGCCTGCTAATGTACCTCGTTAGCCCGTTTGTTCTTTTTCAGTGCAGTCGTATAATCAATTTAAACTGTATCTATCTCTCAAAGCAGTTTTTAGATCTTTTTTTATCTTCCTGGTTCTCCATGTTAGCTAATCTGATTAAACTAAAATAAAGTAGCTGCATAAAATTTTGGGATTTTAGGCTTATTATAATTTACTCTTAAATGCAGGTTGTGTTGGATTTCGAAATTCCAATGGAACACTGTTGAACTGAAAAACTTTTTTTCGGATTCCATTTCCTGCCATACTCTATAATATTCCGGTGTGCATCGTTAAGGGTAGAAAGCGCGAGACTTTTCAAGTGAAGAGTGAAATTCTTCCTTTTTCCTAAAAAATTTACTGCAATTCTAGTAGGGGAAAGAGATGCTAATGAATGGGAAATGCGTATCTGTTAAACTAAAAGAATATGAAATGTGAATATTTTCTTCACTGATTCTAAACAGTGTTATGTTCTGTTAGAAAGAAGTCATATTTTTTAATTCCGATTACAGATTGGGACGGAAGCCGTTCTTGAAATTTAAGGTTATTCACTGCTTAAAAAAAAATCTCTTTTAAAATGATCCTCATAGTTTAGAACACACAATGCTTTAGTATTTGAAAAATTTTGACACTTGGATGGTTCCCCAGCCAACTTCGTAGGATTATTTTTCTTTAACTTTCTCGAACATAACTTTTTTCATTTAGAATCCAACGAAAGACATATTACCAAATGCATTGAACAAGGAAGATTGATACTGTGGAACCGATTAAACGTACAAGGATTAAATTCTTTCATTTTTCTTGAATCTGAACATATCTGCAAGTGTTACCATTTTTATTCATTGTTTGTGTAAATTAATTTGAATGAAGTTCTCGTATTAAAGTTAATTGTTTCATCACTATGCAAATATATTAAATTTCAGGAGCTGAACATCAAGCTGTTTGTCGTTATTGCAAAACTTTCTTGTCGCCATGTTCACTTTTTCACATTACAGGTAGAAGCAAATTACGGTATTTCATTAAACATATTCAAGAGTCTTTTCTGTTTTGACGAAAACATCCCTTTTATTGGATGCCTATTAGTACTCCTGTCAAGGTGTGCAGTTATAGGTTATTGACTCTCTAAACAGCTACTGAAGAATTGTCATGCGACTTTTCGCTGACTCTCTTCAAAAGAGGTTTATTAATGCTCTTTTTTGATCAGAAATTGTTGTTTTTTTGGAAATAGATCTCACTAAATAAACTTTCTAATAGCAAATTAGAAATTCAGCAAGAATGCATGGAATATTCATAGAGATTTCAAGTAATTCTTTCAATAAGTAAGTAAATTATATTTGGATCGAATGATGACTGAAATTGAATTGTTTTATCATTCAGAAGGCGAGATATACTTACTATAAAACAAAATGTTCGTGTGCCGTCGTAATTCAGCATATTCTACTTGCGTTTTCTTGTTTCGTATTTTTCTCCTCTGCTTTTCATAAGAATTCAAAAACACACATAGTTCAACTGGAACTGTGAAATGGGAATAAAAAGTATGTTATTATCATTTCCAGTTGTATTCTGTAGCTATTTCCGTTAAATATTTTACCAACACAACAGTTGGTCCCTTGCAACTTCTGATAGATATCTAGTCATGCTTGTAGGATGTATGAGATCAGTAAAAAATTCCACACTCAAACAACTACCCATAACATTTGTGAAAAACGATTCACCACAAGAAAAAAGAAAAAACTTTTATCACTTCAATACTGATTTTGTTTTTCCAAAATTTTTATTGTAAATATTTGGAATTCTCTTCCAGTGAATCTATATTTTAATCGTGTCTTGAATCAATAGGTCCTAAAATATTTAATTCTGTTTAATTCCTTTAGTTACTAATAGGATTCGATACCAGACGTATCATTGTCGATTGGACAACCATTTTTCTGTCCGTAAGCGAACACCATGTAATAGAGGAAGTCCTGTTGAACGAAAACAGTCCGTCGTCTCTTAGCCAAACAATTAAATTCGAATAATTCTATGGTAAGTCTTTCTTAAAATAGAGTTCAGTTAAAGTTTCGAGCATATCCAACAGTGAACGCTGCGAAGGGAATTAAACACGATGAATCAATAAAAAATGAGCCCTTATTTGTCGTTTTTGTCAAAAAACTTAGTTAAGTCCAAACTATTTATCAAGAACTGATAACAGAATTCATGATACCGGTCCACTTTACTATTGTCATAATGAATTTTATTTCGCTACGAAATCCTCATTATCATGACTTCATATCATTCAAATGAATAGTTTTCTAAATAATTTTGTTGCTTATTGCCAAAAATCAAGACGACATATTTAAATAATTATCTCATTTGGAAAGGAATACTGCAAAATTTGCTTGATGGAATGAAAACAATGCAACTGACACTGCATTATATTTTGCATAATATAATATGCCATTTTCAGTCGTTAAAATATGATTTGAAAATTTTGTTTAGTACCAGTCAGTTTCTTAAAGCTGTCGACCTGAACTGCAAATGACGTGTGGTGAAAATAGAAAAAGTGGAAGAAGAAGGACAAAAGGAGAGATTTTGTGTCGGAGAACTTTTTAAAAAAAGTAATCTATTAGTAAGATGATAAAGATGAGGTATATCAAAACAAGGAAGATCTTTCTTGCTAAAAGTGGATATCAATTAGAAAACAATTTCTGCCGGAAGGACATAGGTGGATCAATGGATAAAGTTTTTCACTTCTTTCTTTATCTCTTTGCCTTGGCCCATCCTAGTAATAGGCTTAGATAATAATATTGATAGCACTGAGTATCAAACGTTAATTCCGTTTATCCATCACGAAATTTTTTTTAACTTACGAGTGTTTATTTTTTATGTTGTTTTGAGCATTTACGTATATGCTGAAATACAGTGGGTCAAGCACAAAGACAATTTACTGGTTGACAGTCAACAATCATAAATTGCAATCCTTGCATCCAAAAAAATTTGGAGGTATTTTTTTTTTGCTTGATTTTTATGGTTTTGAACTTGCTATTTTGGTTTATCTCTGTTTGCTAATGTTACTTTTCCAACATATTTTATACCACTATACTTTTAGAAAGGCAGTCAAATGTAAAGTAAGGGCATTGGAATTTGATATCGTCTGGATGGGTAAGGGAAACATATAGGCCGAGAAGGCAATAAATTCTCCACAAAATACATTTATTATTAAAAAATTCATCACATCTAAGCACTGAATAAATCACATCACACACACTAATATTTATGCAAAATGTTCGACAAGACAATTGTGACATCTCCCAGTGATGCATTTGTGCGAAATGGAAATTGAAATTGAGTATACCTTTGTGGAGAAAGGTGAAATGTGAAAACGATTTCGTCTAAAGTACTTAATTATTAATATCACTCCATACTTCTTTTTAATTATTCAATTTCACTACTACCACCCTTTTTTTCTCACTCTCCTTTGCCGATAAAAAGACCTGGAAAATCATCGTATTGTTGATCAGTATGACAGTAATAAAAGATTTCTTAAGTACTGTGCAAAATTTTGTGAAATTCGGAGTGTCATTATTTTATTGGCATGTTATCTTCGGAAGTATTTATCCGAATATCTGTTGCACGATGATCATTGCTTAAGAGAATTTGAAAGAAAATTAGATGATATGAACACGACCTACAAATACTTAGTTCTATATTACAGTTTTCATGCTTGTAATTTATGCTACTGTTTGTCCAAGCTTCATAATTCATCAAGTCAATTGTCAATAAGCAACAAAATTAATAAGAAGGAACTTTGAAATAACCTTGTGAGCTAAATTAAAATAAAATAGAAATGAAATATTATCTAGGCAAGTTTTGGCCATCTTTTCTATCCTAAGAATTTGGCATTTTATCGAATAAATGAGATGAGCTCTGAATTCGATAATTTGGAATTCACCACCCATTATTTAATTGTTTTTGAATTATGCGGAATTAAGAAGATACTCAATCCTTTCTTTCTTTGTCAGTTTTGAAGAACTTGCCTAAGGATTCTCATTTCTTGTTAATGAAGCTTCAATGCGAATGAAGACTAGCTTTCTCAGGAGATTACTGGAATCGTGCGCGAGTAACAATTCGATTTCGAAGCTGATTAATTTGGCTAAAATGAATTCAGCGAACACCTAGAGCACAAACGCATCTTCACTGGATAGCTCCATGCTGATGTGTTCCTTTTCTTTTCGATTCATCATTAAGTTTGGAATTAAACACATTTAACTCTTACTTCTTGAGAAAAGAATTCTAAAAGGCGGCTGTTTGTAACTTACATGATCCGTCTGTCAGGTGGATATCAGTATAAGATTTTTATTTGCAATAATTTTTTAGTAGTAGCAACACCACTAAAAGTTGTGAAGTTACTCTCATATCTAATAGCGTTATATTGTCAGTTAATCTTTTAATATTTTTAAATCTCATTTTTGATGCGAGTATAGTCACAGGAGTCACTCATAGTTTAGTTTTTTTCCGAGATAGTTTTCATTTTAATAGAATTTTTAGTGAAATAATAGTAAATCATACAAATGCAGGTAGCAGTTATATCTCTTCAAATGTTGCATTTAAAAAAACAAACAAATGAGGAAGGGAATGAACTGATCACTGTTGTTTAACTTGTTAAAAAATCGTTTTTAAGATTTTTCCCTTTGTCTGTCTAACAGAAAAAATCAGATCTAAGAAAAGAAGTGAATTTATTCATCCATCAGACTTCATTTAGCATTTGCTGTTACTCACCTTTTGCACTCAAAAGTAAAATCGAAACTAAAATGGCTTCGTACAAGTCTGTAGGGTGTGCCAACCTTCCCTTTTTTATTCATTTCATAATTAGCGCTACTCGTGCATGAATTAACAAAGTTTTTCAATGAATGTTCCATTTGTGTAGCTGTACTGACTATCTAAAATTCCTTTCCAAAGTGCATTTCAAATTTTCTGTTTTTATTTTGTTCACTGAACTTTCTTATACAACACACGCCAGCAGTTATTAATTATAAAACACAGTTTTGTTGGTTGCGCCAACACATATAGACTCATTAAGATATGTGAGGATGACAGGTTGTCAGATATATTTGACAAGTTGTCTATTATAAAGCACCATTTATTAAGTTCTCTTCCTTCTTAATTTGGCTCATTTCTGATTCATTTCATTTCATATTTGTAAAACTATCTTGCATTATCGCTGGCTCCTAAAAGTTATCGTTTCATGCTCTTGATGATCGATCGGAAAATGTTACTATTGAAAATTAGAACCGTTAATTAGTACTGCTACTGTAACTAGTTCGTTACAGCAATGGTTCACTGTAGATGCATTTTCGATACTTTGATCAAAACTAAAATAAAGGTGAATTATTGCCGTATGGGATAGTATTTCACTATGTCGATAAATCATCATGGAACGACGATTCGAAGATGACTCACTGGTGAATCATTTCGAAAATATAAAATATCATTTACTTGCCTAGTTAATTTTAATTTTACGATTTACAAGGGTGCTGACAACACTATCTTGTGTCCTTCCGCAATCCACCCTTCCGGCTCCATCCAGTTTGTCCGCACATTTGCGCTAGTAATTAGGAAGTACGAATTTAGTATAAATGGTGTTATATTAAATGAGTCAGTTAGATATTATTAATTTAGAAGGGTTATTATAAATGAATTAAATTTTAAATGGTTAGAAGTTTGGCTCGTCGATCTTTCCTGTACTTCGCTTTATTGCACTTATGGCCCCTTCATTGCAGATGTCTTCCTAGAAATCACTTTTGCTTCATCAAGTTTCTAGCTTCATCATCATTCCTGTGATTCCGAGCACTGCTCGAGGCGTACTTCGATGTATTCAATTTCATTTTAGAAGTTCTGTGTAATGTTTGCTACTAGTCTTTGAAAAAGAATCACTGCATAATTATTGAGTGGAAAATAAGTTCTATGTGCGACTAATACTTTTATCAAGGTAGCCATTTCTCATTGTTGAGCTTAGATATTTAATTACAGGTAGATGAGAGGAGGCTATTTACAATTTTGAAGAAGTTATTCCAGTCAACTGGAATTTATCCAACGCTTTCCTCATTACTCCTCAAATTTTATTAATTTCTTGCTAAAACAGAATACATCACGAAAACTAATAATTAATCTTCCAGAACCACATTTCTCTTCCTTCTTTCTTACTCTTCTCTTTTGCCACTTTTCCATCGGCAAAAATCTAAACAATACTTTTCCTCCTAAGAAAATTCATTAGTCCTTTTAGTTAGAACACAATTTCAAAACGTTTCTCTCAATTGTCTGCATAGCCATTTTAGTTTTTGATGAACATTTTTGATTTCAACTTGCAAATCAATTCTTTTTTATTTCATAATAACCGTTTCTCCACTTTTTTAATTTTAATATTTTTTTGCATTTTAATTTAAAAAACTTTTCCCGTAGCGATCTTTATCTTACCATTAAATCACCACTTTTTTTTCTTATCATTAAAGCCAATTCGTGTCATAAACCGCCCAAATATTCTTGCAATTTATTTAATTCAAAAATAACATTTGTGCAATCGTCTTGATTCTGAATTACTTAGAACGGAAATGAAGCTCATTGTTAAAAAAGGTTTTTCAGCGTTTAAAATCTGCTGATATATGGCTGGCTCATAATCTGGTGATGTATATAACTTTTAGTACAATTTATTTTATTTTTTGAAGAATAAATGGTTTAAATAGGGGATAATGTATTTAATTTCTGAGTATGAGAGGTAAGAGTTATTATTCCTAGCCTCATTTCTTTTTTTTTTTCGATCATGGAAGATAGTTAAGCTTAATCTTCAGTCTAATCCAAAAGCTTAATATTCAGCTCAGTTTTAAATTCTTCAAGTCTAATGTTTGTTCTAAAAGCTGATGATAAATGAGTTTTCTTATGTTTAGTTCAATTGAGAGCAGCTAATTTGATCCAAGCTGTTATGAACTACTTTAAAAAATTTGTCTTTTTCATATCAGTGCTACTAAATAGATCTTTCATCCTCCTTGTTTATGTGACTGAGACTCTGGAAACTTAGAAATCTATCCGTCACTTACTTTTATTTTTGAAGTTTCCACATCATGGATCCGTTTGTAGAAAGTTCAATACAATTGCTTTCCATAGATTTTTGCTGCACATTGCTGTTTAGCTGTCTGGAAGATCGTTGTGCACTGAATCTTCGGTGATATCTTTTCAAGAGCTGATGGATCACTTTTTTTGATTAATGTTATTAGTCAGTGCACACTGACTTCGGCATAAACAAACTAAGGCCTATAGTCGTATATCGCCTAATTTATCCATTGCTAAACTGCTAAAGTAAGCCTAAGTTGTTAGACTGAAATTGGTATTACTTTATCTCCTTTGCATCTTCAGTCAGTAAAATCGAGTCATCATCCATTTCTTTCGTTCCGGAAATATTGAAACATTTGCGTTCTTTCCGCGAAAAAATTTTGAATCAACAGAATTTTTACAATAAGCGGCGTAATTTTTATGGTTTGAACGTTGTAGTACACTGCACGTTTTCAGACTCAAAATTTTCGGCATTTTAGCGATGAGTAGGACATCGAATCAGTCCTTTCTAACTTTTTCTTAATCGAATATTTTTCATAATATAATTACCTTCAATTCATTAATTCATTTAACCTTAAGCTGTAATACTTTTAGCTTACAGCATAGATTAAAAAACATTGGTCTAAAATCCTTATTCTTTTCCTCACTTTAAGAATAAATGGATCTTCATGGATGAATTCTGGTGGATTTAAGTTCTCTTCTGGTTCAACGTTCGATGCACTAACTACTAAGCTGTGAATTATCTTTTCTCTTCCTTTTCCTAAAATTTTCTCAAGCAGTTGGTTATTTTTAAAACCGAAAAAATTGAATGCATAGACAGTGATGAATCCTTTGACATGCCTAACCCTTACGAAGAACTACTTGGGATTCGTTTTCAGTAAATCTTTTGCTAAAAGCTCATTTTGCTGCAACTTTTTAGATCATTTTTAGCTTGCAAGGTGCAATAATTCTGGGAGGTATTTATGTTCTAGTGACTAAATTCCTCAAACGTCCGAGAAAAGGAAGGGCTTTCTCAGACACGTTTTTTCTTTCAGTCGTTATCAGATTATGCAATAAGATTTTGGAAACCTTAATATCATCTCTTGCGCAAAATATCAGAAAAATTTTTTTCATCTAATTTGCCTCATAGATTGTAAATTTAATAAGTTGAAATCATTTAGCAGATTTATTTGCTGCTACAAGCATCAATTTTAATTTAAAGATATTTCGTCTCTCATTAATAGATTTGTTAAGTAAATATGAGAACACTGGAGAAAACAAAATTTTAAATCAAATTTCTATATTTATTTATTTTCAGAGTAGTTTTCTCTTCTTGACTTTATATTAACAAGGAAACATTAAAACCAAAAGTATTTGATATCTCGAATTTACCGCATTCCGAAGCGCATTTTTAAACAAAATAGGCTTTCAAATTCTCAGTAATATAAAAACTAAGTTTAATGCGAAATAACTAACTTGTAAGCTTTATGATATTTATGGGATAAAAGCACACAGTAGGTAAAATGATTTTAAAAAATATGAGAAGAATATGCTTGAAAGAAATGATTTTACAGCGCTTTTCTTTGGAATTAAGAAAAACCAGATTTTGGAGATTGGATATGCTTATGTTAGCAACATTCGGGCTTTTTGAACTTCAATATTGCTAATTCAAATCAACGATTTCGTGATCTGAAAGGGGTTAATTAGAAAATTTTTATCACAAACTTTTAAACTAGCTTTTGGGATTGCGACGTCCTAAAGCGATTACATTCTAGGACAATGAAATTTATAAATACTCACTATTTGTATTTGTGTAATTCCAGAAACTTCTAGGGAATAAATTAAATAAAATAGAAAATAAATTCTGCAGAAAGGCTTCGAGACAATTTAAATTTTTTTTAAAATTTTTTTACTACAAAATCTAAGAGGAATTTTTTAGCGACATAAAATTTGCATATTCAGAAAATTTCTCATATAATTTAATTTCTGCAACATCTAGAAAAGGATTTTTCCATGCATTTGTTTCACCCTTGAAGATAGAAAAATCGAAGTAATGCACGTTTTTCGAGGAAAGTTTAATAAATGTGAATTCGTAGACAAATTTTTACACTCTATGTACTAATTCTATCAGGAAAAGTTTTGTTACTGACTTGGAGATTATGTCACTATTTTGTTTATCTTAGTATGCTGAGATAAACAAAATTTTATTTCTAAGTCGTAGGACTTCATAACTGCCATGCTTTTTCACTGCTACCCCACTTTTTTCACTTTTTAATTTAAAAAGCATATTGAATGGATTTGAAATTGGATGATTTCCCTTACTCCAAAGTTTTTGAGTTAGAATAAAAAGTCCAGTGTTCACAATGAACAGTTTCGGTGTATTTGTAGTTTTGCAAATCATTAAAATAAAAGGAAGGATGAAAGCTTTTAAGGATTGTAGTTAAAATTGTTTTAAAATTTGTATAAAAAATTTATATAAGTGAAAGAAGCAGCAGACAATTTTCACTCGTTCATTCAGCCATAAAGAAGCATAAGCTCAGTGATTAATTATATTAGAGACTAATTTACTTGAACTTCAGCCGATTCTAGAAGGAAATACAGCTGACAGTTGTACTGTTCGACACTACTTGTCTCAGCTAAGCTAAGATTTTTCAAAGTAAAACAGCCATATAGCATCTGCTTACATCGTTTATGCAAGTCCTAGTTTCGTGTTTGAGCGCTATCTCATTTCTAACGCGATTCCTAAAGGTCTTCGTTCCGACATAAAAACTATTTTGTGTTGAAGTGTCCCACCAACCTATGAAGGATAGACATCTTCCAGACTAATCCGCTGAAAAAATAATCTAGCATCTTGGCAAGTTTTATTCTTCTGAATAGATGGCATCAATTACAGTGAATTATTCCACTGGATTTAAATATTTGCTATTGTAGTGCAAGAAAGGCAGATGATGCTTGGCCAACCATGAGGTTTGTTTACTTATTTTGACACTTCAAATGCTATCGTTTCCCGTGGAATCAATTGAACTTTCCTGTCTGATTCTTATCAGTAATAGAATCAGCAAAGGATAATTTTCAGCAAAACTGTTTTTTTTTTTTCGTTTTTGCCTCTCCCCTTCCTCCTTAGCCACTTAAAATTGAAAGCATTTATTTTGGAGCTTAATCTAAAACACATTTTTTTCATTGCAGATAGAGTAAACTGCCAAGTCTTGAGCAATTAAATCCCATAACCTTGTCTAACTTCTCTAATGGCATTTTTTCTAGGAATTTAACTTCCAACTTGTGTCTCTTTTATTTTCCGACTTCTTGAAGTTGAAATGTCTTGAAGACATAGTACGGATTGGAACCTTTTATCCGGAAATAATTTGTTGGACATATCATCGATCGTTAATTGATGCATATCGAACATTCATGCGTACTTCTAAATGAGTGTTTCCATATTGTAAAAGCAGTCTTATCAACTAGGGGAAAGATCAAATTTAGAAGAAACTGCTTATATACACTATTAAATTCTGCAGGTGACATCAGTTTAAAAATTTTTCTCACTTTTAAATAATCGTATTGGATTGTTGCTCATCAGTACCATAGACTGATGACAAATCAATCAAGCATTGTTTCAATCTTCATTTCCTGAATTTCTGTTGTTTTTTTGTTCGATAATGTCATATTTCTACACCAATGAAGCGTTCATTAATTAGATTTAAAATATCAAATTTGGAAGTATTCTTATCGGACGAACATGCCAACCTACACATGGTAATTCTGCATGAAAATATATCGACACAATATCTTAGATTGAAATTAAAGCAACTTGGCACTTATATGAATAACCAACTAATTATATTAATAACGAGAAGCTTTAAATTGCCAGCAAACTTTAAAAGTGTCATAAAGTTAGGGCAGAGCTCTAGTTGGGGAAAAGTGCGCATGCAATATTTCTTAAAGATCGAATTAAATCGTAATTTCGAACCTTTAAAGGAGTGAAATTGTTGCTGTTCTATTACTTGTCAACTTACCATACCTCCTTTGGCAATTTTATTTTTAAATTACTGTTTATACTAACAACCGATATTCAAACTGATAACTTTAAGTTGATAATAATGGCTGTAATCGTATTCCAGGTACTTATATTTCATATTCACACTGAATGTGTGTTTCAGGCTCTGAATATTCCAGTCATTAGGTACGTAATTAGCATTTGCCATTTTGTTCGCGTCGGTATATTGCTCGTTCTGTATACAAATATTAATGCTTAATTACTTATTTTTGCTAAGTTTTTTGAAATTGAATTTTGGCGATCATTAAGAGATGCTGCGAAAATATCGATTTTGCAAAAAAAGGTATAAATAGAACGATCTTTGAATAGTTAAATGATAAAATGAAACTTTCCGCATGAATTTCTTCATAGTTTTCGTAGTTGTTAGCTGGTATTAGCTTTTTAAAATACAGTTTAAAGTGTTGAAATAAATAGCCAACCATAAATTGGCTCTGAAGAGAAGGTTTGAAGAAGAGAGCCCCAAGGTTTTGATGCTTTTATTCACGCAGTGATGTCAGTACTCTGCAAGTTTAACTTCTCTTATAGTCCTTCTTCACACTATCACAAATTTTAATTGACAACAGTCTCTACTATTGCTCTGTCCTATCTTCCTGCTGTCCTAGAATTCGGAGTTATCCAAATACCAATATTAGCCAAGGATTGGACTTCATATCGCTGATGGAATCATAGACTTCCCTTTCAAATATCATCAAATTCTGTTCTTAAATACTTTTTTTAATCTACTTTTTAATTAGAATGGTGAGAAAAAATGTTTACTAGGAACGTTTTGGAAATTATTCTAAGCTACCTCATTTTATAACTTTTCCAATATCAAGTTTAAAGAAGAAACATCGACTAAATGACAACTTTTATTCGGAAATTTTAGTCTCAAAATTTTTTCAAATTATGTAAGTTTCGAGTTTTTTCTTGAAAACTTGGACAGTTACGTGTTTCCAGGCAAATAGAACAATTATTCAATGTTCATCCAGAGAAATACCGCAGTCGAAGTGGCCGATCAACACGAACCTCTACACCTGTTGATTTGCGCTCCATCGAATGTTATCGTTCCCGTTCAGTTGATTATCTGTAAGATAATTCTATTTGGCACCAAAACAAATGCCATGATGGGAGATTAGACACATTGGAAGTTCGATGATTAAAGCACTAATCCGTTCTTCTTAAATTTTATCTTTTAAATTTAATCTGAAAAAGAAGATGGGTTTTTCTATTTCTGTGTAAGGAATTAATTTAAACCACCTGCCCAGCAGATTAGACTGTAAGTTTATCTTACTAAGAACTCTTCAATTTCTTTTCCTAATTAATATGAAACGATTTATGACATCTGAATATTAATTGAAATGGAATATTTTTGACGTGACCTGTGATCACTCCTTTTTCAACAACGAACCAATTGGACTTTTCCAATTTGAAAAGGATCATTCAGCTTATTCCCAGACCATTTCTCAATATTTTGAAGCAGGCATTTGTATACGAGATAGTTTTCCCACCTTCATAATTAGAATAACTAATCTTATTATTTAATATGACAGCTAAATGAATCAAATAAATGCTTGCCCGTAATTCCTTCAAAGAATCTGAATAGTTTTTGATGGATTAAATGCCATAAGTTCGAACAGTTGAAATTTGTGGGCTAAATGTAAAAACTTGAGATTTTTACAACAATGATAATTGTGTAGCATTCTGTAAGAAAATCGTTTCGTACTGAAAAGAGTACTAGCTGCTTTCTTTCCAAATTAATGACTTTTGACTCCTACTTAAACTACTATAAATGGTCTTAAGAAGACGAAAAAAAAACTATTCTTTTGAATGACAAAATGGCTAGTTCACTTCAGCAGTGATACAACCGCACCGGAAAAGTTTGTTATATGTGTATGTAGGCAAATGTTAGTTTAAACTGTGCTCGAGAGTGACGTATTGAGGAAGGAAGAGGACCAGCTGTTCAAATCTCGACAATAAGTACCGTCGAGCTGGTTCAGATAAATCTCACCAAGCGTCTGTTACTGCCTTCTGCATTCTACCCATTCATCTTCATCCCGAAAGTCTGTCACTGAGAGATTCATTGTCGAGAACACATCATTGATTATCTGCTTGAACACTTAGAATCCAAGCGATGATCACATTCCTTTTTTGATTTTCTCATAAATTTAACGAATACCAAAAATTTCTCAGAATCGATGACAAGATATTCATTTGATTTTTCGCTAGAAAAAAGAGTTATGAATGAAAAATTGAAAGGCGAGAACTAATTGTTTGTTAACTTGAAGTGCAGAACTGAGTTCCTGTGATACGCTTACAGGTTGCCCTTTCGGGCAGTTTTTTTAAATTCGGTTGATTACCTAACATGATTCGTTCAAAGAGTTTTCGTGTAATTTTTAATTCAATGAGACGTGAGAATTTTTCGTAGGATGCAAATTGTCTTCAAATAGATGATGGGCACAATCCATGATGCGTTTTATTTCTTCCTTCGGAAGATTCTAAAACAGGAAACCTAGCACAGTTAGGATGTGAGATTGATATATTGAAGAGTTCCTTATTATCAATTTTTAGAAAAACAGATCAGCCAAAAGATAACTCAATTTTAATGCAAACAAATATCGAAACTTAAAATTAATCTTCGCAAGTCTGAGGGAACACTCCATGTTCAATACTAATTAAGTATTTGCATTCTTTCTGAATTTTTGAATGATTTCGTCAAATTTATCATTTCTGCTTTGTTTGCTTGAATGATTACGATAGTTTTAGACTTAAACAATTAGATGAACTTACACTTCAATTCAGTAAACTTGTTCCTTTAGCAAACCAAATGATATTCCATGCAATCTGCTGCTATTGATAATTCAAATTAATTGATAAATGCAGGAATTCTGCAGGTCTCCAATGATGGATATACCAAATAGGGAAGTAACCGAAGTGAAGCCTAATAATGGATCTATCTTCCCGATGATTACGGAAGAAGAGGTTGGTTTTTCATAATTCCCATCACGAGTTTAATAAAATACATTGCTGTGGATCTTGTATGAGTCTTGTCAGAAATCATTTATAACAAAGTTTGTTTTCCTTCATACAATCAGCTTTTGATTTGATTCACGTAAAGACTTAGAATTCGCGTACTTAGATTCATTTCACGTTATTTGTTCTTCTGAGTTTTTGATTGCAAATCTGGTATTTCAAAACTTATAATTTACTAATTTTAGACAAATAGTGTGATCTGCGATGACATACCATCGACAAATCAACTACAGCGTAATTTAATCACAATTAATGTTTCGGGTCTAAGGTTCCAAACTTATGAGTCGACACTGCAAAGGTAAGTGAATCAAATTGTCTCTTGTCTTAGGCTAATTTCTGTTAAAACTAAATTACTAGCATGCTAAAAAATTAAACTATTTGGAAAAATTATAATTTTGAAGGTATTAGTCTTACACTACTTTTGCTTTATTTGTGTACTTAATAACGGATTTCTTGGAGTAACAAAAAATAAATTCATATAAGACTTTCACGAAATCTAATTTTATTTCTTTGCTAGCATCATGATTTGAATTTGTTAGTCTTTAATGATTGAAATGTGTTTTCTTTTCCTAACCAGATTTCATGGAATTTAATTAAGAGAATGCAGCCGCATTTCTCACTACGATGAGAAAATTGTAAAAGCCTACTGTGACATGGAACTAAAATTTCAAGCATTTTCCAAATTAAACTGCTAGAAACAAGCAGCACTTAGAATAGAAGCACGGATTGTGTGAATCGTTTCTTTTCTATCCGTTTTAAAGAATCCTTTATTCGGTACTCAACTAACCTTTTAATTTTCCAGTATTATAATGCTTCATCGATTAACAATCATAAAACTAGTGACTTGGAATTATTTTGTTTATTCTACTACCCAATGGAAACACATCAAGTTGAAAGCGAGCTTGAAGCTTAATTTTCTATGCAAATGCATTTAAGTAGTTTTATGAAATTATCACAAATTCATGTATGTATGCATTTTCGGCAACTGATATTTTGAATGTTATATATGACAGATATCCACTTACTTTGCTTGGCAATTCACTAAAGCGAAATCGTTTTTGGGACCCCAAGAATGAAGAATATTTTTTCGATCGGCATCGTACAAGGTTCAGCTTGATTTCTTTTGAGCTTTGTCTGATTATGCTAATTCCTTAGGTGTACCATTTCTTCGAACAACAATTCACTTCATAGAAAAAACTCTTAATGATAATGTTCCATTCAATGCTGTTAATTATGATTTTTTTAGCTTTGAATCAATACTTTATACTTATCAGAGCGGCGGTACTGTGAAAAGGCCAGAATCCGTACCAATCGATATGTTTCTTAAAGAGCTCAAGTTTTTCGAAGTATATCACTGTTTGTTTGGATGTAAAATTAGATGCAAATCAGATAATGGTATATGAATCTGTTGCAAACAAAATCACTGTTGACTGATAAGATTAGATTTAGGAGGAGGTGAAGAAACCAAGTTAGCATAATTGGGAACTTGACTCCACCTTACAGAGACACCTCATGGATTTATGGAGAGAGCAAAAGCCGCTTTATTTCTTTAGCACTCTCTTGAAGCCACTTTTCTTCTTTCTGCAGATGGGTGAAGAACTACTCGAAAAATTTTGGATTAGTGAAGGTTACGAAAAACCAAAAGAAATCCAGATGCCTCAAAACGTACTTCAACGTCAGTTATGGGAATTGATGGAATATCCAGATTCTTCATTATTTGCCCGTATTTTTGCGCTTCTCTCCATCTTCGTTATTAGCATGTATATTTCCTGAAATTTTATTAAATTCACAACGGTCTGCCGGAAATTCGATTAAAATTTTCATTATGAAAAGTCATCATAATAAAGAAGTGTCAGACGAAGTTAAATTTTAATTAAGTCGTTTTAAATGCCTTTGATAATTTAGTGATATTTCAGCTCAATAATATCATTCTGCTTAGAAACATTGCCATCAATGAAAGAAAATCCTGGTGACGTGCGAGATTGGTCTAACCCATTCTCCCACATCGAATTATTTTGCATTATTTGGTTTACCATTGGTTGGTTCAAACCTAAATTATATCATTTAAATTTCTAAGAAGGAAGTCTCAGTGATATAAGTATTTCTCGCTTCTTTTTTCTCTTCTTTCTTTTAGGATGCAAAATTTTTTTTCTACAAACATTGGTGCAGAGATAACCAAAGAAAGCAATTTTCCTTTTTTTAAACGATGGAATTAAAGATTTAATCTAATTACAACTATGGCTCTGTCTGTCAATTCCTCTTCACAAAGTTACTTTTCCAGAAAAATTAGAATTTTTGAAGTCTTAAAAGGATATTGAAGGGTCATTTTTTTCTTCTTTAATAATTAAATGGAGTTTTACCAAATGAATCTTTGTGCAGGATATCTAATTTTAGAATTGTTGCTGCGATTTATAAGTTGCCCAAACAAGTTCAGTTTTCTTCGTTCTGTTCTCAACATTATCGACTTTATTGCTATTGCCCCTTTTTTTGCTAATTTAGTGTGGTAAGCATAAGTTATACCAATTTTTTATTGCTTCGGAATTTCATATTAGAATAGTTGCAGTGTAAATGCTAATAAATATTTCAGTCGCATTATCTTGGCAAGTGAAAATTTATAATTTAAAGCCGAATTTAATCAGAAGTATAAGTTTCAGGATGGATTCAACCAAATCCACTTCATCGATGTCATTCGCTGTATTACGAGTTCTGAGATTAGTGCGAGTATTCAGGATATTTAAACTTAGCAGGTTATTATTTCACTTCCCGTTTTCTCTTGTCCTTCCTGATAATAATTTCATCTCACGAATATTGGAAAAAAATTGAGGTAATGTACTGTTGAAGAAAATAAAGCCGACATTTATAGGTTCCAGAATACTGGTCTAGAAGTTCAAAGCTAAGAAGTAGATTGAAAATGGTAGTTCAGAAGTTCAATGCTAAAAAATAGGCTACTGAATAAGAGATGGATTTAAGAATGATGCTTTCACATCTAACAATTTTTGCGGAAGATTCGATAATGGAGTATTTTATCGCCTTTCTACTTTCTAGTTTCAAGAATCATATTATAGACTAACTTTTTTTTTTACAAGTGCTTTCTTATTTCAGGCATTCAGTTGGTTTACAAATCCTAGGCAAAACATTTCGTGCGTCCATACAGGAATTTTGCCTTCTTATTTTTTTTATGGTCATTGCTTTAGTGCTATTCTCTAGTGGCGTTTATTTCGCTGAACAGAATGAGCCGAATACAAAATTTACCTCAATTCCTGCCTCTTTCTGGTTTGTTTTGGTAAGTTTTACTTTACCCATATAATTAGTCTATCCTTTTCACTGTTCACACTTTTTGATGCTAATTAATAGGATGTCTTACATTTAGATTCATTCCAGGTTACAATGACCACAGTCGGGTAAGTTTTGCACTTTATTCTTTTATATTTGTATGGCCTTGTTTATATGGTAATATTTATATACTCCTTAATCCGAATTCCAAGCCGACCGATTTCGGGGTCGTTTTGAAAAGAAGTACAAGTTGCAGACAATATTATATCGTTAAAAATTGTTTACTGAAACTACTAGATCGAACTAGGTTTGCTTATATAATGAATCCCAAGTTTTTGATGGGTTAGAATAAAATTCTCACTTAGCTAAAAAGTATTATTTGGTTGCTGTTGTTGCACCAAACCAAAAGAGATGCTAACTCATCCTTTTCTTTAGCTTCTAGTTTCAAAACTGCTCACTCATCTTAATTTCCACAAGCATTCATGACATTTCAGAGATGCTCTGTTCCGTCATCTCCTTGACATATTCATATACTAACTCAGCCATAGTCCTTTTTCGCTGCTTCTTTAACACAACTATAGCCTTATTATTTGTAGTATTTGTTCGAGACATCCATCTGAATTAGAGTTCTTATTCATATTCAGCTTAGTCTTGCAATGATGCCTTAATGATTTTTTACCTGCAACATCACTTTATCACTTTACAGAGCTTTTCTTTGTGTCGCTTAAAACATGTAAACGAGTTGTAATTATTGCTTGAAGAATTACAAACCTTTAAACAGTCAAGAAGTGAACAGTGTCCTCTTTCTGAGATTTGCATTTTCAAACATCAATATTCCTTTCAGCTTTTAAACACTTTCAAGAATCGTGGGGTTGCAAAAACTTCTGCTTAATTCTGTGCACACTTCCAACTGAAAAAATATGTTTTTAAAGGTATGGAGATCTGACGCCTACAGGAGTTTATGGTAAGCTAGTGGGTGGTCTGTGTGCATTAATTGGCGTATTGACACTTGCCTTACCTGTACCTATTATCGTAAGTGCTTTTGGTTGGACGAATCATTCAAAATTTAAGCGTCATGCATGAACAGAGCATCATTTAGCTTTTCAATGACTGATTTTTATGACAGTTGTCATATCCTTCTCTTTCCTTTATTTCCAGGTAGCAAATTTCAAACATTTCTATCGGCAAGAAACACGACTGGCACAGATGCGCGCATCAATTGAAGAAGATGAAACAGCTTCAAAAGAATCATCTAGGTCCCCGTGACTAGCATCGAGTTCAACACTTCCTCTCTTCTATAGCCTTACCGCTTCGATGACCAGCCTCACGGCATCTACCGGATCTTCGGATAGAGAAGACTGATTAAATGATACAAGTTTGATTAGCTTCAGCTAGTTAACTGTAAGGATCACAAAGAACTCTGTGTTTATTTCTTATACGGGTACTGCTAGACACTCAGGTATGTACTAACCTCTTTTTTTACAGTGATCTAAAGAGAACAAAACCTTTATAAATGTTTCTAAATCAACTACCTCGATCCAGAAATTTTGTCTTTACTTTGTCGCTTCAAGTACTTCGCGTTTTTCTTCCATAGAAAATTTATCTACTCTTCGTAGCGTTGCAGCAATAGTCGTTCTAAACTGTATCCATTTTTAATATATTTATATGTATATTGAGCTGTACTCGTTGTTCATAATACTATTTGCTGAAAAAGTCCAAAGTTAGCCAATGCATATGAAACCACGCATTATTCAATTGCTAGTTACCATGATGGTGGTGCAATAGACTTCCAATTAAATTACTTTGAAAGACAAAAATGACGTGACCTGCGCTAAAAGGCTTTTCTCGTTAAAGCAAAAGAGATCTCGTAAAGCAATATGAAGTTAGACGTTGATACCATTACGGAGTACTTAGAAAAGTAGGCTTAGCTATGCTGTGCAAAACACAAATTTAAAGAAAATAACTACTTACTTAATTTATACAATAGCAGATATCAGAAAAAAGCATCTAGAGAAGTTAGAAGCTAAAACATTAGCAACTACTTCGCGAAATCAAATCTTAATTTCAATTGTACAAGGAACCTTTTTGTCAATTAAATTGAAATCTTTTAATCCACTAAAATTGTTTTAAAAAAAATGATATTCCTTTCTTTGTGTGCTTTATCCATTCTATACATGCATCACTTGTATGGTGCAGAGTTTAAGACTAATAGCAAACAGGTCAATAAGATCTATAAAATTATGCCATCTTTTACTTTTTTTTCAAATATTCTTTTACTACTTGATGAATATAAAGCATAAAATTTTACAAACATCTTGGCAAGTTTATTTTTGCTGCTCATTTCATGATAAACAGTTTTATTATGATGACTCGATATTGATTTTCTAACTGTCAGTTTTGTAATACTTTGCACTCAATCAAAATAAATTTTATTGGCCTTTAAAGACCAATTAATTGGTAGCTTCGTCAAGCATAATTTAAAAACAGAGAATCACTAAGTCTAAATTCATTGCGTGTACACTGATGTTTGGAACATTTAGCAAAATTGCAATTTTATTTCACAGTAGTCGGAATCGGAAAAAACTTTCTTTTTTGATAACATTATATGAATAAAAAAAGAAAAATTATACTTTGCTTCAGTCAGTGATTAAGAAAAATATCTTCCCACTATGTACTACTCAAAAAGGAAGTCTTTTTTGAAACAACTTCGAATCATTCGAACTTTTCAGTGCTTCTTCTTTATCATTTCCAGTGCTTTATCTTTTTTCCCCAGTCTTCACTTCTGAATACTTTTCTATTAGTTTCAATACACCATGAAAATTTGTTACTTCTTTTTTATTTATTTCATACTTTATTTCTCAATATTTCTCCCCTTTTTCTTGATACTTCCATGAATTTTTTTCCATTATTTTTTGATAATTACATATGTTTTATTACTTGAATATTTACTGGATGCTTTCTAATAGTTGACAAATTTCTACTACTTTTATTTGTCACTTGCATTTGCATGCTCTTTTTTGACATTATAACTACATGTCTTTTTTCGTTGGCTTGCGGTCCGATTAATAAATATCTTTCTCAACTCTTTACATCCTTTCTTTTCTGACCATTTTATCATACGACTTTTCATTAATTTCATCTGTATATTGCATCTTTTGTTACCAATTGTTGCTTATATATAAAAATATATTAAATAATATATTATATATAAAATATTACATTAAAAAGATATGCTAATTACATATAGTTACACTAACTTCAAAACAATATGTATTATTTTTACCTTAAAATAATATCATAGAGTGGCAGCATAATCTCAAAGTACTGCTACAAAACAATGCTAACAGCAGTATTGCACGGTATTAAGTTAATTTCAAAGTAACATCATACAATAGTTAGGCTTAATATAAAGATAAATCTTCAATATATCCAAGAAATGCATCTTAATCTCGAAAAAATATATGGAGTCAATTTAACCCTTAATTTTCATTCAATCTCCGATCAATGCCACATAGTGTCAAAACTTAACTCAAGATATATTATGTAATTTTTAAGTTGACCCAAGATTGAAGCCATTGTAAAATACTAATATAACTCTTAAGAATTCTGGTCATAACCAAGTTTGGCCAGGCAGTAACAGCAATATTAACCTGTTGAGCAGGGTTCACAAAGTGAGAATGAAGATTTTCACCTCCATTCCAATCATAGTACCACAAAGTTGCAATATCATATCGTACCGAGACCACTCAAAATTTAGCAAACCGTTTTAAAACCTAAGGTTTGTTGCTGGTTTGCTAAATTTTACTGCTGTTTCGCTAAATAACCCTGACGCAACATGAATGGAGTTATCATGAAAATTTTATAGTTCGTCCCGATAAAGGGATGATTATGAAATAGTTGTTGTTTTCCCGTAACCTTTTGCAAGATATTATCATTTTATAAGAGATATTTTATGAATTTAGGCTCTGTTTATTTAAAATTATATATAAGCAACAACTAGTTACAGAAAACACGATATACAAATGAAGTTAATGATGTCATATAATAAAATGGTCAGAAAAGAAAGGATATGAACAGTTCAGAAAAACATATATTAATCGGACCGAAAATCAATGACATGTAGTTAAAGCAACATCAATCAGTATTATTTTGAAATCGATTTGATACTGTACTATATTATTTTGAAGATACTTCAAAATTATTCAGTGTTATTTATACTTTAAATGAGCGTTTTCTAAAATTGTTTTGGGGTTAAATTAATATTTCAAATTATTAAATTGAGGCAGAATAACATCCACCTATTGTTACTTTGGAGCTAATTGAAATCTATGTGATGTCAATCGGAGATTAAATTAATACTGAATATTATTTTCAAATTTACTTGGCATAGTCAGATACATTTTGAAATCTAATTGACATTATATAAAACTATTTGAGAGTTAATTTGGCATTATATAATACTAGTATACATTCTGCAAAATTATTTTGGCGTTAAATTTTTACTTTATAATACTAATTTGAAATTAAATTAATGCGACATATTTTATTTCGGGTTTGATTTAATATTAATAGAAACTGGTGATAAAATCTTTTATATTTAGTTTGAGGTTTTTTTCAACCTTACTTTGAGGTTAGAATTAACATTATACGCTGTAAAGATTTTGTACTGTGTAACTGTTCTGTTGAAACTAAAGATGAATCAAAGTTAACGGTATGCATCGAAGCGAGGGACTGGAAAGCGTGAATATCAAGGATTTTGGATTTCCCTTACCTGAAGAATATTTGAATGTTTTGATAGAAAAGAAATGTTTGTACCATCAGGATGTGATAACGCCAAGTTCTCTAGGAAGCAACATGAACATAGACATAGGCCTGTTAAAAATGAAACAAATTTCTACACCTTGGTGAGGACCGGTAGGAAATTTCAAATAATCATCTAAGTGTCTACGTGTTGTGAAACTTTTTAAAAATGGCTATGGAGTTTATGTAGTACAAATAACGAAATATCTGCACAACTGTAGGCTTGATTGAACGTACTTAGAAAGAGTGGAACAAAATCCTCAACTTTATAAATAAGGTTCAAACACAGGTAAGATAATCTTTTATTAATAAACACTGTTTTTGGTCACCTGTTTTTTATATCCCTATTTTCATGATTTTTACTTTGAAAACGATTTCTTTTTGAATGTCAATAAGAAGTAGTCCCAAGTCAAATGAATGTGCCGTTAACGAATTAAGTAAAAGGCAGCGAATTCTAGAAAATGGATGGGGATAAGTTAGCTTAGAGCAAGTATACTTTTGAGGAAAAAGAGATAAGCGAAATCTCAAGTCTCAATGAAAATAGGTACAACAAGACTAAGACACATTTCTATGTTAATCATTCCAGAAGTCGGCTTTACAGATCCACGTTTCATTCTAGCTACTCTTCTAATTAACTCTAGTCAGAGATCATGGACTTCAAAGAAGACAAGATTTCGAGAATGACCTATGTTTTCCAGACCAATATTCCCAGCAACAATCCTAGAATATTTATATCTTGAAAAATTGAGCATTGGCAAGGCGCTGTCTGAGAATTGGAAATGAATACACTGAGAATACACTGGCATATTCAAAGTATGCGAACTGCAGTTAAAATTTTCATTTTACCTGTTTTTCGTCCCTCTTGACCATTGGACTGACTGATATTTTGTTTTTCCAAAACATTTAGATCGCTTGGGGACGATAAATTAGCGTCGCTTTTTTCGAATGGATCATATATCAAAATACTGAATTCGAATTTTGGAATGGAAAGGCAAGAGTGTTGGCAGTTTTATCAATTTTCGTCGCATGCATTTATCAGTCTCAATGCCACTAAACCAGAAGAAGTTGGTATAACTTTTTCTTATTAATAAATAGGTTGCTGGAAAAAACAACTGATTTTTGTATTTTTCCAGCTTCATATTGAAA
This sequence comes from Setaria digitata, assembly GCA_003640385.1. NCBI lineage: Eukaryota > Metazoa > Nematoda > Chromadorea > Rhabditida > Setariidae > Setaria > Setaria digitata. The sequence goes on from RCAB01000003.1 coordinate 481,810, forward strand.
AATATGCGTAAATGTGGTTCTGTTATCCATCCTTTCCTTGCTATAAAATTTTTTTTGATAAATTGCTATCATATCAAATATCAAATATTCAATTTTGCTTAGGAAAATGAACTGGTGTCAGATAAGAACGGATTAAAACAACTGATGTATGTTGTGTATGTTGTTTATATGGTAGTATTTTAGCTTTTGATCTCAACTCAGTCGTGATTACCAGCTGAATTTAGGCATATAACCAAGCGGAGGAAAAGAAACTAACGACTGATGAAGAAAAAAGCTCAATACTGAATTCACCAGACAATTTGTACTGGATAGAAATGTAGTGCACAGGTGTATATTCGAAATGAACTCAAAATAGTTATAATTTAGATATTAGTTTTGTGCCTGCGTAAAGAACATGTAGCAAAGTAAGGTTCAGGAAGTTCTGTAAAGAAAATAAAAGCCTTGAAAATTAACGATGTGCTGCCTTTTCTTTGAAATCATTAGGCAGTTTATCATAATTAGAATGACTGAGCTGACTCAGTAGTAGACAATCAAAAATGTCGTACATGACAACTGATCACCACAGCTTAGCTTCCTGGTGAGAACAGAGTTCTAAAGCACCTCTCAAAGTTAACCACTTTATTAAAGAAAAAGCTTTTAATTGCTTGCTATCATCAGCTGAACCATTATTATATTGAAAATTAAAAAATAATGAAAACATCTGCAATTATTGGCTAGTAGAAACTCTTAGTGAAGCTAATTAAAAAGACAATTATGCGTTCGGAGAAATTCTAGAAGGTGGAAAATCTGAAAAAAAAAAAGGATTGGAAATAGCTAGGAAACTGAATAACTATGCCGTTAAATTAAGGGAACTAAAATTCATGACTGCTGAAAACTACGATTTCTCCTTATTCTTTCAGCTGATTCGTTTTCTTTTATAATTACTTCTCATCATACGCTGTGCTATCTCGTCCAATTCTCTTCATCGCATAACTGTAGCCCACCTGATCGCTATCAGGATATTCATCTTCACTGGATTTGGTTTCTTTCTTTTCATTGTCACTTAAACGTGGCTCCTTGATCTCATCACATATGATATCCTGTATTTCTTTGTCCACGTAACGGCTCAGTTCAATACTTGGTTCACGTTCTTTTAGTTGCTGTATCAGCGAATAAGCCTAAAGACGAAAAATTTTATCATTTATTCTTTTTTAGAATCCTGGAGATTCAGAAAACAAAATATTCCCTAAATTTCTTGAAATTTCAATAAATATGGACTTTTCTGTAGTTCGTCTTATGAACATTGTGCATAATCATCACAGCATAAATGTCACCAAGTCGGACAGTCCTACAAGCTTCCTTATTATCAGCAAGTGCTTCTAACTGTCGAACTGCATCGGTAGAATCCAATTCATAGATACTGCAAAGTATTAATTTCGAAGGACAAATTATGCTGAGGAAAATAATCTTTTAAAAACTTAAATAGTACAGAAAAATGACGAACGCTTCCTATTTGAATAATTTCAAAGTTAAAAAATGAAATAAAAAATTTTTGCTAAAAATACTCGAAAATTTTACGTTCTTATTTGAATAAATTCTTTAATATTGCCGATAGTTTGATATAATTCGACTTGCTTCTGCGTTAAATATTCATCGTTTTCGGTACTAATTTGTAGCGCTTTAGTAGTACAATGTAATGCTTCATTAAGTGCATCGATAGCTTTACCATAATCACGATAATCATCAATTTCAACCTAAAATAATACTTATTTAAAATAACTTTATTTTATATCGCAATCCAAGTTATCTTAGTCATCCATTCAGTTCATTATTATTTCAATAATTCTATAACATATCTTTTCGATATAAAAACGATAAGTAAAGGATAACAGTGTATTTTATTTTGTTTCGTAAAAAAGTCACCATGAAAAAGTGAGCATATTGGCCAAATTAATTTCTAATAAAGTATGAATTCTTATGTCCACAAGTTCTAATTCATTTCGTACAGTTGATACTTTTCTACTTTAATTTTTAGTTAACAATTCCGATCTATTTAATTTTTAGTTAACAATTCCGAATCTATAATTTAAAATAATAACTATTTGAGAAAATTATGGACGTAGTAATGAACTAATTAATACCTGAGCACAAGCTTCATAGAAGCTCGATAAGTGTTTGTATGCATTAGCTTTATTGTAAAATGATTCAATCTGCTTCATCAAAACGCCGTCTTCTTTCCAATTCAGTGTTTGCAAGTAATTAGCAGCTAGAATATAAATTTCTTTATTTCTCGCCGCTGTCGCAAAAAATATAATCTTCTGAGTGTCACCTGATTTCACTAACGATCGCATAGCCTAAATTTGATAAATCAATTTTGACTCAGTCTTTTGAAAAAAGGAAAACAGTGAGCAAAAAGCAAAAAATTACAAACGAAAACAACTATAAAAGAGCATAAAGTCAAACATTTGTATGATCTTTTCTTCTAGCATTGCTGAAATTAGCTTCAGGTATATTTTAAATTTCATTCCAATATCTGTCTAGAATTAGGGCGTAAATTAAAAATTAAAAACTAATTTGAGTGCTTCTTAAAAGCTTCCTTTGGCAAGTAAATTATTAATTACTTTAAATCGAAGAAAAAACATCCTGAAATGTTAACTTTAGGTTAATAAAGAGCGCGACATGACAACAAATAATATCAATTTAGGCATCGCAGTTTTTTCATATAAGTCAAAAAGAATTACTTCCAGCTTATTTCCAGCCTGTATATACTTTTTTGCCGCAAAATGATAATTCCGCTGCTGCACACAACATTCGGCAATTGATTCCAGAAGCTTTAACCAGTCTGCTTGATTTGGAATATCTTCTGAATTATGAATGAATAAGGCAAATTTTTTATACTTCAACCCATTAATTGTAAATCCATTAATTAATGTTTTTTAATTGGATAATTCACAGCTGGAATTCGACCAGAAAGCTAAAAGCAATTAAAAATCTCTTCATTCAAAAATATCATTCGTAAAAAAAGATTCTGAAACCAATTTAAACTATATTTAAATTACAATAACCTTTTACAGGTGTTAAAGCTTCCGCTAATGTTACGCTCATTGGGACATTTCTCTGTTTGCACAAATTAATCGCCTCCGAATACTGCAAATGAGTAATGAATGAAAAACACAACTAGCTTAAAATGGAATTCACTCCAGCGGACTAGGTACATGCCTTTTTGGAATAGGCTAAAAGTCGGACTGCTTTCTCATATTGCTGATTATTTTCAAAGAACTCAGCGGCTCGTTCAAGTGTTCGTGGATCTGAATGTTCATCCAGTTCATTGGCAATTAAGTCCAATGCACTAAATTGCTCGGTACGAAATGCTAGATCGAGAGCACGACTAATCATGCCAGCCTTAAAAGAAAAAAGCGAGCAGAAATAAAAAAAATAACTGAATTAATATAGGATACAGACAGGTTCATTTAATGCTAGATGGAAGTTCTAAAAATCTCAACTTTTTCAAACCGATTCAAAAATTTCAATTTAAAACATTAGCTACTTTCAAATTCACTGCAAATTTACAAAAATTAATTGCTTAACTGATTTACCTTATGATAAAGCATAACAGCTTTATCGGCTTGTCCTGGTACATTTTCGTAGTACTGTGCTGCTTCAAATAACTCATTCCCACCAGCCATCAAAGCTAAATTTGCAATTTTATCTTTCATATTGTGCTCCTGCAAAATATTATTGAAATGTAAATTTCCCAAAAAATACATGATAAATAAATAAATCAAAATTGTTTACGTAATAAAAACTTATGAAAAATAAGTTAAGTTTTTATTCAGTGATATTTAGTAGCTGACTACGTTACCTATTATTTCATCTCATCTGCTATTTCAGAAATAAAGACAGGAATTAGTTACCTTAGCAAGGCGTAATGCATTACTAAATGCATGAGCTTTCGTGAAAAACGTAACCGCCATATTTGGATCACCATGAGTTTCGAAGTACTGTCCCAAGTGATAGCAAGCTGCCTTATCACCAGTACTATGAGCTATTTCAACTGCCTAAAATTGATCTGTTGTGAAATGAAGGAATGCAGTGGGTTGCATATTTATACGTGGAAAATAAGCTACAGTGACTTCAGCATCATAGATTCTAGCAGAATTTGCAAAGTAATTCTTAGCTGCAAAGCATCTTGCATAATTTCTAGTCATAAAGGTGACATAAAAACTTATTCTATGCACGATTCTAAATTTCAAACATTCAAATTCAATAGGCAAAACTCTCTGAATTACTTCATTACTATTGTTGGAACAACAAAGCAGGCGAACAACTGATAAATAATCCTTAGCGTACTGATAATACATACGTGCTGCTTTTACGTCACCTTGACTTTCCATGTATTGAGCCCACCATTTTTGTATGCCTCTGCAATGATTATAGAAGAAAATAGATAGCGTCTGCATGATGCTTTATCAAACTTGATTAAACAAAAAATCATTGGTTTCCCCTCTTTTTTTCTAGAAGATCAATTGAAATATAGTTAAGAAGACTGACGGGTCTTTTGTTTTCTTCACATAAGCTTCAAGCATTTTAGGATGATCAAATAACATCCGTGGTACTTCGAAACGATGTGTGCCTGATTTTTCGTAGCTGAAACATTTCTCGTAGATTTCCAACCTCAATCCATCATCCATGATGTTATAGCAATTATTTAGGTATGCTAGTAATTCAGGCTTACTTCTCGATTGCATTATCAATCGAGCCTAATGATTCGAGGTGATTTGCATAATTGTAGTATGTATTCCGTAAATGTATTCTATCATGCTCCTCAGCAACTTTAAAAGCCTGTAATTTTTAAGTTTCGTTGACCATATCTAGATTATAGATTGGAAAATAAAATTGCAAATGGATTGCTTTTTCAATATTTTATTTCACAAACTTCATCCCAACGATTTTGCGATTGCAAAAGTCGATTGACCAAGTCATATCGCCCACAACTGGCAAAAAGCGCTTGTGCTTCATTCTAAAATTTTTTTCATAAACAAGCCTTTTGCATCCATCCTTTGAAATTTCAATATATTGCTAAAATACAAATTTGCTATTTGTCACGATGCTATGACATTAAAACTGACGAGTAGGCCAAGTTGAATGGCCAAGGTAGCTACTTGAACTTCTACAGGATCATCATTTTGCATTGATTTCCTCAAAGCACGAGCACCGCATGCGTGTCCCATATTTCCGAGACATATCAACGCTACGTCAAGTCGACGTGTTTTGACGCACATATGTGCCATATTTTCCCAAGCACTTTCACTGAAAAAGATCATAACATGGATAATGAGAAATTCTTCTTGAAATAATGTAAATTTTCCAATGAAATGGTAGTCAAAACTCAATAAATCCAAACCTTTTAATAAATTTGATAGCTTTAAATGCCTCATCCATCTTACCAACTGTCATATAATATGAGAAATTCATCATCGCCTGCATTACATAATTAAGCATCTTTAAAATTCAAAAATTTTCATTATTTGTTATAAATTGTTTCATTTTTGAGTTTAGACAAAATCGAAGTTAGCAAGAGAAAAAAATTGCAAAAAATCAACCTTAACATGAATGATAGTCAAACTTTTGGAAGCTTATGAACATCTATAACCTCTTTAGTTACTGCATCAGAACTTTCAAGTCCAATGAATTCACGAAGAACTTGGCGCAATATTAAATTTCCGATGTATTTTTCGTTGTCGTCAATTTCATTTCCATCTGTGTCCTAAGAAATTATTTCAAGCATTTGATACAAAATGTTATCAAAACTCTGAAAACCCACAAGAAGTGAAATTGCCATGTACAAAAAAAGTGAAACTGGCACTGACTCTTCGGACTGAGTAAATGTATGGTACTGAACAACCGAGTAGAATTTCCGAATTTCGAGATAGCATTTGTAAACCTTGCACATGCAATCCATCTTCCGATGTTATAAATATTAATAGTAAATAATTTGGTGCCTGAAAATTTTCAATCAACCAAAATATTTACTATAAAATTTAAGCGACTGAATAAGTGCTAAAAGCGCTAAAACTAAGTGCTAAATTAAGTTTTAGTGCAAGAGAAGCGAAAAAATTTTAATGCTTCATGTTAATTCGTTAATTTAATATACTGAAAATCAGAAGGACGACTATCCCCAGACAACAAAGTACTTTGAATAAAAAGTGATCGGACTCGATTAAAAGTTAAATAGCAATCGGACAACTTTCTTGGGATAATAAAATTTTATTATTAACTATTTAAAGTAAAAAACGAATTTCGAGAAAATTTTTATAACAGAAATCCAAACGTCATGACTGTATTTCATACCACCTACATTCGATTTACGATGATTGCCTTCACATATCAAATAACGCGAATCGTGATTATCCCAGCAATGAAAACCCGGCAAGTAATCCGGCAAACGGTATTTTGCTTGTTCCTTTTCGATTTTACTACAAAATTATGCAAAGCTCAGAAAATTTAAAACTGAAACTCACATTGGAAATTCAAATAAATGACTTGAATAAAAATAATTTAACAAATACCGCATAGCGGCCGTATTTGGTGGATTTACGGCAGAAAGCGCATTATTACCATCGACTTCGTATTGTTGCTGATCCGTCATACCAGTAATAAAATTGAAATTCGAAACAACGTCAGAATCAGCATCCCAAACCATAATACCAGGATGAATCTTAAAATGTAAACTTTGAATTTTCTACCAAATTTTGATACAACTTCGTTATTAGAATATCTCTACTATATAAGGATTGGTTATCAATGCTGGCTTAATAGAAATTACAAATCTGAAGATAGGGAATTCAAAAGGTTAAAATTTCTAACATTACTTACATTTTACATTTTCATGAATTTTCTCCCATTTCAGTTCATTTAATTTCCTCATCCTTCATTTATTATATTCAATTTACCGAATTTTCACATTCAACGTTTAAGTTCTAAACCTAACACCAAATTCATTTATTGACTGGTAAAAAAACAACTAATTAGTACAGACATTTTTGTCATTGTCGGTATAATACGTGAAACTGACACGATTGCCCAACTTGTTAAGTTTGACATGTAAAAAACACTCGAAGTTTTGTACCACTTTTGAGATACATTTTGGATGGTACTGCTGGTGTACTTCTCTATAAAAATACCGAAATTTATCAAAAAAAACTGAAGTAAGTATTTTAAATTACAAAACATTTCAGGCTGAATAGTTCTATACCTTGAAGATAAATCATAAATGCGTATAAATCCATTACTATTGACAAGACACATCCAAGAATTATTGGTATCTATCATTAACGGGTTACCTTCCATCTCTGGCATCGAAATTATTTGCTTTACCATACCCTAAATTTTAATATCCAACAGAAAATTTCTAAAATTTAACTCATTTCAAATAGAATGTCTAATGTTTAATAGTATTTCTAGCCTGAAGTTTATTTTTGGTTTAAAACATGTGATTTCAGAATTTGCCCAATATATCAAAGACTTTGAATTAAAAATCTAATAAATCCATTTTGACTAAGAACCTGGAATGTTCGAATCTTGATTTTGTCATTTTCAATACAATACACATTCTGCTGATATACTGCAACATTTGAAGTTGAGCAGTAGAAATTTGCTGCTGATAGTATTTTTAATTTCGTATTTGGTTCGTTAATCACCTCATACAGAAAGACCTAAAACGGGAGTTGGCACAAAAGTAAAACAATGCTGTTATGATGCCTTTTGGATAATCAGGTATACCAGAGGTTTAAATTTTAGTATTTTGGTTTTATCATCTATTAACTTTCTTTCTTTGAAGATGAGTAGAAGATGAGAAATAGTGATGAAAACTCAAAAGGATAAGTACAACTCCATGAGAGGAATTTCTTCATATGTTTATTAAAAAACTGAATATTACCAACTTGTTGGCCATCCCAAAGCGCCAAACACTTTTCACTTATATGAAGTCCTTTTACGGTAACTGATACCTGTATGTCATGTTTTTCCACTGATTCTAAGCAAACTAACGTAATTTTTTTTGGACCCGATTGAAGCACTGCTATCTGTAATTAATCAAAAACTTTACAACTTTTTCAAATTATTCAAAGATGTCACTATTTTAACTTATAACAATCCAATTTAATCTGAATCTTTTAAGACCTAAAATAACATTTTTATCTACAAGCACAAGAATAATTCTAATATGAGAAGTCAAGTCATAGAAACAAATTTAGAAGAATGAGAACTTGTTATTCACATCAATATAATAATTGCAGCAAAATTTAAGTTTGATGGTAATTTTTTAGCAGACCGGTGCTAAGCAGTAGCTTCTAAAAAATGTGAACAGTGAATATATTTGCTAACACTTTTGTTCATATGTGAAACAACTGGTTGCTCCTTCAACATAATTACAGCGCTTCCCGTAGAAACAGCAAGGATACCGGAAACTGTTGACCAACAGATCGTTTTAATCTATGAATGTGTTGAAGTTTTCAAACTTTAAAAGTAGGTTTAAGGATTGAATTTAGCAAAGCAACTTACACTGGAATCAATATTTACAGCTTCTTGAAGAATCCACTGCTTATCAATCGTTTCGTCGGTTATATGGGAATGTTTCCAATTAGCAATTTTGCCACTGGGGGTCCCACCTGATAAACAGTCTGAAATTTTTATTGTATGGAGTTAACGAGTTTTTAAAATTATTTAAATAAAACCACCAATAATTGGAGTTGGGAATTTTTTTTTGGTCAATTTTTCATAACATAATCATAAAGAAAAGTTAGTTTTTGAAATACGATTAGGATGGAAAAATTTTTAGGTACAGAAATCAACAATTCACCTTTGATATTTGAATATGATATACAAGTAATAACATCATTACTACTGAAACCTTTCGCTGTTCGTAACGAAACCGTTCCACTTTCCTCATTTTTAAAATCCCAGATTCTGGAATTTCAGAAAACTCTGTGACAAAACTGATAGGAATGAGAATTTTTTAAGATACTTTAGGCAGAAATAGTTTAATGTTGTTAATAATAAGTAATGTTGTTATTTATTATTACTTGACACAATTGTTCTATCTAAGCTATCTATTAAATTATTGTTTGAAATACAATTCGTTATTATCTGATATATGATGAAGTTTAAGCATAAGTTATTTAAATGATGTTGTAATGACTGACGGAAATGAATTACATTTGACGACTAATAATATCAGTAGTTACCGATGAACCAAATTCATACCTTATTTGGTTTTCGCCGCTACACATAGCAAACACGTCAGTACCCATTGTGATTATTTGAACATCTGACAATTTTCCACTTATTTTTACCTAAAACTGGCTCTTATAAAGTCAAAAAATTCAAACTCTTATCTTCATCCTAAGAAATAGAAATATCAATTTAATTCCGAACTCGAATCCATTTTCAACTAGGTTCTGGATAAGACTCGTTCGACCAGATGCTAAATAAGACTCCAGATTCATCCAAAATCTTATTCTTTTTTTTACAAAAATATTGAAAGAAAATGAAAAAAAAACACGCAACATACACGAATTTTTTCTTCAACCTTATCATCATCGAACAATAAGAGCTGATGAAGAAACAATCCTTGGCTTAAGGTTAACAGTAAAGCTTTTGCCTTAATGTACAATATCTTGATCACGATCACTGCAGTATCCATCTAAATAATACCATTTCACTTCGCAAATAAATTAAGGAATTCAACTGAGATCAGATCAAGTTTTTCATTCCATTCCAAAACTTTCAAGGTTTTCAACTTCAAATTCCAATTATATAATGCCTAGTAGAATTCTTAAACTTCACTATTTATACGGACGAACTCTTTCTTCAAAACTTTAAAATATATCACACCCGATAGATTTCTCGAATTTCACCATCATGATGCACTGCATAGATACCACCACTCGCACTGCCGATGATAAAATATTCATTTGATTTGTTTTTTACCTGAATTTTTGTTATATAACACGCTATGTCATATTTTCAAAATATATTCCTAGAGCAAAAGTTCTCTACTTTAAAAAAAAAAATTTCAAATTTCCTGTTCATTTATTTTTAAAATTTATTTCACAAATAATGAATTGTTCAAATTCCATCATCATGATATATTGCATAAATTTCAAACTAAGGATTAAGTCAAATTTTACTCAATCAAAAAAATAAAAATTTCAAGATAGTGTTAGGAGTATTGAGTGCAATAATTTTGCTTTCATTTGTTTTTCAATAAATTTTTAGAATTTCAGAATGTTTTGCTGTAGAAGTATTTTTTACTCTTTTATTTCGGCAACTTTCAAACAAACAATTAACGTTTGAAATGTCAAATTTCTCACCTCTGTCCAAGATGTTTTAGGATGAGGCTCCTTTCCGCTGCGGTTGATTTTAACATCGTTTTCCTGTGCGATTGATTTCCTGAAAAATTAACACACTTTTCTTTTTGGACAAATTTTATTGGTATTCTTTTTATTTGCCAAAAATTTATTTCATAAAATCTTCTTAAATTAGATTTCATTCAATTTCAATTTATTTTGTTTTAAATCTATTTAAGGAACAGAAGAGCAATTTTATTAACATACAGTTATATACTTGCATTTCAAAGCAATTTAGTTTTGTCGGCTGATTAACTCAAATTTATGCTTAATTTGATAAGGGCCCTTAATATCTATGAACCTGGATTTCAAGGAGTAGAATTGAATCTGGATTTCATTGACTTAGAATGAAGTGATAGACTAGTGCTCATTTAAAATTCTGTGACCAATTAAATTACAGATCACTGATTCATTCATTTGCTTTTCTCATTTTTACCGCACAATTTATTTTTGTGGAGCAGTCTTCATATTGTGTGATTTTATTAATGTCTCCCATAAACACAAACGAACGTTTGTGGTATTTTTCGACAAATACAAATTGCTTCTTCATTCATTGAACAATTAAAAATGGATTTGACTGCTTTCCGTTTGCCATCACTTATAATTTTCCAAAAAACGATGTTACCATCCTATAAAAACTCTTAGCTTTCAGCAAAAATCAAACTGTTAAGACCTTTTACCGTTTCCCAAAGTTAACTTATGTGATTCACAAGAACACTTTTAATTTAGAACTTTTAATTAAATAATACGCATTGCTTTTTCTCTTCCAAAAAACTTCATACCTTTTCAACAATGCATATTTTTGGATCTACACTTACACTCCATAGCATACATTGCACCTTACCACTCCGTATACTTCCAGCAGGTAGCGAACAATCTGAATCAAAATCATGACAATGTGGTTAATAAACGTAACCGTGAATGTAACTGGGAATGATAATATTTGACAGTGATATTATTAGCTATTTACACATACATAATCTAAGTGCAGTTCTTGATTCGAATAGTCTAAACAACATTATAGATATTCTTTTCATATGTAGTATCAGCTTTAATATGACGATACCTTGGCCACTTTGCATGAAACGAAATATAACGTCACCAGAATCCCAACTTGTTGCAATTATATCGACCACGGGATGCCAGGTTAATTGAGTAATTCGCGCATGTGTTTTGCGAATAGGCAAGTGGGCACTTCTAGTAGCCTATAAAATTATTTCCAACAAATACAATTAATGAATACAGCTATTTTGATATGATTGAGTACATGTGGATACTGAATATACAACAGTCATTTAATATATTTTCTTATATGCTAGAAAGTATGAATAATATGGATTTCAGGAGCAGTTTTAGAAAATGAAATAGTTTTGCTGGTTTTTGCTCACCTTATTTGAAAATATGAATACTGACTGAAATGTGCAGAAACTTCCCAATTATTTCAAACATTTTCTTTTATTTTAACATTAGTTCCTTACTTTTCGAGTATCCCTACTGAATGAAAGTTTTATTTTTCATTTAAGCAGAAAGACAGAAGCATATCTATTTTTTTAAATGAACTAACTTCTGAATGACTGTTATTTCATCACTTATATTTTGAAGATATCAATTACATCATTTGCTTTCGTCATCCCCCCAACTTTTTTCCCTTTTTTCTTCATAGCGATCATTTAAAAAATTATATTCTAATGAGAAAAAAGTAATCATTTAGAACTTTAGAAATAAAAAACTAAAGTTAAGATAAATACATAAGCTACTTCTATTGATTTATATTTTTCCGATTTTTTTTCCTTCTATTTGTCAACGCATTTCACCTAACTACTACTTATTACTGTTGTAAATTTACGCACGCAATATTATTTGACCAACAAGTATGTTACTCACTTGATGAGTGAGAAAATTAATCTCAGTTCCAATATTTGAATTATAAGTTGTCAGGGCAAGTAATCCACTAACTGGATGCCATTCCATTAATCCATGTTCAATTTCGCAGACACCATCATTAACATTTCCATCACCGCTCTCGATGCTGTCAAATTTCTCTTCCACCAGTACCGACATTCTCCTTTTATTTCTTTTATCACGAAAAAAAAAAAGGAAAATGAGCAAACAAACTTCTTCCTAATTAATCTTGGCATAATTAAATCAAACAAAATTTAGGAAAGCTGCCTGACTACGGCAATCTAAACTATCAATCTGAGCTTAAAATAGTTAACGATATTTTAAATACAGAAAAATTATATGCAATAAGAGCAACAATTTAAAGTATTGTTTGATTCCAAGTTGTCAAACTTCTTACTTTGCTTCATTTTACACACTAGACTCCAATTAAATACTTCAGTCTCTGCTATTGTCAAGAATTATTAAGCTAAATTATTCATTTCAGTGTTATCATGTAGTAAAACACCGATGTGTCGTCCCGTTCCAAAGAATTTGTATGAACACGCGTGAAGTGCTAGTTGAAATTTTAGATTAGCAGAAGTAAAAAACCAACAAACTCAGCTATTATCATTTCATAACACTCTCTGGTAATATGTTATTGTTTGATATTAATTAGTACAAGGTTATCAGGGAAAAGACGCTGCTATATAAAAGGAACAATGGAGGTACAAGAGGGAAGTATAAAAGATAAATACAATAATTTAAATTGCATTCTAACTCATCCAAATTACGACAGCGGAACAGGAAAATTCTTTTGTGTTGCTATGGTTACTACAATGTATTTTACCAGTATCAACAGTTTTAATAAGATCTTAGAAGACTTTTTGAACATCTTATAATTATTTCTGGGAATCATCATTTACTTAACTTATGTCATGAAACTTTCTAAATATTCTTAATGAATTACTGAAGGACTAGATCATTGCATAATATTAACTCAGTCAAGAATTGGAATTTTAGAATTTCAGTCAGGAGACGCGTTATTATTGTGCACATAAATTTCATGCTGTAAAGCCTGGTTTGCTGTGATGGGGTTTTGTTATTTGGTGCTGATGTTAATTTTCTGCATAGAGAAATTTAAAGAGAAATGTGGGGAAGTTGGGAAGTGGCGCGGAAAACCCTCTTCTGAAGATTACATTTTTTTCTTCTTTTAGTAGTGCTTATCCAGCTAACCTTAAAATAATGGTCGCACTTTTGCCGAATTCCTATTCATTCTGACAGGTACAGGTGGAATATTGGAATTTGATATTATATTGCTAAGTTTTCAAAGCAAAATGGAATTTGAGGTAGAAGTAGGAGTAAGTAAATAGCTAACTTTGATACCTAGTTTTTTTTCAAAATTTTTAGATTTGATTTATATAATTAATGATTTTGTTTTCCAGAGTTATTTTCAGTAGCAAATGGGCAACCTTAAATATCTAATATAGTCATAGGTTTTTTTAGATTCATGTTAAATTTAGCTTGGCTTTCACGATGGTTTTTCGTAAATTCAAACCGCAAAAACAGTGGGGGAAGATGGATACACGGATATTTAAGAATATCTTGTCAGCAAGGAACAAACGAAAAATGGCACAGTTTTCAGTTTCTTCAGCTGTAGAGGTTAGCAAGTCTTTTCCAAACATATTCGATTTTCCAATCTGATTTTACATTAAAATATTCAGTTATATTTCAGACTTGCTCGTGATTCATATTTCTTTGATACGAAGGAAAAATACTTTTATTTAGTTACATAAGCCCCTTTCTTTCTGTTCCATTGATTTCTCAAAAGCTTATTTGTAATAGTTGTCAGCATTAATTTAATTAAACGAAATGAGGGAAATTTTGCATTAAAAAAATATATAAATAATTTAGATGAATCTGGCTTTCCCTTAATTATTCTAACTCAAATTGATAATCGTTTCAAGGTAATTCAAATGAGAAGCATTACTTTAGCTTGCATTTGCTTAAAATGTATTGTTACTATATTAGAATTTCAGGAAGTAGGAATTAAAATTTACGATCCTAATCATCCGAACTTCTTTACGACAGAAGTGCGAGAACTGCCAGTTGTCCCGCATCCTGCACACAGAGTGCCACATCTCCATGTAATATTCTAAATTCCATTGCACATCTTTTAAGTCATCATTAAAATCTTCTGCTATGAATAAGGGAAAATATGATTACAAAGAATTATGATTTCTTGAATATTTCATAATACCTCAATTTAATTGCAGTGTAATTTTAGGAACATCCACTATATAAGGCAGTTAAGTGCTCGCTTTTCGATGGTACCGTACCATTCACTGATGGAATCGATCAGGCCTGTTCGCTTTCGAAAGCTGTCAAGAGAACTGGTTTTCCTGAAGCTGTTTTAGATTTGGTATGCTTGTGAATTTGCTAGAGAATTATACCATTTATTCGGATACAAATTTCATAGCGAAGTAACAGTTTGGTAGCTATTTAATTTTCTAACCGCTACTGTTTTCAATAATTTTAGTGATTTTAAGGCTTCTAAAATACCACTACCTGAGTGTTTCGAGGATCACCTCCAGGACTGTGTAATGCATGGAGAGCAGTATGATCCAACCTTGGAAAAACTGCCACGTGCTTTTGATCCTATCATTTTCTGGACAAATTATTTTCCTTGTCGCATGCATGGTACTCCCGTATTAACAAGAGGGTACGTTTCATTTTGGCTTGTGGGATTTTGAACACTCAATATAGATAGTGTGCAGGTTTATGTTTGGCAATTCAATAGCCCTATTGTTGATTATAAAGTAGGATTCAGAAGAAACTTATAATATTTCAGGAAAATAATTTTGGATAATTTGTTCCGTACCGCTCATCTTATGGCTTTGGAACATTCACAGTTATTAAATTTAAGGTATGTAGTTCTGAAATTTATTTGTTTATCCAGTGCTGATGTGATTTGACCATTTCCATAACATTCATATCATAGTGAACTGTATGGAAGGTCAGTTGAGATAAAACCAGAGCAATATTTATTGTTTATTATGAATGCTTATAATAACGCGTCTTTTAAAGAGGAGTAATTAAATTGTGTTGGAGAAAACCGAGTTACTTTTAGGTATGATCGCGATGAGCCGTTAAGTGCAATGTTACAAGCTTCTGACACAGGGATGGAGAATGTTCCGTTTGTTCTTCGTTCAGAACCACATATTATTATTCAGTCTGCAAAACCTATTACACCTTGGGTAAAAGCTGTGGGGTGAAGATTTTTTTTCTATGTTTGTTGTGTGTGGAAGTCATGGCTGTTGAGCTCAAAGTTATAATTTGTCAGTGTGAATGACTGTATTATTTCTATGTCGCTTGACAAAGAGGATAGAATAGAATATCACCCTTGTGCTCTAGGCGATATACTAAATTTTTCTTAATTTATGCAGAGACATTTCAGCTTCTTTTGTGAAACACAAATTTCATGAAAGAGTAACTTTTTGTTATATTTATAGACTCGCAGTTGATTCCTTTCATGTTTAGACTAGATAACATGCGGATACCGGATACAGCACCAGTTAATCCTCGCATTGATCTCACTTCCGATCATATTTATAACGATAGCGTAGTGCTACCACGAGCGAAGGAGAATCTTTTTATTGACACGGTGCTGTGGTGTCATGAACAAAACCAGAAATATCCCTGGACAGTGTAAGTTATCAGTAAATTATTCATACTATTTTAACTGCTATTTTCATTTTAAATAATAGCTAGTGCTCATTGAATATTCATATTAATGATGTATTAATGACACAGCTGCAGGCTTCATTTTGCCATCTGTATGCATTCTTCCTTTTTAAAAAGATGGAAATATATTTAAAAAAAAAAAAAAAGTGAAAACAGTAGATCCTGCAATGCTGAAAAGTTTGTGATATTGAAAAAATAAAAAAATAGTTTTGTTTGAAAAAAGCTATCAGTGAAGGAAGAAGATTTATCAAAATGTTTGGTGAAAACAGTTTATCCTGTTTTAGATCTTAAAATTCATATAAGTTATTGTCTGTATGGGGCTTTTTTTATTTATGTATGCAGAAGATCTGTAAGTTCAAATGTCCCTTCCTCTCTATTGCAGTTCTGCAAGAAAGTAATTTTTTTTTTCAGTGAGCAGTTGGGTGCTAAGGCGATAATGATATGTTTTGGGGCGGCAGTAGCACAAGCAACACGCCACGGCCAGTCATTTCTTGAGGATCTCGAAAATTACCCAGTTGTTACACGTGCCGTACAACTTGTTAATGGCCGATTGGATTTAGTAGTATTCCAACTGAATACAGTTGATTTGAAATCTACCAACGGGTGTAAAAATATTGTTTGGATTGAACCAGGTAAAGTTGTTCATTTTATATTTCCTGTTGATGAGCTTTTTTTAACTTTATCTAGTTGAGCAGCTTAAATTCAGATGTTTATATTTCTATATTTCTTATAACACAATTGAGCTTTGCTGATTTATTATTCGTGAAAAATATTGCAATTTCATTTTTTTAGGACTCCAGTTGTATAAGCCCGGGAACTTTACGAACAACACTGTTGAGGTTAAAGATTTAAATGTGAATACATTCAAGAAATTTATGGCCTTGTTATTAGTGAGGTGAAAACTAGTAAATTGTATATTTTTGTAGTAAAAGTTTTTTCTTATTCCTGAATACGTTGTAATAGTTGATAAAGCTTTATTTAATAAAACTGAAATTTTTGTTGTTATGTGGTAATTTGTTACCACTTTAAACAGTTCTGTTTCTTATTACTGGACACATTTTATGAAATAGTCACTCATTTTTCGTCTAAATATTCCAAGTTTTTATCTTATACTTTTTGATAACCCTTTTAGTTTACTTTTGTCATTTTGAATGTGGTAAGTATTATTAAGAACTCAGCAATTAGATTTATGCTGCTCTTTATGCTATTTTTTTGAGTTTACTCAGATCAGAATATGGAAATTAATACATGTTGAAAGCGTGATAGCCGCAACTGGAATCTAAATTTTTTTTTTGTATTTTTTTCACTCTCATTTTTTAGGTCTTACGTCAAATAGCAAGTCTGAATAGGTTTTGTTTAATTTGTTAAATAAATCAATACTTCCGTATAATGAGTGACTAGTGGAAAAAAGTAGGGGCATCTTTTTAATAGTGAAATTAAAACCGTACATGGAGGAACGGTAGCCAAAGAGTGAAATGATTTTGCAAATTCAATCAGCCATAGTGATTGGATACAATCATCGATGATGTGGAAGTAAATATAGCGAGCTTCTTAGCAGTAAAAAAAATAAAATATGCTTGGTTGATTGAAGAATTAAAGATATTTATCTCCTTGTTTTAAAAAACAACGGATGCTTTTATAAGATATAACTTTTTTATAGAACTCTTTCCAGTTTTCAATATTTGTTTTATGTCTGAAGCACTTCTTCTGTCGCAACATTTGAAATTTTTGCGCCGACATCTAGTGGCATTGCCTGCCAGTTACCGAAGTTTTGATTCGAACAGGTAGGTCATTTTGTGTTGGTTAATGGAAGATTTATTTGTACTAGCACTTGCTGTGTCATAATTTATTTAGATATCGATGACTTGTAGAATAAATTTGCTTGAAAACAGAGCGGAGTTTTATGATTTCAATATTTTTATTTAAGTCTTGATAAGGAGAGAGTAATGGTTGATTGGTTTTCCAATTTGTCGTGTTTTAGTTTATCACAGAATTACTAGTTTTCTCTTACTGAATTCTCTTTAAATTTAGAAATGTAAGTCTGCAGAGAATTTCTATTTATTTTTTGTTTTTTGATAAAACTCTGGCATAGTAAAGCTTAGTTTCAGAGCAGCAATTTTGTATTTCACTTTATCTGCACTTGATGTGTTGGGTAAGTTGGAGGAAGAAGTAGATGTGGAATTGAGGCAAACTCTTATTGAGTGGATCTATCGTTTGCAACTAAAGAGTGATTCTGGTAAGATTTTGATAAATATCGGTACCGGTAAGGATAAGAATATATTTACAAAATGCAAGCAGACCCAATGTTTCTTTTGGAAAATTTAATGTACCATTGATTTCTCAGTATTTCTTAAGAACCTTTCTCTGTCTTTCTGCTCGTTACTCCTTGTTTCTTGTCATCTTTTCCTTTCTCTACCAGTTGTTCTTTTTTATTTCTTTGATTGGGTGTATCCAAAATTGTGTTGAATTTCTCATGCCGAATTTCTGAATGTTTTAGATTTTCACTTGTAAAAAACAATGGGTTTTTGCGCACCGCCAGCACCACATTTTGGATTTTTGGATACCGGATGTTCCATTCTTGGTGGTATAAAGGTCAATCCTAATATTCAAGATCAGGATTCAAAGTCTTGTTCAAGCAAAGACTTTTACATATCACAGTATAATCTTGCGCATCACTGGCAGCGGCCTAGTATGGTTCCGCATTCGATGAGTTTCCCTCTTTTTTTAGCTCATACAACTCCGTGGGTTCAGGATTGTATGGCAGTGCGACATGGGGGACATTGGCCTTTCGAAACTCCCAATAATCGACTGAGGAATAGAAACCTGCTAGAAGTTTTGGAAGATCCTTCTGATGGTTCAGTGAAATTGTGGTCGGTAAGTGAACTTTCAACGAGGAAACGAATACTGGAATTTCATTTACACTGTGTAAAAGACAAAGGATTTGATCAGTGGATTTTAACTGATTGGAATGATGAAGATTATGATGTTCATAATACCGATGGAGGCGAAATAATGGAGAGAAATCATTCCTCAACGGACTCCGATATTGAACGTAGATACGGTGAACAACAAACTGGTTATCCGAATTCTCATACTCGTAAGTGCTGTCGGATGTTAGATGTAAATACTGCTTTACTTGAGCTTCGGTCTTGGAAACCCAAAGGAGAAAAATGTCGCATTCTTGCTCGCAGTGAAAAAGAATTGTATCTTTGTGATCTAGAAAATGGTGTTGTGCTAACACTCTTCCATCATCCTATTCATTCTCTCTCGTTCATACCTTATATGAACAATGAAATCGTGTTTCTGGATGACGGTGGCCTAATTTGGTATGGAGAAGTGGGTGAAAACTTTGTCCGAGTAAAATGTGATTATGATATTAAGGTTACTGTTTTCTCATATTTTTGCAATTATGTGCATTTCAAACTAGCACGAAGTAGAATTTTAGCTTTCGCTTGAAGTTAGAACTACATTATTTTTAGCCGGAATTGAGAGTTATAGATGTCAAGAAAACATTGCACTTCTGATTATTTATGAAGCATATATTTTTTAAAATAGCAAATTGAAGTTGCATCAGTTTCACTAAAGTGTTTAGCGATTGAGACATCACCACATTAAGTTCATCAAGTATTGATTGTAAATTACTTATAGAAATTTTCTTTCCATGTATTTCTTGACTATCCTGAATATATTGCAGTCATTAGCTGGATCAGACCATCCACGATTGATATACGCTGCTGGGAAAGGTGATGTCCATTTAATTGATTTGAGGGTTGGCATGTCGAATGGTTAGTATCGATGAAGAATTTTTTCTTAATTTAAAGTAAGGTTTTAAGTAACTAGGAATAATAAGAGTAAGTGAAAGTAAATAGGATCACGGATAAGAGCTTAAAAGTTGAGTGTATCAAGTCTTCTCTTTTTAGTTCTGAAACAATGCACTTGAAAAAAATGAGGTAATTTATAGGTGATGTGCTTTATTCTGTTCCTAAATATGACGACACATCACGGAACTCTTATCATTTCCAATATGAAGGTGCTTTTGAAAAGCAAACTATACATCATTTGTACAATTTGCCTAACTCTCCACAGATGGTGCTTGTCTGTACTTCGAAAAAGTAAGAATATTCGATATTTTTAGGATGTAGCTTTGTTATCATCGATTTTAAGCTTGTTATCAATTAACTTAGACATATAAAGACAGAAAGTATGAACTTAAAACAATTGGAAGGTTCGTGCTTGTGGATGAACGAATGCGTGGGCTTGTTACTTTGGAAATGGCTCATAGCATCTATCATGGCGGACATCATATCATGAGTGCTTCACCCATTCGAGATACTGGTCGAAATGGCACTATTTATCCCTTCTACATCTTGCAACACACTGTACATCCTGATATACAAACATTTTCTCTCTATCGTCACTCGGATAGCACAGTGTGGTCATCACTGGCAGCAATAAGACGACTGCAAGAGCCCCATTGTGCAGCTGCATTTTATCGCGAACAGCCTAAATATAATGTACGAATTTCACGCTTAGCTGAAAGGCAATTATTTGGTAGTGGGCCAACTCGAGCCATTTCCTTTTTGAATACTGATATCGATCCTCTGAACCAAAGATCGTTTTTGTTCCGAATGATGGATGATGGTAGCTTGTGGTACGAACAAATTAGTATTCAAGATGATCAAGATTTGATGGAGGAAATGCTGTGGAATGGGGCATCAAAAATAAAAAATATGCTTGAATCCACCAGTTTGGATATTAAAAGGTTAGAATTATCGGCTTTTTAGTTATTTCTATACTCTTATTTAGTTCATAATTCTGGGTGGTAAAGATGTGAAGTAACCACTGTTTGATTTCGAACAAATAAAAGTCCACATTTCAATTTTTGCTAATTTAAGGAGTAGGAAGTAAAAGTCGAACGGTAAAAAAAACTGCACATATCTATAAAGTATGCAGCTTTTTTGCATTCCACTTTTCCATGCTATTTTATTAATCCTGTAATTTTTATATTTTTGTAAAGCATATTTCTGATGTGTTTTTCTCTTTTATGTTTCGCATTTTTTTTGAACGAATACTTTAAAATTTTTTAGATATGATAATGTTCTTTCGAGAGATTCCAAATCAAAAATGAACATGTTTGATGTGGAAATGGATCTTGACGTTTCAGGAGACGTTTCATTCAGCACTCATACTGAAGCATTACAGCCACTAGATATGCATCCTGCAAATAGCTTTTCTAAGCCAGAAATAATAAGAGATGTTGTCGATGACCAGCTTCTTTCAAAGATTGTTCTGCAGGGCTGGGATAAATATTCCTACTGAGCTTCATTCTACTTTATTGTTCTTTCTCTGTTTTCTTCATGCTGCATGTACTAAATCTTTCAGAACTTCATCAGTCAGCTTTAGGTACAGAAATATTATTTACTATTTCAAGTTTTTATTGGGTAAGAATGAAATTTCTAGATTTATTTCTGCGGGGATTTTTGTTAATAACAGAAGCTATGAAAATAGTGAATAGATTATGACTGTGGGAAATGATTTTTGTACTGAAATCTTAAATTTGAGAATGAAAAATGTCACCTAGCGCATCTAATATATGTTATTCCTCAGTTTCATTTGTGATGTAATGTGCAATTTCACATTTCCAGGTCGGCATTTTGGTTTGTTTTGTTGATACTGCTCTGGAATACTGTGATTTCATTCTCTAGCATTTCTCCATACGTGATAACTCTTACTTGATCTAATGGATTCATATTTTGTTATGTTTCCATCTTTGCTTTATTTAATCTACGTAAACCTATGATAAAGCCTCATTCTTTTAATTGTCTCCACATTCGGCAGGTCTGCTTGTATTTCAGATAGGAAAATTTCTTTATTTACCTTCTAGCTCATTTTTGCACTGCAATTATGGATTAATTTTTAGAGTAGGGATTAGAATAAGTGTTAAGTGTGATTAACAGTTTTACCTGCTAATATCTTTGTTACTTGTTTTATATGACCTAACTCTGCCTTTTGCAGGCTGCTCGAAAGAAGCATATGGATTTCGCGGATCTCTTGGTTTTTCCACTCCATCATGGTATGAAACGAAAAAATGCAGTGATAATGATATAAATCCTGTGGCATGTGGCGTCGGTACTATAACGGAATGGTCTTTATATGACAGTGCTCACATTTCTCAGACTTATGTAGCTCTTTGTTCTCTTTTAATTCTTGGCGATGATTTAAGCCGAGTAGACAGGAAAGCTGTTTTAGAAGGAGTATGTTGTGACCAGCTAAGTGATGGAAGGTTTGTATTTGAAATTTAAGACTAGAAGTAGTTCCCATGAGAAAGAGTCTTGATTATATTATATAACTGTTTGATCCTCTCAGTTTATGCAGTATTTTCATTAAGTAACTTGGAAATTTTCCTTTCCTTCACATAGCAGATTTAAGAGGAGAAATTTAAGAAAATTGCGACAAAATTTCAAATTTAATTTTCCATTCTCTTGACTGGATAGAGATATGCGTTGTTAAATTACCAGTCAGTTATAATGATTTTGATGAAAATCTTTTCATCTGATTCTTCACAAATTAAAATTTTTGAAAATGAAGAGAAGTTAAAGTTTTGTTCGGAAAGAAAAAAAAAATCGTGATTTCCAGTTTCCGAGGGCAACGAGAAACGGAAAATGATATGCGTTTTGTATACTGTGCAATTGCAATATGCCATATACTAAATGATTTTAGTACAATTGATATAAATTCAGTGCTAAAATTTATTCAGCGATGCGTTAATTTTGACGGTGGCATCGGCCATGCACCTTTTCTTGAAAGTCATGGTTTGTATATATATATATATATATGATTTCTTCTTTTTGAGAAACAACCAAATTGAAATGCGTCTCCCGCTGTTATCTTTGTCTTTTTATTCTGAATTTAGTATTTAACTCGTTCGTTTTTAGATTTATATTATGAGTTGCTGCAAATAGTTTTTTGTATCAAATAGCATTTCAGGAGGCTCAACATTTTGTGCGATAGCTTCCTTGGCAATGACGGGACATTTATGGGATGAAAGTGTTCTGACGCATAAACAAATCGAAAAACTTGTCAAATGGGCATTGTGGAAGCAAAATCAAGGCTTTCATGGTCGAGCAAATAAACCGGACGATAGCTGCTATGCGTTTTGGATTGGCGGGACACTTAAGGTTCCTTAATTTTAGATCCTTGTTAAAAAGCAAATAATCCTCTTTATTGGTCTTTACTAATACAGTTATTTGATTGGCAGTTTATTTCCTGTTCGTAAATAGTTTCCAGCTTTTCCCTTTCCGGTTATTCAAATTCGATAAAGACATTCTGCGAAAGATGGCATTAACTGTACAGTTTTTCATAAATTCATTTTATATCATGATTTTTTTTTTTTTTTTTGATTTTTCGAGTATTTCGTTTTTTTCTGAGTTTTCTGCTTTGAACGAAATGTTGCTTTCCGATTTTGGACGCATATACTTTCGTGGATAAAGAAAGACTGCGATCTTTCATTTATTCAACTCAGGATGCAGAACTAGGTGGTTTTGGCAAATTTAGCAATGTTATCTCTGGTAAATTTTTACTGTTTTTTTATGAAAAAATGGGAAATAAAGTAAACACTTGCTTAATTTCATTTGTCCTTATTCTGTGTGAAAGTGTTCAATTTATTTTTATATGTCCAATTGCTGAATTCCGTTGAATGAAGATACTTTTTTCTCCTTTTACTTATTGGCAAATGTTGAAAATCAATGATTAGTTTTTTAAATTCTCGTATTTTTATTTGGTTATTTTATTGCTCAACATGATTTTTATCCTGGTCACTTGCAATTTTTTTTTTATAATTTCAGATGCCTTGCATACTTGCTATAGTATATCTGCACTTTCTCTGTTGCATGAACCTTGTTTACGAACAATATATGCACCGCTTAATATTAGCAAGCGAGCTGCTGAACATCTGGCTAATATCAATATGAATAGATAATGAATCCATTGCTAATGGATCGGTTCTAATTCACTGTCATAAAAAAAAGAAACAAATTTCGAGATTCTGATTACTGTATTTCCTTTAATAGTCTATTTTGTTTTAATAGTTTGTTTCACTTTGTTGTTGTGATACCGGTAACCAGATGAATATCATTTTATTTATGATAGCAATTCAGTTATAGCGCAAGTTATGGGAATTCTTTTTTCCACCTATATTGTAGATAGTATATATTTGTCAACATTTAGTTTTTAAATGCATTGCATTTATTTACGCCTAATGTAAAATAATATTTGATCAAGATTCATGTCTGTTAAGATCAGATTTTCCTTCCACATTTTTTGGCGTTTTATAATTCCTTTTTCTATTGAAGTATGGTTATCGCGAAACCTTCATTCATCTTTCTAATATACTTTTTTGATATAAGTTTCAAAGGGAACACCTTCATAGCACCCAATCTGCATTAATTTGCTGAGCGAGCTATAATTAGAAGGAATTAGAACAGGAAACCTTGTCAGAAAATTTTGCTAAAGGGAACGAAAATTTAGTTGAATGCTCCATAAAGAAATTCATAATTGGGAAGTCCACCTTGAACTAATGTTTGAAGAAAAATGAAGCACTTTGTCATTATAGGACGACTCTTATGTTAGTTTTATATTTACTTGTCTTCCCTTTGTTTCCTGTTTTCTTTTTTCTGTCACAATAAATAATATAATACATGAATTCTTGATGCTTTCACATCTTTTACACAAAAAGCATCTGTCTTACAGTCATGAAGTGGAAAAATCCTGAGTATAAAGTGCAAAGAAAGTTAATTCCGAAGTATGGTTGAAAAATAGAAAATATGTGTGAAATGATTTCCATCAAGGCGTTTTTGAATCGTAATGTGAAGTGAAACTGGGAGCAACGCAACTATTTGTCGATCCAAGTATCTGTTTTAAAATAGGCGTGGAATATTTTTCTGTAAGGATTCCTAAGGCACGATCATATCTTAGTGGGTTAGTTAATTTTAAACTGATTGGCTGAATACCTAATTATGAGAAATCTTGCTAATTTTCATGTATGGAGCAGCTTATTAAGAACTTCAACAAAAATTTTTGGTCCTTTAAACACACTTGAAAGTTTGTTGACGTCTTAACCCAAAGTACAAAGCGTTTTTGTAAGCCAATTTTATCGGAACATTTGAAGAAAAAAATTGTGTTGCTTACTCTTTTTATTTCAGTTCGATATTATTTGTTACTTTTATCATTTTTTCCCCAAACTTCACTTTTTGAAGAAATGCTAATAATTTATTTCAGTAAAGTCCCTACCAATCGAGATTATTAATTTTGCAGAGGATGGAATTCAGCTTTATCATAAGTTTTTTTTTTTGCAGAAGCAATATCCGGAATCAAACTTTTTATGATAATTTATGCTAAAATGGAAGCTTTTTTTCCAACAGTCTAAAATATGTCTTGTTTTTCATAAAATGAATGAATAAAATAAAATAAATTGGACAATTGTCAAGTACATTGCTTCCCCCAAAAAATTAATGTTCGTGTTTGGTGGTTTTTGGTTTTGAAGTTGCTATTAATTATCATATTGCAGTTGACTCCGCCATAATTAAGGCTATGCTATAATTTTCCTATAGATCATAGTAATTGGAAAATTCTATAAAAAAAAAGGTTTGCCCTACTAATTATATGTTCATGTCGAGAAAAATTCTTGAATATTATCATTATTTTAAATATTTAACCATTGACGACCATACTCGGAACTTTATGGTTGCCTTTCTTAAATTTGTGCTGCTTGATTTAAGTATTTAAAAGCATTATTTTATGCATAAAAAGCATCTTTAAAAAAAAAATGAATCTTGCGTCCAAATAACATCGTAAAAATTCAAATTTAGATTTACGGAATAAATGATTATAGAATTATTACAGTCAGTTTGAAATTTTAGCGTTTTATAAAAGTTCTTAGGTATACAGTGTAGAATTTTTGCAATAAATTTTGAATGATTCATTTTAAATCATATATGATGTATATTTAATTTACAACCTAGCATTCTCCGTTCCTCTTCTCTCCTCCTTATAAGTGGAAAGTTTCAATCAGTTCCCTAGTTAAGTAAACAGGAATCTTGTAAATACTGCTTTTGACATGATCTCATTTTCCAGTCTTATTCCTCCTGACATTCAAAATATGCTGATTGTTAGACGGCAGTTTTAGTCTTGTAATNGTAAACAGGAATCTTGTAAATACTGCTTTTGACATGATGTCATTTTCCAGTCTTATTCCTCCTGACATTCAAAATATGCTGATTGTTAGACGGCAGTTTTAGTCTTGTAATCTGTTGCATCAAATTAATAATGGTTTGTTTTTTATTTCGCTCCAATGGTAAAACAATTTGAAATATCTTCTTTAAAGCGAAAGCAAATTCTTCCTTCACTTATGAATGTAATAGACAAAACAATGTCAAAAATTAATTTTTTTTGACTGACCTTCATACGAAATTACGATTGCATTTCGTGCTTAATTTTATTACTGATCTTAGTGAATGTTGAATTTTATAACATTACATTCATCACATGGATTAACTTCCTTTATTGATATCAGTGATCAAATAATCGCTGCTAATAATAGACTTAATTTTCAAAACCAAATAGTAGATTGCTAATTTTTATTTGTACTCATTGCAGTATCACAAGAAAAGTCAATATAAATTCCGATGCGATAAATTGGAATGCAGCATTCCACAACTGTTGTAATCGCTGGATTAAATTTCATCCTCTAATGGGTTTTTTCTCTATTATTTTCTTGAAAATGATCGTTAGTTCGACGAGAATCGTTTATTACTGAATAGGATAAAAAGGACACAGTGACCTTAACTTTCAGGTAGTTGTTTTTTGTGACTCGAGTTGTTCCTATTGAAACTTGTCTGTGGCCTATTTGGTTACATTTGCCCCACTAGTGGTATTAGCCAGCAGACTAACCCTTTATGCAGTTAGCCCTTTTCAAAAATAAGTTGCAGTTAATTTCTCGAAGATTCCTCTCCCAATTCCTTCTGCACTAGTTTATTTCTTTTTTCTCATCTTTCCGTGTCGTATTGACGCGTCTGACCCCTGCAATTGACCCTTTATTTATCATTGATAGAAACGCTTAAACGTTGCACATTCTTCCATTTTAGCTTATCAATAAACATGGAATTAACAACAAAGCACTCAGTTTAATTCCTTTTTCCTTGACTTTTTATTGGTTGACCAAAGTATAAACTAAAGGGATGGATTAAAAATGACGACTTGTTGTAAACAGTAAGCAATTCTGTTTTTCATTTTGCCAGCACTTCTGATTCAAAAAAAAGATTCAAATGTTATAAAAAAGTGTTGCTTAAGTTTACTGGTAAAGTGAATAAAAAATTGCAACTGAATATTTCGCCTCACTTCAAGATCACAATTGTAATCGTAAAATTTGTAGCTGCTCCATTATCTATATTTTTCAACACAATCAAATTTTTTAATTATATTAAAACAGGTTGCATTTTTAAAATGACTTCAAAAGTTATTTATATTTTCTTTAAATATTAGCTTATCAGATGAAATAAATAAGATGCTTTCGCTTTAGCCTACTCTAGGCGTCTATATATGCATGTCTCTTATCTTCAACAAGCCTTTAAAAATCCCACTGAAAATCAACTTTCTAATAAAACAGCAAACGGTGTGATTGCTTGCCTTTCCTACTCTCTTCGTTCCTATGTTTTCAGACTTTCGGTTTGCCATTATTGACTTTTACTTATGGATTTTTGCTCAGTAATAGTGTAAGGCATGAAAGATAAGTCCCTACTCTTGGGAAGTAAAGTCTCTCAGAGACACAATATGTACAAAGGGGTTAACGAAGTAAACAAACAAAATGGAACCTCGAGTTACTAAGCTATTTATAACTGGTTACTGGGTGTTTATTACACGACCCATCTAGTTGGAGTATCTTCTTATCATAAGTGACTGTAATTCTTTCAAGGTTCGAAGTCTCTATCACGAATATTTCGCTTCCGATTCACAAGTGCGCCGTTCCATAACAATCAAACAATGCTGAAAACGCCTCTATTAATATCTTAACTTAGTTAAATTGATTCAATCAATTACATTACTACCTTCAGTAGACCTTATCTTGAAATTTTCACGAAGTATCATAAAATTTTTTCCAACATTTTTTTGGACTTCTAAATATTAATACTCATTACTTTCAGTGAATTGATGTCACTAATTGGAATTTAGTTTAATCTATTTTACATCATAATCTAATCCCAATTCATTACGTTTCTCGTTCGTTCCCAGTTTTAATCTTCTCTTACTGCTACTTTTTCAGGACTTCATTTCTTCTTATCTTTAATGGAAATTTAGAACTTAAAGTATTCTCGAATTTTTTTTTTTAAGAACATAATGCAAGTAAATCATTTTATCAAGCACCCATTATCTTTCGCAGTTATACAAAATTTACATGAAGTATCTGTAATACTTTATCTCTAAACAAATAGAGAAATAATGAAAAAAGAAATCGAAAAAGGAAGCTTCTCGAGGAAAAAGGAAAGAAAAAATAGTTTCACTTTCTGTTTTTTCATTTCTCCCAAGCGTAAAATTAGTATGACCATTGTCTCTGTTTACGCTCACTTAATTGCTTTAATAATATTACCCATATTATCATACCATATGGTTTTTAGTGGCATACCGTAATATATTACTTCTCAGTTACAGTGCAGTTCAAATTTATTTATGAGCAGTTTGATGGATGTGGAAAATTTGTTTGATTTGGAAAAAATGGATGCGAACACCTATAGGTTAATATTACCAATCACTTTCAGTCAATTACCTTTATAATATTTCTAGAAATATGTGAAATTTCAGTTATCTCAATAGTTTATGTGAGCCTGTGTTATTCGAGCGTATTTCTTGGGGTTATAGCTTCTTAACATCAAACACTATTAACGGACAAATTCAAAAATTTCGATGATCAGTGACATTGCCGTTAGTGATTAAAGTGGCGAAGTAATTCATCATACTAATGGATTCATTTTTTTAAAATTCTAAGTTTCGATCTTCAAAATAAATTTATGGAAGAAAAAGAATAGAGCATTTTATGAAATGATGAAAATTTTATAGACATACAAAATGTAAATCAACAGATTTAACCATTCCAAATGGACTGATCGTTTCACGAGCGATCGCGGCTGCAATCAAAAATGCCCCAGCAAAAATGGCCATCAGTAGTTGCCATACGTATTTCTGCAAAAAAGGTAAGAAAAAAAAATTAATTAATAGTCTATCACTGATTGCATGCTTGACGATTCTTTCTTCAGAATCTTCTGATACCAAATACGCGGTCATCGAGAAATGAAATGTATTGAATGGTCGAGAATGATAGCGGTTTTGCTAAGCTCTTTTCTGAATTTTTATATTAGCAATTCTTTATGGCTGAAACGAAAGAAAAAGCACAAAGCATAGTGATGTTAAAATAAAATACAATTGCAAAAGGCACAAATAGTTGTAGTGGAAATAACATTGTTGCAAATTACAATTGTAAAAATTGTGGATATATATTTCATTTCATATATATATATATATATAATATATCTGACTTCATTTTAATTTCAGTGGTAGGATCAGGATCACTTGCATATCAGACAGATGATATTTATACACGGGATGATTTATGTGCTCGAGAAGTCAAAGTATTGCAAAGTGGTAAATTAGTAGTCAAATCACAAGTTTTATTTCATGAGGTTAGAATTTAAACATCTAGACCAAACTTTGATGGGAAAGTTTACGAAAGCAAACATTGTTGGAGTGGTTTCTATTAGCCTAATTCTTATTTTCTTTCTGATTAATTAGTATTACTCGTATTAGCCTTTCTTAACCCAGTTTATAAATAAACGAGTTTAGTTTTTTCAATAATTATTTCTTAAGTGAACCTATTAAGTTTAAAGATACCTCGTCAGTTAGATAAAAGCTTCTTAGCTTGTAAGGATTACCTCATATTTTTTGGTAGGTAAGTCGAGAATCGATAGCACACCAGTGTCATATGCCTGTAACACCGATGCCTGACTTTTGCAATGTGTTATCAGAAGCAGTCAAACAGCTTCTGGAAAATGATAATGAGAAAGTTTTTCCGTTATCACTCGAGATTCGAGAATTCGCTAACACAGTATTACTGAACCCTATCAACGATATCTTTGACGTAAGCTGCTACGATGTTTTTTTTTTTTTTTTTTTCACACTGATGATGTTTCAGGATAAATGCAATCTGGCTGATAGAAAAATGCCTATATCAATTGTTAGTTATTCTCTTAAAAGTAAGCATAATGCTCAGTTTGACCTGAAATGCTCTTCTGGTCATAAAACAATAACTTATACTCTTTTTTCTGAATTATAAACTATTAATGCTAAACTTACAACACTTCTATCCACCAGTTAGAATGTAACTAACGCCGCATAGAAAGTATAATTTGGATGCCGAAGTATATTTGAAAATGCAATAGCACGTAAAATTAGATCACGTTTCTATTTACGTATGCTCGCATAGCAAGAAATCTGGTTTCTTGTAACTGCTCGAAAGAGGGAAGTACAATATTGCAGGTTCGTGTTGTTGATGCAGATTCTTTCGCAGCAGCAACAATGAAAGGATTTTATACCAAAATTTGGGCCAAAGCAAAGAAAAAAGTTGGTGAGCATTGACTTTAATTTCAATAAAGTCCTTCAGTTCAATTTTTCAAACAAACAAAAGGAGTTGAAATTTAACTTGTTTTTAATTACAGGTGAAAATCCAAACCATCATAAGCTGTTAGCGACATATTTTATCGAAACGACCCTTCTTCCCTCTATGCTACGTTATCATATCAGGTATCAAACGTATCTTTAGCTCCTCGAAAGGTTTATTTCATTTAATAAGATAATGCATCGATATCAGCTGTATACTTTACATACATCAATATAGTAATTATTATTTATAACAGTGCTCCTTAAAGTTGAGAACTATAAAACAATTTGTTACACTTACTGTATATCACCTGGTCCCTAAATTCGCCGACTACACAATTGATGTTCTGCAAGTGTTACATATAACAGGCCGAATCTAATTTTGTCAAAATTGAAAAATGAAAAGTTGTAAGCTTAGATAGAAGACGTTTTTGAAATATTAAAACTATAAATTCTAATTTTCCCGAGACTTCATAATTGTCATATGTATGCAGCCGTGGATTCTCACCCACTGAATTGGAACCGCTGGATTTCTGTCTGTGGATTCACAGCAATGACATCAATAGCAATGAATGGCTCTTATGTGAGAATCATTTCTCTATAGCAAGTAAACATATTCTTCAAATAAGTTTGACTTTTTCACAAATCTATCAAATTTAATATTCACTGCTTTCCTTTCGTTTTTGCTGATTTTCCATTATTCGAGTCATAAAATCACCGAAATTATCCTGAGTTTTCATCCTTATTATATTACTTTTCCCAAGAAACAGATTCGCGTTCCAAGTGTCTATCTAAGAGCGCGTGTCTAGAATTTTGATAAAACGAATTTTTATGCTACATTTTCGTTTGATCAGTTTTTTCTGGCAGATATATTTGCTCTAATACTGATGGAGTTATCGCTTCCTAACGCTTTTGGCTAAGCAGTCAACAAGTTTAAACAAATTCAAAGTAAACGTTCCAGAATGTGGCCGAGCATTCATACAACACCATTTATGGACAGTAACGGGAAATTTGCTGATGACGGCTACATCCGAAGCTATCATCAAAGGCATCTTCATGGAACGAGAATCTAGCTCTAGTTGAGAGCATCTGTGTGTGCGTGTGTGTGTGTGTACATATAATGCTCAAGAATCGTCACAACCTTGCAGATTTTCTTAATGTACAGTACTTCTTAATGTTTGAGCAAGTTCATTTCTGCATTCTTCCTCTTCCATGAACAAATTAGCAACTAATTTTTCTATAACTAGTAATCGATAGAAATGTGAGTATAAATTTTTCAATACGAATAAAAAATTGATTGCTCAATAAGCATCATTTTTTTTAATAGCTATGAGCGAGAGTGGTGCAAATGAAGCAATCGGTATGGAGGAATTTCCGAGGATGCCTAAAAATTACACTGGGTTTCACGTGTTGCCATCTATTATCATTGTAAGCAATTAGTGTACGGTGACTGATCATTAATGGATATTCATTTCCTACATCACATAATTAATCCTATAGAATGGTATGAATAATGTTACGTTGAAAATTGGAAAGATAGAACATCTTCCTTAAATGCAAATGAAACATTTTAATATTTTCATCTCTAAATTTTATAACAAATATGAACAAAACATTCCCGACGGTACAAGAAAAATTCGTAAAACTACCGAACAATGCCTATTCGATAATTTCGGTTAATTAACAATTTCATGGCAACTAGCTCTCTGCTTCTCTTGTGAACTGTAAATTACATCTTAACGATTACAAATACCCGGTAATTAAAGTACTAAAGTTTAATGTTGCTCTTTCCAATTTCCTACCTATATTCTGTGTGCTGCTGCTGTTGATCAGGTTAGAATGTAACAATAATTTGGAACCACCGTGTACTTACTTGAATTAAATTAAATTTTAATGAGCATGAACATAAACTATCAAAACTTTTCAGTTAAAATTGGATCATTCATCAGCAATAACATTGCGTAACACAAGCAGTTATCCTATTCTTTATAAGGTTAGCTGAAATGACTCTCGGATCTTCTCGAAATGTTAAACACCTCAGAAGAGGAGATATTTTTCATTCAAAGGATTCCAATTAATTATAGCCATATTTCAATGATAATTGGTAAAAGTGATTCTAATTTTTGAATTGCTCATCCTGCAATTCGATGGAATTGAGTGTTCTAAACATGGAATTCTACGGAGAATGCAGAAACTGGTGTTTAGTCGTCTAATGCCTGAGCAACTTGGAGCCTTTATAAACCGTAAAAATAAAAATGAGTAGTATATGAAGATTCACATTAATAAGCTGTAAAAGTGATTTCAAGTGAGAATTAACAAAATTAATTAACAAAATTTTCTTCAGATTAAATGTACATCAAATAGACGGATTAGCATTCTGGACTGTGCAGGAATATTGTTTCCGAAACATGAAACAGTCGTTCTTATATACCGTCATGACTGTGAAGTCAATGCAACGGTAGCTAAACAACTTTACTCTTCTACTGTACCATTTCTGTAGATAATCGTTTTAATCTAAATTGCTTCATTTAAAATTGGTACAGTCATAACCTTAACCTATAACACCTCAGATGTACTTGATAAGTAAAAAAAAAGTGAATAAAGTAATGGAATGATAAGTCGAAATAGTGAGAATAATGGAAACGAGGTTAAATCATAGTTGTCACTAAAATATGCTTTGTTTTCAATGGATGTTTAAAACGAATTGTAATAATATTTCAGGACCAGTTCCTGGTACTTTACACGATGGTTGGTATGCAGTGGTGCATTGCAGATGCCAACGTGCTTTTATGTTGGCAACGGGCAAAAGCCCAGCAGGTTCCGATCAAATCAGTCATTCTTACTGCCAAGTTAAAGAAACCAGACGAATCTTAATATAACATTATCATCAAGAAATACAACAAATCAACATGGAATTCTGAACCAAAATTGAAAATTATAAAGTCTAAGTAAAAGATACACATAAATGAAGACGACTGTTCCGCAGTAATTCTTGATGCGTGATACACGATGCTAAGTGGAAATACTGATATACTAATCTAGCCATATTATACTTACACAAATGGATACCATATCCAAGATAAATGGATGTTCTACCGATTAAATTAAAAGAGAAATCACCCTGATATGTATTGAAAAAAAGAGATAATTCTCTCATACCATCATAGTATTAAGGAAAAATAAGCAAACTGGTCAATTTCAGAGGATAAGGCTGGGAAAATCTCAAAACGACCACCTCGAAATCGTGAGAATGACTCCAGTTCAGTATCATTCTATGTTCCATACAGCTGACTATTTATAACTTAGTCCTACCTGTAAAATAGTGGCACTTTGTAAACTAGTTTACGAGACTCAAATCAATTCAAATCCATGAAAGATGACCATGTATCCCTCTGAAGAATTATTCATCTTTACCTGCTGATATGACTGGGAAGTGTCCAACAGACAACATTTGTTTCTAGAAACAGAAGTTACCATCAGCTTATATTATTTATCTGTTTCAGTGCTTAAGATACCATAGGCGGCGATAGACGAACGACGGAAAATGTCAGAAAAGTGCTTTTGTATTGTGGTGCAAAAATTCAAAATCTATTTATGACAGAAACATATGATGTATGAAATACCTACAACATAAGCAAACATTATGAGCTAAAAATAAAAAGAAAATTTGATTGTGAAGATAAAATGAAATGAATGACTTGAAAAGCAGTACCAAGTTACAATATTTACACAGTACAAAAATATAGCATACCAGAAAAAAAAATTTTTCAGCTAAAAAATGTCAAAAGAAATTCAGGGATGTATTGTGTAATAAATACACTGAAAAAGAGATTAGTCCTCTCTTTCGGATTTCCTCACGGCCTTTGTCTGTTTAGAATGGAAAAAGACCACTCACGGAACGACCAGAATTAAATCAAAAGCACCTAAGTGAGAGTCTAGAAGTGATCAGAGCTGTCGGAACAGATGAAAGAAATTTTACGCAGTTCGAAATGAAATGAAACTGTAGTCAGAAATCTTTAAAAAAATAGGCAGTGCTAGTCATCCAACTATACCATCGAGGTAAATAAAATTCTATGTAAAGAAGTACCAATATGAAGCAAAAAAAAAAATTATAAGAACATGTGTGTAACTGGAGAAAAAGTTTCTTTCGTCCGCTTACCATGCATTATAAGAAAAAAATTATCTTCCCGACTAACCGCAAAATATGGATAACAATCAACGTTCGCTTTAGTATCAGCAAACTTCGAGAAACCTAATAAACTTTCTCTTATTGACCGGAAGAGTTACTGAAAATTGAGACGGAGAAATTGAAATTAATATTATTCAATCATACCGAAATCACTTATCAATAAGTACGAAGTCATCATCTGCTTTTCTAGCACGTCGTCTTAATCGTATCTTATGGTCATCACTACCATTACCACCACTTCCAGTGTCACCACTATTATTCAGTGAACCACCTGTCTCCTGGAAAAAGAAAAAACTCAACCATTTCAACAAAAGTAAGAGAAGTCATTACAGTCACTACTTACTGAATAATGCGATTCGCTCTTTGTCACTTATCGATATCCCATAATACTGTATCTTACCCACTGCTTCGAGTACAAAAAAAACTTTCCAATGCTCTGTAATATAAATACCACAATATACTAAAATTCAGAACGAAATTTAGTATTCTTACGTTATATGCTCTATTAATCGAAAAGTCACAACACAGGACTACTATCTTATAAAAAAAAAAAAAAAAAAAAAAAAAAAAAAGATAACACCTATCATTAGCTGTTATGCTACAAAATTTGCGATAAAATTTCTCTTATTTTTCTAAAGTAACTCGCATTGTTGCAAAACTAAATCCATAGAGCTGCAAATACTCAGAAAAACTCGAAAACGGAATTTCAAAAGTAAAATTAGCTACCTGACTGCTTCTACCATCTGAATCTGAAGTACTGTCTGCTTCCTCATCTGTTTCATCATTTCCATTACCATTGCTAAAATCACCATTCCCATCGTCGCTTTCTTTTTTTCTTAATTGCTCCTCTTCGTTGACCCTTTTTTCTGCTTCAGTCGCTTGATTAGTACGCCCATCACTTTCCATTTCTCTTTTATCCAATAATGGTTCCTCATCATCTAAGTAAACCACTTCTACTCAATGAACATCACTAACGTTAATGTGACACATGGCTCCACCACTCAAATGCAAATCCCTTCCAGATTACATCTAATGACCATCAGAAAAAAAAATTACCGGATTTTTTCTTCCACTCACGTTTTTTCTTCTTCTTACCGCTAGCAGCGATACCACCAGAGCAATATTCATATGTATACCAAGGTTGGAATGATTCAAAGAAGCCACAATCTTCTGTTAAGTTTGGTAATAACCACAATTTATGTCTGCCCATAGTAACTGCCCAGATTACAGCAAACAATAGCGTCCGAGCTGTAACCATTAAACAAAATACGAATCAAATTTCAGAAATTGTTATTCCTCTAATAAGAAATCTGCAAATTTAAAATTTAAAAATTTTACCTACTGCAACACCAATAAGTACTCCAAA
Organism: Setaria digitata; assembly: GCA_003640385.1. Lineage (NCBI taxonomy): Eukaryota > Metazoa > Nematoda > Chromadorea > Rhabditida > Setariidae > Setaria > Setaria digitata. The sequence continues at coordinate 518,075 of RCAB01000003.1, forward strand.
GCAAGCTAGCCCACCAACTGATAAATAATAAACGCCTTGACGTAACCACATCGGCCAAAGAGGAAATAAACAACCAGCAATAGTTCCCAGAACTAAAATAATTTGATATAAACTGAGTTAAACCGTCTGCTTTCTCTCCTTTTTTGGAATGTACATTTCCAGTACTATGTATCCAATGCGACCTGAAGACAATAAATTACTGTCCATTTGGAAATAATATGAAAAAAATCTTTTTTTTTTCGCATACACAATGAAATGCGAAATAAGATGCAGCTACTTTGAAGCGCAAAATCTATGAATAAAGGACGATAATTATATTAGCAGAATCAAATTAATGATTAATAAAAGGAACCGAAAACAGCATAATTAACAAAGTTAAAGAAAAATTTAACGCTTTTCACTACTAAACTTTACAATCAAAACGTTATCAATCATTCCACTCTGATAACAACGTCAATGATGAATTCTAATGACGGTATTCAGTAAATCAAAATTCGTATATTAATCTTATGAATGTGAGATTGTTGGAATATTGGTCTGAAACAAAAACTTTTGCAAAAGATAAATCTATATAACCAAAAAATGTTAAGTTTAAGAAAGCAGTAGGAAACCTACCCATAAGAGCACCGATAATTTTTTTGAATAAAGGCGTCGGATCGAAAATCCAAACATACACATCGTTTGCATCATTAAATGACTGCTCCAGATGAAGTTCTAATTTGATTTTACGTCTCTTCTTCTCTTCCTCATCCTAAAAATACAGAATAAAGTGGTAACCTACGGAATACATATCTTAACGTATATTAAATATCAAAACAGCAATTCACCTTCTTCTTATCCTTTTCTTTCCCATTTTCTTCGTCGTTATCATCACTTTCACCTTTATTCTCTTCCTTACTTTTTTCTTTTTCCTTCTCCGCATGGTCGATTTTAGGTGACTTTTTTTTCGGTGACTTGCTTACATCACCGGGAACTTTTTCCTTTAGATCCTGAATTGGCCACACATCAGTGGATTGTGTGAAATGTCTCATGAAACGAAACAGATTATTAAAAAAAAAAAAGTGCATAAAGAGAAAGTAAAAGATAACCTTTTTGTCATCTTTCTTTTTCGGAACTAACTTCCTTGCCCGAAAAAATAGACCCTTTTCCAAAAGAGAACGCATGAATACAACGGCTGCCTGTCGTGTAGCAAATTTCACATTTTTTGCTGCATGACCGTATTTCTTCGACTCATACAATATATCAACTGCTTTTGTACCTTAAACTTTTGTTCATAAATAGTTAGCCTCGATTAAATTTATTAAGGGAAACTGAATCCGATTTTATCATCCCACTGAATTCCACACCAGCAAAATAAAGCAACCTTCAGTTTATTTTACTAAATTAGAAGAAAAAACGTCTCTTTCTAAAGAAAAGAAACAAAAAAAAAAGGGAAAGAAGACAATAAAGACAAACTAATACCGGTAAAATAATGCACTTCATTGCCTTCAAACATTGTTGTCTTTGTCGGACAATTGAATCGAACATAACGAGCAATAGTATCTTCCTCTTTAGTTAGCTTCTGATTTGGCTGAAATTTCATTACAAAAGAAAAAAAGGAATGAAGACATTTCGATTGCTAACACTTTATTTCTTGCTGATGAATATAGGATCCTCTCTGTTAATCCAGTTAGAAGTTATTAACCAGTATCCATCACTTAGTCAACTATTACTTAATTCTGTGATTTGTTCGTTTGCATCGATTTCCACTATCTGCTTACAGATATATATGTTGATAGACTCATTTTAAATGCTACTTACATCACTAGTTTTTTTTCTTCCACCCTTACGTCGATCAGCCATTATAATCACCTGTAAAAACAAGAAAAAGATCAAACTCGTGAAGAAGAATATGGCGACAAACTGTACATTGAAATGCTTAAAATTTCGACAAAAATTCAATTTTATCTGAGTGGCGGCAGCTGATCAACATCTATCTTTGAATATCAAACACGCCAATGCATTCTCTCACTTCACCCTATATATCAAATATCCGAACAACACCGTACAACCAAGAGATGGATAAAGTGGCAATCGGAAGGTATGCAGCATTACTCTAGTAACAGTGAAACTTTTGATCTGGCTGAAATTTCAAATACGGAAAAAGAAATGAAAACATTCCAATCAGTAACAGTTCACTTCCCACTGAATATGAAGCCTACGCCAAATTATCTGTGACACAGTTACGAACTTGCCCTACCGTCTTTTTATGGAAATACTATCGTAATTACATGAACGAATGTACTGTGCTAGTTAGCAAATATTCTTTAATAGTTTTGGAATTCAAGAGGTCTAATTTGAGTGGAAGGACAACATTCCAAAAATAATCCCTGACTGATTTGGACACTTCGATGATCACTAGTCATACATACGAACTACTGAATTGGATCTGATGGACTGACTGATCAGTAGTGCCAACTTCCTCCTTTACCTATCTAGATTAAGGTATATAAGTAAAACTAAGGGTCATAATTTGGCTAAGAATTAGGTAAACAATTAAGGAACTTATCAGATTACAAAACGAAAAAGGAATGAGGAGGAAACTGCCAGGATAATAGAATACCGAAAGAGCAGTCGCTATATGTAATCAGTAAAATACGGCTAGCACAGCATGTGATAATTTCTGTCTTATTCGTTGTGGTTGAGGTCGGTCTGATTATCTGATAGCTGATCTTTGAGTTGGTAATTTTTGTGATAACAGTCGAGAAAAAACGGTCGAATTATTCCCGCATAACAGTCCTGCATTAGACGTTTGCTCAGTTCGTTCTTGTAGCACCTCGATTGCTGTGTGCAACTAAGTTCCACCTTTTCTTGGAGTACGGAATTCCGGCATTCCTTATCCAACGATGTTCCGGAACGGTTGACATTTGTGAATGTTTCGACGAGTTTCAAGAATTATAAGCATTGTATGTGTTGTGGATTTAAGCCATCATTAATACTACTTGCCGTCTTGAATATTATGAAGCAACAAAACAGTTGGGATTTGCTGGCTTTTTTTTTCAAATTAATATTAGCAGCGTCTTTCAAAGTCTGAATGGAAAATTATATGAAATTTCATGTATACAATGAAATTTACCTATATGATGGGTTCATCTCGTAGCAACATTTACTTTATGGTAAAAATGAATTTTGAACGTGATTATTCAAACACATGTTTATGTAAATTATTATTTTCCAAACAATGCCACATTTGTTTCATGCGAAATTGTCACTGCTATATGATTTTTAACATTTTTTTCTTCTCCTTACTGAATTTTCGAACTTTCCAAAAATCTGAAATATGGATGCGTCAGACACACTTCCTCTTTTTTCTCCAAATATTCACAGCTTAAAGTTTAATAATATTTCAGGCAAAACTGTTTAGCACGTATTACTGTTTATGCTAAAAAGGATTGCATCAGTATCAACAGCTGTCATCTTCCGGAAATGAGATCCAATAATGCGTCACATATTTCGGCACGACTTCGTTCTTGTCGAGTTATCACCCTTCGTTTATTCTGTAAATATCATTTTTAAACGTGTAACTTTTACTGGAGATATATCTTATCATTGTTTGATCTAAAAACGGAAACTTATTGTGGAACAAAGTCTTCCGGAAAAGTTTACACCTCCAAACTGTCTCGGTTGATTCTTGCTCATGTACGAATTTATTAATTAATAAATATTTTGCAATCCAGAAAAACCGACGCAAATTGACATACTCAGAAAGTAGTAAATTGATCAAAATAAAAATGGCTATTAAAATATGATCTTCCACTACGATCTTTTATTTTTTCGTTTTATTCAATTTTAATGATGTCCGGCTATGGCATGATTCTTTCGTTCAATCTTGGCTCCATGAAGTTCGTTTTTACCACTTTTAAAGTTCCACTTACAACCACAGTAACCCATTTGAATATTTATCAAAAATTTATAAACGCTATTTTTACATATTAAATGCCAGTGCCATTTCCATCTGGTACATTCATGTCTGTTGGCTTCGAAGTACTATAAAGTTTCGAAAACGCAATACTGAAATTTAATCGTTGTATCTCAATAATTATATACTCGAGAACGTTACACTTACAAAATCTTCTTTGCACATTTCTAATACATCTGTTAAATCTTTGCTGGTGATTAAATACGGTATCAAATTATTGGGACTGTGCGCCTTATGATCTGTAAATAATTTCATAATTAGAATACTCAGTGTCGAACTAAAATATTTGGTTTAAGTCAAGTTGCCTTTTTATTTTTTTTACTTTTCTGCTAGAAGTGGGAAGAAGTGATCCTAGCAGAAATTCTTTTGCTACCATTTTGTGGCAAATAAGTTTAGACAAGCTAGACGGCAGTTTCAATAATCAATAAATGGTTAATTTGCATGCCACCTATCTTATTTAATAATACCTTTGGTATGATTTAGACGAATAAATGTGGCAAGCTTAATAGGTAATGTTTCCGCAAAAAATGAGTAAAGTAAGCTTAGGCAATTCAGATTGTGTAATAGGCATGCTAAACAATAAAAATGAATATTTATTATCCGACTCGAAAGTTATTCAAGTTGAATTGTAAATAAGCGGTATAGATAACAGTAATATTTAGAACGAAATAAACATGAAAAATAATTAACTTTTGGATGCCTTAATTTCTTCGGAAAAAATTCTAAAAATTTAAGCTTACTGAATGATAGCCAAGTGCCACTTTGAGCTGTTAACAAAATTGTGCAGAAAACAGACATAGCTAGATAAATGCGTGATAGCGACATATCAATAGCCTTTGTTGCACACTACAATCCTTTCTTTTTTCCTGAAAATGGAATTTTATATTTTAAAAAAAGTAACTAGAGAATTGGAATGTTTTTTAAAAAGTTATGTATGTTTGGTTTTAGTTAGGCCAACTCAAAATATAGTAATTTTATTTTTTCCAGACATATCCGATTTTTTTCCTCCCGGACATCATTTTTCTTCTCTTTCGGAAAGACTTTCGAGTCAGAAATATTCTAGAAAATAATTACTTGCCTATTTCACAAAAAACATTGTTGCTATTCTATTAAACCCAAACCCAAATTGATACACATCCCCATGTCACTCTTGACTTGAAGTGTAAATATTTTCAAGTTTAAAAAAAAAGAAAGGAATTGTTAAGCATCTAAAGAACAAACACTGGTTAGATTTAGCAGCTTCAATGTTGAAATGTTGAATACATTTTCTTTCGTTAAGCTTTAAGCTCCTTTTCTATGGGAAAAACAGATTATAAGGTAATAGCTTTAATTTTTACCTTTTTTATAACTCTACTTTTAAGACGATATTTTCACAGCTTCACAATTTTTCAGTTCTTCAGTCTCTCTTTATGTATAGGTCAAAAGAGATTATTAAATTTAAAAAACAAAATATGAAATTTTATTTTTCCTTTACATTAAGTCCATTCTCAAAGAATTGCCACGAATTTCTTGGTAATAATAATATTTAGCGATATGCTACCTATTTAACCAATTAAATAGCCACATTTAAGTTGTTCTGTTGTGCAAATTTAACCCAGTTCTTAAAAGCTAGTCAGGTAAAGGTAATTGATGAAGGCAAAGATTGTGAATATGAAGAGGAAATGGGACGATAGAATTCACTGGTTCATACATTATAGCTTAATTTAAATGAAATTTTATAAAACTTTCTCACTTATTTTAAAATCTTTTTTCGTAAAAACCCTTTCATCATTAAAATCATTATCATTATAATAATCATCGAAGTATGGAAAATCTCAATTAAATAAGTTCTATAAACTTGTTAAAATCTAAAAAAAACAATTTCTTTCCAAAATTTCATGAAAATAGAGGAAAAAAAGAAATATGTAAAGATGATAAATAAATGGCTTCCGAAAGTGGAAGAAAATTTCAAATTTATTTCAATGAATTATTTCCGGGAATGTTATAGAAGTTTAGAGAATAGAATAGAGTAAGAGGTGATGTTCGACTGAGTTTTTATAAGACAGACCAAAAAGACAAACCACAACTTTATTATCACTAATGTTATTGTTATTATAACTATTACTCGTCGAGAATTTGCGTAAGCAAAAGAAGAATGGAACATTTTATTCCATCATGTTGATTGCCTTTTAATTTGAAAGCTTTATGAACACTCGGAGAATTTATTCAGCTATTATAGAAAAGGTAAAAAAAAAAAAGAGACGGGAAAATGCTTCATTTGATATTTGCAATGAAACTTCTTTTTTCCAAAATTGCGAAGAACAAAATCTCGTGCTTTAGACGGTGATGACATATATGTCCATCAATCAAATAAGATTTACAATTTAATTTCGTAAATGAGCAGGAATTATTATGCTAAATCTGTCGTTCGACATAAAATTTTTGGCTTGAGATTAGAGGAAAATGAAGTCATGATAGCATACCAACTTTCCCATTAGGAACATTTTAAACAGGAATTAGTCCAGTAATTGGGTGTATTAATGACATTATGAAAAATAAAGCGTTTATGTAATTGCTGTCCCTGATGGAAATGTTGAAAATTAAAAATTGACATTTTTGCATGAAATCTTGAATAATGCATTTGACAGCAATGACAATTGGAACTGTGAGAAATTTCAATTTTTTGATTTAACTTACTGTAGCTGTTGTTGCAAGAGACTGTAGGAAAGGAATCACAGATTTTTTTAGGTGAAATCAAATATTAAAAAAGAATTCGGAGAAATATCCGGAACTTATGAATAGATTTCAAATGGAATTATGAGAATAGTTTATAAAATTCCTATGAAATTTTAAATGAAAGAAGTATTTGCAAGTATGGAAAAGGTAGTGAAAGAAATTAATATTTTAGTCAAGATAAATAGGTGATTTGTATATCAAATTTATTCCCAACTTCTGATTTAAATTAGATTATTAGAGAACTAATTTTAAATTAATGAATTTTTTAAATTCTAATCTAACTAACACCAAACAAATAATGTTCAATTCTTATAGAAGTAATATCAAATTCTGCTAAGTTTGCTATTTCAACTACAGTCAACGAACTAGTTTGATCCAAATATCATAAAAGAGTGTTCAGGATTCTATTATATTTATATGCCAGCGTATATATTTAGATTCACATTATTTATACTTGTTTTTTTTTACATCTATATCTATATTTAATGCTTATTTCCTCTTGTTACTGTATGCATTGGTATTTGGCATTTGGCTGGCTAAAATTTTTGCTGATTTAGCATTTATATTGGTTTGATTAAGCTGGAATAAAAAATGAGCTCATGAGCCATTTACAGCTAAAGTACATGGGTGTCTTTTATAATGCGGAAAAAACTATTTAAGATAGACAAATTATGACCCGAATATCAATCCACAAGCAATTTTCGCACTAGACAGAGAGAAAAAGTCAAGATGGCTTTGTTGAATATGATGAAATGTGTAGTTTTGTTTCAGCCATTATGTATCATTTCTATATGCAAAGTTGTAAGTCTGAAGTTTGAAGCAACAGGAAAATCTACTCCAAATCTAACAGAATCTAGTAGAAATTTATTTGTTATTGAATTACGTTTTATAAACGGAATATGCAATACATAGATGCGGTCAGTAGTAAGAATCAATTCTGAATGATAAATATCTCAGCTCGGTTCAGCTTCCGTCTCATTTATCCAGAAAATCAGCCGGAAGTGTAGCGATTGTGCATAAAAGACTCCCTGGACTACAGCTGAGTTTCTGAATCCAATAAAAACATATCAAGAATACTAAAATTAAAGCAAGGAGAATTACTTAGTAATGACTTTATATCCAAAAGTTTTCAAGGGTAAATTAGAAGATAAAAAGTTATTCCAAATTATTCACTATTTCCAAATATTGCAAATTAATTATCCGCTGAATAACAAAATATTATTCATTTGAGTGCTTCAAAGGATCAAAAATTTTTTTAAAATCTCAAAGAATTTCAACGTCTTAAAGACCTTGAATTTAAAACTTTTAAAGAATATTTTAAAAGTTTTTAAAAGGTTTTAAAAAATTATGAAATATAAAAAAATTTTTGAAGGGACAAATTGTACTGCATTTCTAAGAAACTAACTCTAAATCTTACAGAAAGAAATATTCATCAAAAATTAAAATATATCAGTAGGCACTTGTGAAATAGAAGTTCTAGTTCTATTTCACATTTAAGTTCCAATTTTATCGAGTAGTTTTCCATTTTACCAGATAATTTTCAAGTAGCACCATACCACGGAATCATCTGTGGAACCGAAATTCCAGCCCATCCGACAAATTTTATTTGATTTGATTTGCTGTGCTTAGTTATGCTAAATGTAATTAATATTCTTATATTCCTTTTCTTCTTATATTCCTACTCACTATTTAATTTCAACTTAATTTTTCCAAGTAAATTTTATTGAATTCTTTTAAGCAAATTAATTACTTATTCTAAAATTGAATTCTAAGCTTCTTTTCTAAAGTGATATTACGAGTTTTAATAATTTTTGAATAGATTTCATTTCCATTAAAGTATTACATTATTCGTCACATTAAATTTTTTCTTTTTTTTGAATTTAGTTACACTTACTTTTTCAATATTTCTGTTCCAATAGATTTGATTCTTTGCAGTGAAATTTAATTTTCAAGTCACATAAATGTGAATCCTTCAGATGTGTTATTTTCTGCATCGATGAAAATTATTCATTTCATTGTTATCATGTATACTGCACACATTTCAGATTTCCGAGTAAAATATTCAACTTAAATCCAAGTAGTAACTTCTTTAAATGTCGACTTCTGGCATCTAATACTGGCATTTAATTTTGCTTCATAGTTTTTATTGTTACCAATTTCTGATACTATATTTCTATTGAAGCCGAATAGCAGGATAATTGTAGTACCAATTTTTAACTATACCCGAATCCATCTTCCTTCCATCTGAATCTACATTGTTCTTGCTATTCATTTATTTCATCTTTTTGCACGCAAGTCTCAATTCCTAATTAATTGACCAAAATAAAAATTATGTACTCCGTCGGTCCTATTCCTCTTATTTGATCATATAAAAAACTGTGTAATTCCTTTCCAAGTATTTTCTTCAATTTTTAATTGTCCATGTTTAAAGTTGCATTGGAATTTCTCCGTTAATAAACACAGTCCAAAACATTTCCTTTTTAGAATAGTGAGACACACTTAAAATTTATTAGTTTTTAGGAGGAAAAGAAAAATGAGCAATTTTTACTTCTGAAACGATCTGTGTCGATTTTGTTTCTATTCCATAATTTAGTAAGCTCTCTACCACTACTTATATCCCTACAATTTATTTCTCAAATAAAAAACACTTCTTCGATATTTTTAGAGAACATTGGTGTCATTACAATGTCGAGTGAGCATTACATGAAATTTCTTTATGCATTGATAATTATTAGTCAGTAAATCCTCACCACTTGGTCTTAATATCACCAGTGTTTTTTGTAATTTTCAGGCTTAGAATGGAACTGCCTGACTTTCCCTATATATTTCTAATTGTAATCCCCATTATAAACCCCAGATTCTAGCCGGGAACACCATGTACTACACAAATAATGTATGGGAAAAGTCCTCATCTCTTCTTTCTCACTGTATCTCCCTTTGTCTTTTATTCTTTTGTTCATACAAACAATCGTGATCATAGTACTCCAAACTAACGAGAAATAGTTTGAAAATTGAAAGTGACAAAATCAATTTATAGATATGAAATCATCCTAATCAGTACGGAAAGTTTTCAGCTTCCGACGAATTCTTTATTGTAACTTTCCATCCGAGAAATTATGGCATCTTTTAGCTCGAAACTTTCCCGACGAGGTTTATACTGTGCGAGATTCAGACACATTCTAGGATTTACCTTGCTGCTCACGTGTGTTTGAAAGTAGTAGCCTGCAGTTTAAGCACTAACGGAAAAAGCTTTGAGTTCATCGTAGCCCTATTGAACTGATTCCTCAGAAATCTTGATGTTTAGTGATATCATTAAAAATTATTTAGTCATGTTGAAAAACTTAGATCCTGTTTTGAAAGATCTAAGTCTTTGAATAACTGATAGATTAGTAAAATTGTTATTTGACATGGTAATCTCGTCTGTTCATAATCTGTAGGTTGAAGAGAAATGATTAAATTGATGATTACCAGTAAGAAATTGATAATATCATCTGATTAAAAACATGATAATGCTTCATTAAAAGCTGCAAAATTTTCATTATCTTAATTGAATTCATCACTGATGTGTACTTTTAATCATAATAAAAAAAATCTCCATACCGCATATTAAAAACAGATCTATGAAATCTCCATTGCAACACATCACTGTTCGACACTAGATCTGCAAAAAGAAAACTTGAGAAAGGAAAATCATCATATAACATTTATAAGTTATATATTTATTTCTTATTAATCCCAATGGTTTCTATGAATTGAGAGATTTCATTTTGGACGCTCATATCCTTTCATTAACAAAATGCTTATAAAGGGAGAAAAAATAAGTTTGAATGAAAAATTTCGAACGTAATTTTTTTTAGAAAAGTGTCAAATGTTGATGCCATAACTGTTATTAATCCAAACAATTTGTCACCTTCCCACATCAGTGGAACCTTTTCACCCAGATAACTGTAGGGGTTTTTCGACATTTGTTTAGCCTTTTCTATCACATTAGCAATACCGTTTTTCTAAATTTACAGGAATTACTGACTGTTTGTCATTTTGCATAGAAATGTAAACAATGGTATGCCAGAACTCACGATTAAATGGATAAATTTCCAATAATAAGTCAGTAAATAGCAGAATTTAACTTGTTTGCAGTTTGATATCTCTGTGAAAGTGGCACTTAGTTTTTTTTTGAAATCCACAAATTTATAAATGAAGTACTCAAAACAGCTATTACTCATATGACAAGACATACTATATTTCAAGACCAATGCTTATTAGTATTGTTTTCTTTTCGTAGTAAGGGAGAAGATTGGTTAGTTGCCATTGATTTAACTGTGCTACCTACCTTGTTTGAGTTGAGACATATCTCTGTAAAGGAATTCTGAGAAAAAATTCAGTGTTACATGGTATGAATTGTTCTCTTGTGTTGCCAGATGGAAAAAAATTTGTTAGTTTTTTCTGAAATAAGCTAATGAACCAAAGATCAAAAACAGCCTTGTATAATTAATTTATTTTGACTCAGACCGCTTATAGCTCAAAAGCTTCTGTTAAAAATACAGAATGGACAGCGTTACTTTAACCTGTTCAAAAATTCTTCGTTAAAAATTTGACTTAAATTATTTGCAATTTGCCGCCCTGACAAATTGAAATTCAAAATTCGGAATTTTTACTGCCAGTCATCCATAAAACAATAAAATCGAGAAAATAAAGCGATAAGGATTATGGTAATGGCATATTTTAATATGTCATCGCACTCAAAGCATAATTTAAACTGTAGTATAAAATATTCGTATGCTATTATCCAGTTTTGAATTCAATAACCACAAAAAGGAAAGAAAGGGAAAAAAGTAAAAAAAAAAACCTATTGGGACGAGTTTTGGACTAATGCTCTGTACTCTGAAATCTTATTGAGTTGAGCTTCATCTGAAATTTCACCCAAAAAAGTCTCATATCTGATTCAATAGGTCCAACCTGCAAAACTCTTCAATTCCATCCAGGTATTCCTTCACCTCAAATTAAAACCTTGAATTTCGTATCAAGTTACCCTATATAGAAAATAAAAAAAGAGAATAAATGTAGAAGTGATGCAGGGAACTAAATAAAAAATAAATGATCTCAACAAGATAATTGTCCATTTAGGCCTACAGTTTAATAAAACTTAACTGGGAACGAGCTAAAACTAGGGACGAAGATGGTATAATGTGGCAACTCTAGAATGAAAAATGTGCAGAAAGCGACAGGGAAGCTATATAAATATATATGCAGAAAATGGAAGAATCTCTATTTTTAAAAAGTCTGGATGAAGTTCGATTTTAATGATTTTAAAATCTGACAGTTATAATTCTCATGCTGTGCGGCATTTAAACTGTGACATTACAATCACAACAACTAGAAGCACCTTTACCAGATGGAACGCGACAACGACCAAGCCAAGTCTGACTTTCCGCAAAAGCAGGAAAAACTTCCGTTCATCGCATTTTGCATCCCCACTTTCTTCGACATTAATACTAACTAGTCATCTGATAACTATTACGTTTCCTGAAAAGAAAAAACCAAACTAGACGAGATAATTATGTTTTCTGGATAACTCGAAAGGTTGAAATAGTTGTTGCAGAATGAAATATTCCGAAATTAGACAAAAATGGGATGTTTTTCGTCAAATTGTGTAGAAGTCCTTTTAGAACAAATCTTTTAATTCTGCACTGCTTCAATTTGATCATTCGACAAATTTCAATGCAGTCCTCAGCTTTATCTCAGTTTCATCTCACTGTAACTTGGCAAGCTGTCCATGTATTACTCCTCTTTAGAATGAAGAGATATTATGAGTGTTTAGCTTCGTCAATAGACATGGAAAGGCAGTTTAAACAATAAAATATATAAAAACCTATCGTAGTTATTGCAGTAAATATTCAACAAAGGAGACTTGCAAGGTTCTAGTCTAAGTTTGGCCTGAAATACGGTTGATATCATGCCACTGTTCTTTGAGAAAGGAAAACTTCACTAATTAATCTCTGTTTAAACAGTGTTGAAGCAACGCTGAACTGTTAAAGAATGTGATGCAGGAACTAAAATGGAGGACAAAGAAAAAGCCACTTCAGCATCCAAAGATACGAGAATACCTCAATGACATCCTCAGAAGGAAGAACAAGTTATTGTATGACTGGAAATACTTCGAATGTCCTGCAACACGCAATACTTCGAATGTCCTGCAACACTTACCACCCATGGCTTGACTAATCAATCTTCCAGGAAGTATATTTTCAGTGTATAACCTAAATTGATTTTTGTAAGCCAAAATTTAGGTATAACATTAGATATTTAGATACTCGAGTACTGGGTATCACGATTTGTACTGAAGAATATTCCAGCCAGTTAATACTCTCGTTTATGCCATTAAACTAAAATTCGAAAATAACATTGAATTTCAAATTCGACGACCCAGTTTTTTCGGTTGGAAATATATTCTTTTCAAATATAAATTTCTTTTCATTTATTCTGTAACTAATATGACTGTCTGGTTTTTACGTAGTGAGATTATCAAAAGGGGATAACACTGCAAACGAGGAGTAATTAAGACCGAGTCTCATAAGATCAAGCACATTCTCCTTCCGTAAAGCCTCCGGATTCACAGGTCTTCCCATATAATTCTTGTACCTAGCTGTATATTTACACTTTTCCCAGTCATTCGTAAACCAGTAGTGGCCTGCTGAAATCTTCTCCAAAATACTCATTCACCGGCTCTGTTTCAATATACTTTTATCATTTCCTAATAGCCCCTCAGTAAATAATACATGCCGACCAAACATCAACAGTAGGACATCTCAGAAACTTGGAGATATATGAAAACGATGTAAACCTTTTACGGTTTTGAAATCGGTGAAATAACCTCCTTACCTCAATATACCGGATGATCAGATAACATGAAATATAATTAACAATTTGCTGCAACAGCCATTCTAGATTAATGCTTTCACCTGTTCCAGATGAAGATTATATCAATGCTTCACATGTGAATTTGGTGACCACATGATTTTCTATGGCTATAAGAGCTACTGTCAAATACTATTTAAGATTTCTAGACCACAGTTGCTCACGATTTCTTAACTTCTCCTTTTGGGGACAGATCTCCTATCTAAACAGTGCAGTTTTCAGCAAATGGTAGTTGACTGACCGATAACGGTGGACTGTAATGAAACAAGTAGTCCTCATTTTATATCCCTGACCAAAAAACAGAAATTTTGAATTAACAAACCATGGCTCCTTAACACAGCAAAGATCTCATCCATTGCTTGACAATACATCTTTTAAGATCCCAACAACTTTAACTACTGAATTCTAACAATTTGCGAATCTTCCAACCAAATTTGATGAAAAAAGTTCCATTTAACTAAATATTTCCATTTACTGTTGTTTATCGAATAATGTTTTTATTCGCAAATCAAATCAAATATAAAACACTTTCCATCTAGCGTTTTAACGTCAGCAACATGATTAAGATCTGCCCAGGTAAGACCAGAGTCAATGGCTAAAATTCAAGAACCCAGAATGAACAACGCGAAATTAGAAATTCGGAAGAGTTAGTTAAAATAAGTGGTTAAATAGTATTTCACAATACGAAATCGTAAAATGAAAATTGGCTGAGGAATTAAAATTCTCACTATCTATATTTCTTAATCTAAAATTTACATAAGAAGCAATCTGCAAAAGATTGTAGTGGAATAAAAACCATGGCTAGCAATGAATACTTAAAATGAGAACCGAAATACATTTATTTATGTTTCGATAATAGCCTCTGCAATGAAGGGACTATGCTTGTCACTGTTGATGTCAGCTGAGATGCCCCATGCATTACAGATCTAATCGAATTAAGTTTTCCCTTTGATTGTGTGCCAGCGTCACTACCAAATGCTTCTGCAACTGCTTCCCTTGGCTTCTTTGTCCCACTATTCGAATATCTATAGATCTGACGAATTTCTGAATTTCTATCATTGATTATGGTGCTCGCCTGAAAGGATTATTATTGTAATCCATAGAGTATAAAAAATTTCACTAGTCTGCTGATTGCATTTTAAATCTGTTCGACTTAATCCACCACAATTTACATTTATCGCTTCCCACGTATATGCTAATGCTAATAATGTGCTAATAATTGAATTATATCATAATATCGACATAAATTATATGCTAATAATTGAATTATATCATAATATCGACATAAATTATATGCTAATAATTGAATTATATCATAATATCGACATAAATTTATGCTGTTGCTGTTTCAAATGAAACTGAAACCAAACCGTCTCCATAATGTTCCAAGCATCATTGACATCTGCTAATAATTGTAATATTTTCCAATATGACTTATTGTACGCCTGAATTAAGATGCAATTAGAAGGGGCAAAGCATGGACTAAGTATAGGATCGAGAATTAGCATCACTAACCTTTCGCCTCGATAATCTAGTACTCTCAGCTGACCACTCTGACTGCATGCTCCATGTTAATTCTCCTGTCGAGCTAACTAATTCACCAGCTTTCGAATAATTCTTTCTTGACTGGTATGCCAACCATACAATCCTTACTCCTCGCTTAGCTAGAAATAAGAAAGTCATACATTCGGGAAAGGGAGCGTAGCTTCGGCTAAAAAGATAGTGTAAAGCGAAACAAAACAGCTATCAGAACAGTTTAATTTTTTCTTTGTAAAGGGTACTTTAAGGATAGTCCTGTTTTTTTTCAAATATTTAAACGTAAGAGAATAGTGCTTGGAAACTAATATAAGTAATATAAGAAAAAAACTAATATAAAGCACATAAGCGTCCTTAAATACAACTTATAGCACTGGCCACTAAATCATCAAAACATTCTAAAGAGATATCTAATTACAACAAAAAATTTGATATAATTAGCTGGAAGGAGATTATTAAATAGCAGAGAAGGACATTAATATCACAAATAAGGTGAAATTACCACGTGAGGTATCGATGATTTCAATCTCACCGACATAATCCCACCTCACACATAAAGTTTTCGCCGAAGAATGAAATCGTTTCGGTGTTAGATCCAATTGGTTTAGCGCTAATTCAAAACCATCTCTTCGAATAACTGCATAAAAGCAAATGTTAAACGATGAAAATTTGAGACACCCTCCAATATAGTTTATAGCATGTATTGAATCAATTTATTTTGCAGTGAGGAAATTTTTCAAATATTTTAACATAACAAAGTTATCAATCAGCACTATTAAAAGAAAGCATTAAAATATGCCATGGTAACAATTATTAGTTCTTACTTAATGAAGCATTTCGTTTTGGTTTGTATCGATATACCTTTTCTACCGGATAAGAGGCAATCAGCAAACCCAATGAATTGTTGGCATCGAAAGATGACGACGTAACAGTCATTCCAGCTCTAGTATGCTTTGCTGGGGCCAAATCTTAGAAACAACGATTAATTTTGTAGTCAAAACTGAATTTATACCGAACCAAAAATTTTTGGTAAAAAATATAACTTTCGTTTAAATATCCTTCCGGATTTCGTATTTCTGAAAAAAATCTATGGATTATGCTATCATCGGTTGTGGTATGTTTAGTTCAAAACAGATAAAATACGTAGCAAAATTTCAAGATTATTGAAATCTAAAACTTGCCACACCGAGACTGTGCCGTCGTTCTGGAGGTGAACTTATCGAGTGATAGGTTTTTAAAGTTATACTACGTTCCTCACGAAAACTTCCATATCGTGTTGGAGTAAAGTCTCCGCGAGAACCTGCAACATAAACTATATATCAACATTATTTTAAAACAAGTAGTCTGCCTGAACTAATAGCACTTACAATGTAGCATGTTCAGCAAATGGAAAGGAAATCGAAAATGATATATTTCAAAATGATACGACAGAACTATTTAGGCGCAGCAGCAAAAATTCCATGCAGAATGCACTAGATATTGGTTTATTGAGGTCCAAGACAACATCGCGCTGTTTTGCAGGTTCCAAAATGTACTCTCGCACTAAAAAGATTGATTGAAATATTTATTTTCAGGGATCTAGATAAGTAAAGATAATTCGGATCCTAATGTATGTTCAAGTCCACAGTATAAGAGAGTTTAAGAAACAACCAAAAAAAAGCATCTTACAGGCTGGACAAGCGCTTATAAAATCATGTCCTTCGTCCTCGATACGTTTCTTGACAGCTTGATCACGAAGCCACCGTAAAGGCAGATCTAGTGAATCGAGTGCAAATTCATAACGTTTACCGCTTATTGTATATCTAAATTACACAGAGATAGAACTTAAACTTCAGAAAGTAAAAAATAACTTTTCATAATAATCACCAAAAATGAGAAAGTTCAACTAACATGATGGCATTTTTTGTTCCTAAAGTTGAGCAACTGCTAGTGTGCCGTTTCTCCAGAGCAACTGTTGACCAACACGAACCAAGTTCATTTAGCAAACGATGGCCATCAATTGAGGGTAGATCTCTCTCTACTTCGCCACTTTCTTCGGCCATTAACAAGTGGTACTGTGCAACAAATCTACAAATAAAAGAACATCAAACTTTAAAAAGGAAACATTCAAATGACACTTGTCTATAAATGACCTGAATTTAAACTAAATGCAAAGTAAACTCAAAAATAGCTGATTTTGTATTAAGTGCCTGAAATGCCAACAAATTTACGAGATATTTTTGATATTTCTGAAGTATTATGTAGAATTCCACAATGAGTTCTTTGCTGTGATTTAGAACTATCTATCGTTCAGATGTAGAATAATTATGCATGTTTAAAAGTATATTTTTAGAGTGTAAAAATAAAATAAAATGAGGGACGTTATTTATTTGCCAATCACGAAAAATGAATGGTATTAGATGACAAAATTCAAAATAAATAAGAAATTTTTCGTGAATTAAAAAAGGAAAGCCAAAATGCTTACCCAATATCATTGGTTCTTCGACAACGTGCGTATTCATAGCAACATAAACCAGTCAGATCCGAAATAGAGATTTCGTTATGGGCATAGATAGTTAACGAAAAACATTTGTCATTACCTGGTTCAGGTTTGGCAAAAGGATAGAAAACTAACAGTTTTCGACCGATTCGAATATCCTGCATATATATATATATATCACCATTAAACAACTGATAGTAGTTAAACTTCTAAGAATGAGATGAAATAAGATCACTAAAATTTTAAAGGGCCATAAAACTACTTTTTAAACAAATTAGTTTTGAAAAATTTCGACCAGTACTACCTATTGAAAATTATTTCTCAACAAAATTAATAGAGTACTTTATTTGCTTTACTAAAACTGCAGTTTTATTTCGTACCACTAGCATTTCATTTATTAAGAAGTGACAGTGCTTTAAAAATCATATATTATTTAGAAGGATTTCTTCTAAACAGAATTTGCTTGCGTAACTGTGCGACATTTAAAGGAATACGGGTATTCGGGTAAGCCCATATGGCTTGTCGCTTTTCTCATTTCCAAATTTGAAAAAGAAACAGTCGAAGTATATTAAATAAAATATTCACCGGTGAAGCAAACCTTGCATACGCTGCAAGATCAGATCTAACTACAAAATCCGTTTTTTCCAAGAGCCTGAAAATAAAATCAGCTCAAAATACGAAGCGTTACTTAAAAGCAGTTAAACAGGTATAACTCACAATGCAGTAGCGGACTTTTCCATGGGGACTGGTGATGGAGTGCATGATATATTCTTGAACTGGAAAAATTCCAAATCCGGTATGCTCGATGAAGCATCAGTTGCGTTCTTTTCAACGGTTTTATCTTCATCGTCCGAGCCTGTCAATCCATCTTCTTGAATCTTCGAACGCAATCGTTCTTGTATCAGTTCGTATGTTGATTCCCAATTACCAGTAGCCTGCAAAAAGCGAAAAAAGCTCATAGATTCTGTAAGAATTCACTTATTTTTATTAGACTTTCACTCAAAAGTAAATTTACTGTAACTACAAAAAATGATAAAAGAATCTGAAGCGAAATTGATATCTCCAACGAACCAAATAACATGGAGAATACTCCTCACTACTCGTGTCGGACTCTGATGCAGAACGAAAATTTAATGGCAGACCTCCAGGTTTTGCTTTTCTGAAACTAATTTCAATTCTCCCACTTAAGTAACAATTTTATTCACCAATGTTTTAAACCATAAGTAGTACTTACTATATGGATATTTAAAAGTCCCACTCAGATCGTTTTATCCCTAAAGAACAATAATGTAACTTCAGGGGGGACATTGCTCTTAAAATTCATAAAAGAAAACTTGAAGAAATACAACCATACCTTGAAGGTGGTTGCACTATCTTTTTACATTGTCCATTATCACCAGCATTAACAATGCAATGATGTCTGATAAAATCAGCAAGCTCTTCTGCATCAAAAGAGGCCATTTAATCTGTTGCATAAGTTTCATCTGAATTATTATATAATAATTGTTGTGTAAACGGAAAAATGAGAATTCGAGAAATGAAAACAATAGATCTGGAATAGAATCAGACGAAAGTTTCACAATGTTAGCTCAATAGACAAAAGCAATGTGAGGCTGATTACCTTAACATAACATAGAACGAAAAACGAACATTTTGGATCCGGAACAAAATTTGCGACTCCTGGAATGACCCAATACAAATCATTACTTTGAATAACCATTAACACTCGAAGCAGCAGAAGGTTTTAAATCTGGACAAAAAAACTCAACCTTTAATTTTTCTGTATCTAAAGAGTTTGACAACTTCGATTCCCCTCAAACATCTTGTGGCAACAGATGATTAGCAACAAATCATGCTCACTTTGTTTCGGAAGGACGAAGATCAATCATTTCCCAAGTATCACTGAAGAACATGCCAGGCAACTTATCTTTTTCTAGGATTTCCACTGGGTAATGAACGATTGTCATGAATTTGAAAATAATTCAGATGAGGAATTCACCATGACATGAACACTAATTTGTTTTAAAGGACCGAAAACTATATTTTCGCATATAAAACTATCGATCATATCAGCAGTAATAAAAGTGTCGTCAAAGTGATAATTTAACTGAATATTATCATCTTGGAACGGTACACATTTACCAAGAAACATGCCATTTCTATTGGTAGTATAATATTGCATCAGATGTTTTTGAAAATAAATTTTACTGGTTCGTTCATGGATAAAAAACAGAATTCGATAAACCTAAACGGCAACAATTTGGTAAAAAGGACAATAGTCGACAATAATTGTTGTCCTTACTATTGATATTAAGATGAACAATCCGAAATACTTCATGACCGAAAAATCATGACGAATTTAGAACCTGACTGAATTTAGTACAGAACCTGATATTTCCTAAATTAGAATAATATGACAGATTTTTGAAATTACTCTGAATTTTTCAAATAATTTTCTTTTCCAGTAAATCCTTGACGGAATATCTTATAGTAACTTACTAACTGACACAGAATGAATATAAAAAAAGCAATCAAGAAAAAAATCTAAGTGTCTCGAGTCACACACCAGTGCATTTGGTCATTTCCATCAACTTTTATTCAGTCTACTCCCACTGATTTTTTGGGATGCACAGAAATATACATTTATGAAAATGCCAGTAAAACGTGCTTATTAAATGCAAAAAAAGAAAAAAAAAAATAAAAATAAAACAAAGTAAACGACAAACATCATAGGATGTTAGAAAGGAGATAAAATTAAATTTCTATTCATATGAAACTTAACGAATTTCGAAAACAAAACAAAAAAAAACTTTTGAAAAGAACTCTTCAAAAGACAGATTTTCATGCATTATGCATATTTTCGAGCAAGCGATTTTTGAATACTAAAGAAGAATGTGTCGTCCGAACAAAAATATACGAGCATGCAAGACCCAACATTATTCCACCTAAAACATCCGTCGGATAATGCCAGTGATCGGTAATACGTGTTATCATTACAACTACTGCCCATGCACCAATCATAACCAATACTGTGAAACGGATTATTCGTAATAATTTATTTCCAGTAGCTTCAACTATGCCTGAACAAAAATGATTCATTCAGATTTGAAAAAGCCCAATTTTTAAATATAAGGTCTGCTTTAATATCAATATTAAATAAATATGAAATAGTTTATGACGAAAAAATTTAAGAAATAATTTTAAAAAATATTCCCCAGTGAAATACTGATTGAAACTAAAACACAAAAAAGATTGAAAAATATGAAAAAGGCAGATCGCAAAATATCTCCAACTATCCATTTTTGTATGGATAATTACAAAATTCTTCCACGGTTTTTTAAATTAAAAAGTAACTCAAATTTCGTGAACTACTACCAATATGTATATATAACTTCTTATTTCAATAATTTCTCTGGTACTTAGCTAATATAACAGCATACCTTTTAGATAAAAATAGAGAAATGTAAAAAGTAATACAGCTGCTGATGTATGGCCACTTGGAAAACTCTGACGTCCGATACGAATTCTATGCATATTCGTCCCCATACAATTAACACCTACAAACAAGCAACAATATTTGGAAACATTTCACTAAACTCCTTCATACTGTAAGGAACTTTTTTACAGGTTTATAATAGCACACGGAGTTCCACCATTTTTCATTGTTTCCATCAACTGCTGTTATCATTTATGTATGTATGTATTTTTATATTTATCGTTTTACTGTTCTATCAAGATAAAGTAGGTAAATGAGGAAACTGTATTTGAAAACTATGCTTCGTATCTGAACTACTTTTAAATTTATAAAAAATCTTAACATATAAAAAAATGAATTCTTTAATGATCACTCATATATATATATATATATATATATATATATATATACTCATATATACTCATATACTTATATATATATATATGTGATCATATATATATATATAAACATATATATATGTTTTTTTTTTCCATACAATTAACACCTACAAACACATATTATGTTATATGTTTGTAGGCGTTAATTGTATGGAAAAATATATATATGTTTTCAGAATACTTATAATATCTTTAACTAATTGACGTGCGATACCAATCCAATTAACCGTTATTCCTCTCTCTTGTCTTCTCTTTTCCCACTACTCTTATAACATTTATTAATATCTTCGAGAACTAATGTTTGACATTATTAAGTATTATTCAAAAGTCGTGTTTTTTTTCCTCCATGCTACCTGTCACATAGCAAAAGCTTATAATCTACAAATTACTCCAGCTGTATTTTGTTCCAGTTTTAAGCTGAACCAAATTCCAATTTTTGCGAAAAATACTCACGTTCAATATAATTATTTGGATCACTGCAATTAAGTTCTTCCCAATTCGGCTGGCAAACACTTAAATAGTGTGGTCTTAACCGAGCAAATATACACTTTAATATCTGAAAATACAGGAAATGCATCTTACTTTTTATTTTTCACCAACATCCTGTACGTTCGTAATCGAAATGAAAAAAAAAAACTAATTTGTGGAAGATATTCAAAAAATAATCCAAGATTAAAATCTTGAGTTTTTTAAGGTAAAAGTTTATGTTATGATATAAAAAGGACTTGAATGCCAATTAAAACGAAAAAAAGAATGAAAAAGTCCAAGACTTGAATTATTTTAAAAAGGCATGAAAAAAAAATACCTCCATCATAAATGTCGCAAAAGCAAATGATGCTATATATCTAAGATAGATTGATGTCGCAAAGTGGAAATATTCACGGAGTTTATTTCGACCTTTGGATATCGCAAATAACACTGCTTCAACCACAGCGATGATGAAAAATGGTGAAGCAAAGGACACAAAGAGGAGATGCTTCGTTGATATAGTACTTGGACGCAATGGATTACTCAAGTAAGGTACCTATAAAACAGGGAAGATATTGATCGATCTTATCAAAAAGCTATACCATCTATTTACTGTGTCCACTTAATTTCAATAAAAACTACGAAATTTCATAGAAATCTTAGTGAAATAATCGATCCCTTAAAAATGCAAATTTTTTTTGAATTTCAACCTATAATATACTTGTTCCCTATAATCTATGTTTCTAGGAGTTCCTTTTTAAATACAAACTCATTTTGAAGATTAGGATGCGCAGCAGCAAGCGGAGAATCAGTTAAAATCCAATCAAATAAAATAAAAAAAATCAATTTTTGATAAGTATTTAAAGGCATTAGAGTTTTTATTGCCATTTATTATGGAGGTAAAATAAATAGCTTCCTTTGATAAGCTTTTTTCTACTTCTAACTTTCATTCACCGATATACATACATTTATATAAACTTAAGAAACATGAACATAACTGGACGTATTTCTACCTTTTAATCATCGTTACCGCTAACATTTACGTACAACTGATTAAAATCATTAACAAACATAATCTTAACTTGTATCACTACACACTCGAAAAAAACAAAAGCAACAACCAACCAGAAAGAATGCATAAATTTACCTCATAACAATAGAAGCCACGTTCATAGGGTACGACAAGTTTGTTAACAAATAATTTTATTGCATAAAATGCTGCAGCTAATGCGACTCCAACATCAACAGTTACAGCGACAATACCTTTGGCAATAATCACTGCCGTTGCCTCTTCCGATTTACCATCACTTCGTGTAAAACGTCCACTTAATGTTATCCAACGTAGTGACATAATCGATACCTGTGAAATTAGAGAACAAGGGAAAAATGAACTGACATCAATTCATGACACTGCAAGTAAGACCAATTTAGTTGCTTTCCTCTTTTGCAGATCTGAAAAAGCAAATTCATTTTGGAACCGATAAAAATCTTTCTCCACTAGAACTGTAACTCCTTTTATATTCGAAATGAAAATCCCTTTACTTTCATTTTCCATATCTGAAAAGCAAATAAATTTTTGCTTATTTGACATCTAAATTGCTGCCATTAATCCTTCTTTAGTAAAAATATTTATTTCTGGAATAAAATTAATGCCATTCCCTTAACAAAAAAAAAAATGATAGAACAGAAAAATAATCATTTCGAATGGTACTGGTTCGTAAATTTTAACCACATTACTTGACTTATGTACATTATGTACACAATTTCTGTTCAAATAATCCCTTCTACAGAAGTTGGTGCCTGAGAATGTTCTGGATGTAAAAATGGATTAATAAAGTGTAAAATGTAGAGGTGATTAGAATAACACTCCAATATATATATCAACTTGCCTTCTAGTTTACAAAAGAAAAAACGGTCACTTGAGAAGTCTTCAGGAAATTATCCTGGGCGAACAGTGTATACAGGGAACACATAATTCCTACAGAAAAGTGGGACATTCAGCAATACACCAAAATAAGCCAATATAAAAATGACCATTGCGAGACAGATTCCAGTATGATACCAATATAAATATGAATGCTTTTCGAATTTCGATTCTCTTTAATATAAATTTACAAAGTCTACCAACGGAGAACTGAGTCACAATAGCATATTTTTTACCGGAACAAGAGTATCACAATTCGGAAATCAGTATAAAAAGTTTCCATTCAGATTAAGAATTCCGGACATTTGGATTAAATTACGATAATTTTTTGCTTTAATAATTCATGTTAACCAAACTGAGAGTCACGTTACCACAGTATTTGAATAGTATTATCTTGTTCTTTCAAAAAAAAAGTGAGTAGAAAGCAAAAAAGGAATTCGCAAATCAAGAATTGAGATGTTGCACAAAATAATGTTAGCATGTTAAACAATTTGAGAAGAATATTTTCACATCACACTTTAAAACTCATATTTTCTCTTATCTGACCTTTAAAATCTTCCCCACCTCCCATCACGACCTTTGGAACCCAAAATAGGTTTCACATTTCTGCATATGTGTGAGCTGTAATCTAAGGAAAGTTACTAGAAAAGTTCAAATCCTTCATCCTTTTCGCTTGTTCTTTTCAGAAGTCCCATAATCAAACTATACCAGGTGGTAGTACTTATTCTAACCATATCCAATGGTTTTTAAAAATGAGTTATTATGTAAAGAAAGATGCAACTGTGTAAAACATTTTGATGCTTTAATTTGGAAAGTTTGAATCAAAAAGGATCGAAATTATTAAAATTAAGACTAGAACTACTAAAGTCCATTAGAACTATCAGAACTAAAGAGAAATTTTCGCCAACAATAATAATAAGGTCGTGAGGCCAAATCAATATTATAAAGTATTAATAGATTAGGAACACGCAACAGACACAAGACAGAAAGATATGTTGAGACAGATTTAACTAGAAAAAAATGATATAATCCTAAAAACCTAGAGCTCTATTTAATTGTATTTGTGTGAATTAATTTAAATTAGTATTAACAAATCCACACTTTCCAATTAAACCAAACTTTTAACTAAACAGTAACTGGGAATATTAATTAATGAGGGCTAATGTAATATATAATAACTCGTTCTGCAGCTAATCTAGCAATCGAATAACTGGCAGTTTTAGATAAAATCATTTCGTACTGTTTTATGATTGCTTCCACTAATAAGTATATGCAACAGCCTTCTCCACACTTCCCTAACCCTTTTCCCACCGTTTTTCATTCTTTTCATCTATTCCCTTTCTGTCGTACTGCAAAGGATTTTTAGTAAAAATGTTCAGTATGATTAAGGAATCAAGACGAAAATTTGAAAAAAATTCCACTTACTTCAACGGAACTTTCAACTAGTCATTCTTAAACAGCTAAACTACTAATTAAAAGCAGTAAACATGACCAGTTAGTTACTCAAGTACAAGAATAAGGTTTAGGCATAAATGTATGTTGGATTTCCAAACTTAAATTAAATATTAAGAGTGGTTAGTAATTACAACTTAAGCAAAATGATACCTAATACGATGTAGTAATACCAAATACTTCGGTTAAACGCAGGAACACCATATGGACCAGTTTGAAAAAACTAACACTACCACTTCTTTTTCTGACCTTATTTACGCGAATCAGTATAGCGCCTAATCCTGCTATGTAAATAAATATTGAAACTGAAAATAAAATAAATCTCGATAACGAGAGATATCATTCTAAAGTTCTGTGAAATTATTTATACTTATTTCGAAGCAGTCAGATAGAGACAGCCAGAAAGAAGATACTGAATGCATATAAGCAAGATAAATGATGAATTTCAAGTAAACCAAATGTCGAGTGGAAAATCTAAAGTTGGAGGATAAAATAAAATTTATTTGACTAAATTATGTCTAAATTTCAAAAACTAGCAAGCATGAAAAATGAATAATCGATTTAAATTAGATGCATTTTCTTCCACTTTTAGTTAAGCATATCTCTTTTCATATTTCCGCAATAAAATGAATGTAATAAAAAAATAAGCTAATTACACAGCTGCTAAATCAAGTAACATCATCAAAGCAAAATATTTTCAAATTAAGCATGCATACTATCCATTTACTTTGCCTTTTTAAAGCAACATTTATATGAAATGAAGAAATTTGTCGAGTTTCAAAAATATATACATGTGAAAGAATTTCAACTCAAAAAAATTTCGAAGATATATCAATGGATTCCACGAAAAGCGCAAACAATTAAATCGACTTGGCATCATTTTTCATAATCTTATTTCCTTCAGATTTCGTTTCCTTTTCCAGTTCAGAATCACCCAGATGCACTAACAGCACACCGGCAGATAAGCGTGAAATCAACTCCTCTCGTTCGATATCATGAGCCCACTCAACCTGCAAGTAATTTTCTTTTTCCTCATAAGTAAATATAAACTATTCTTTCAAAAAATTCGAATTTGATTTTCGTTACAATCAGAAAAAAAAAAAAACACATAAAAGCATTTTCAAAATCTAACACATTGTTGCCATCGAAAAACTGTCTAGTAATACTAACTTTCCCCCAAATATCACTTTGGTATTTTTGCTCTAGGAGTGCCAACCCAACGGCTTCATCGACATGTAAACGAGAAGACACCGTTGCTAAGGTAAGAAACACAGATTTAAGAGCCTCAATGGCATACTGCAAGCCGATAAGTTGTAGAAAACTATAATCTGATAACTGATTCGCCAAGCGTGTTCGTGAATAACTATCAATCAGAGCTTCTGAAAAAAAAAAAGTGATCACTAAGGTCAATTACAGAATCACCAAAATTATATTTTAAAAGTTCCCAATAATTAATAAAAAATTCCGAAGAGTATAGTTTCCAATTTAAAGGATTTCTTGCAGTTGACATAATGAAGAAAAAGTCAGATAGATGACGAAAAGACCACTTCAATCGTTTTGCTTCAAATATTTTGCAAAATTAACACTGGAAAGTCTGACATATTTCAAAAATTAATGGAAAAATTTACTGAGCTCTTTTACAGTTAGCAAGAATTAATGAAGTCTTGAAAATTCAGCTAGCCTTCAACCAGTGAGTAGCTTGGTTTCACTGACAAACCATATTCCCAGTTTATCCATTGAACCACTGGATCCCAGTTCCGTTTTTCCAGCTCTAGTAATTTACTGTTCTCCTCCAGTCGATACAAAATAGTATCTTTATCCAAAAACTCGAGCACTTGTGATAAAAGATCAGATCTGAATTAAATTCTTTGATGAAGATAAAGTGAAGAAATTTAGGAAGATCTAGAATTGACTTTTATTAATTATCCTGACTACTAGGTCCTAAACAAAAAATTAGTTCGGCTATATTGTGTAATTTCGTCAAAGTACTATTACTGGTGCAGCACAGACAAGATTAAGGTTTTGCTTATACTCACTATAGAATCTAACATTACCTAAAAAAAAAATACTTTACATCGAAAACTAAACATATGATTTTCAAGGAAAGACAATGCGCACTTTTTCAGTGACATTGGATTATCGATGGCTGTGAAAATCAAACCAGTCAGGCGCATTAAGTTTGTCCTTAACTCATTCTTCTGCATGTTCCATTCCTTAGCTACAGCCAGTGCAAGTGCTTCAGAAGATATCTAAAAAAAATACCATAACAGCCCTTCATCATTTATTCATGTTGAGATAGACTAACGCACGGGATAGAAGGAAATCTTCTGCATCCTTTTTTTTTTATCCATTCGATAACCAAAATACAGAAAAAAAAAATAGTGCCTTGTAACTGCAAGAGAAAACCAAACCTTTACTGGATTTCTCTTTGGTGTTACTAAATAATTTTTATCAAGATATATGCCATAAACTTGCTCCATGGGAATAAATACTGCACGTGCTTCCTGAAATTAAATCCTAAAATCACAGCAATGAAAAATAATCTTGCCTCAACCTAATAATTTAAAAAAAAAAAAAAAAAAAAAAAGACCAATCAACTTTCATTACTTGTCGAATTATCCAAATGATACTTTTTGTATGATATATTTACCATAGGTACCTCATAAAATCGGCTCCTTTTATTAGAGAGACTGGAAGATCGCCGCCACACCAAACGACATAATTTTGTGTTCATCTAGAAAAGTTATAGCTTGCTATAATACTTTCCGTCTCAACTTCCATATAATATATTTCGATATATTGAACATATATTTCAGTGAATATATATTTCAACTTTCTATCTACGCTTTTCAATGAACATACCATCTAACTGACAGATATATGGTACTCGAGTAAAATACGTCGTCTTAATTAACCATTTATGACATCAGATCCGTCAACCTTTAAGGTACAAATGCTTTGACATATCAGCAACTATCAGCAATCATAGATCACAATGAAATACTACTGATACTCATGATGAAAATTAAAATTCCATGAAAAAACATTCTGAAAAAATATACAAGAACTATGAAGCGACATATAATGGAGAAAAAAGCTGCTAGACAATGTGTTTTTTGATTACTCAATATCAATCAAAACATAAAACATGTCAAAAGTAAATAACACAGTAAAGCACATGGTGCTGCCGATAAAAACAGACAGAAGCTCTGCAGAAGCGGTAGCATCTATCTTACTACTATTTCATCGGCATCAACTTCCTCGGTAATATGAAATGGAATAAGTTAATACAGAAACTAGGGCAGTCAAGATATTCCAGATTTCTTTTTTTTAACTTCAAATGCAGTTTAAATTTGAATTATAAAACAGAAACATCAACTACACTTTGCAAAAAAAAAAATTATCATGTCATTTTTGGCTGTTCTTTATCGTATTCCATGTAACGCGGAAATCCCCTCGGTTGAGAATCGAAATCATTCGATACCGGTGTTGACTCTATGTAAGGCATCTTTTCTAAATCACTGTCCAGAAACTCACTGTTCCCTTGCTGTTTTAGTTTTTCAACTTTTTCTGCCATCTGTAAACGTCAGGAATCTTTTACAATAATATCAAATATGTGACGAAATCTCTTTTAAGTCATGAGACTTAAATTTCTTTTAAATATGAATTTCAAAAATAACGATGAAAACAATGCAAGGATAATTAGTATGACACAGACCTTACGACGCCATGTACAAAATTATTCTTTTTACCTTAATTTTTATTAAAACTCTCAATGAAGAAAGTCTGTGAATGTATGGAAGTCAATTTTCGAACAATATGAAGATTTCAATAACAAAGTCTGTGAATGTATGGAAGTCAATTTTCGAACAATATGAAGATTTCAATAACAAACCTCTTCACTAGCACGTCGGTTAAGCAGAATCTCTTCTGATGACGGTGGTAATTTTCGTATCCCTCGTAGCCATGTCAGCCATTCTGGTGGGAGTACTTCAGATGAAGTTTTTGCGGGAACAAAACCTCTGCAAATGGTACAGAGCGGATCATACGGTCAAAACGGTGTGGGGAAGGGATCAGGTAATTTTCACCACATAACTGGATATAAGATGAACAAATCCAAGAATTTTTGCAATACCATACCTTACATATAAGAAAAAGCTTTATTAAGACCTATTAATAGATATCCAGTGCTGATCAATTATTAAAAATCTACAATTCTGAAAATGACTACCATTCATATTTTGTTAATCTAAAGAAGCTTCACCTTTGATATGAAGCAAATCTTTTAGTTGGCAATATAGTGAATCACTGTTTATGGCTGGAACGCCACAGTTTATTAAACTCAAACAGCTATCGAGTTATCTTATTGCTTATTGGAAAAATCCCACAAGTGAATAAAAGTTGCTTTTCAGCCTTCACTTCTCAATTTACTGATAACTTCGCAAATAATACACTACCAAGAAAATTAGAAACTAGCTACCTTCTTGTCATGCATATAGATGACAAACATAATGGAAGACAGACTCACCGGTTAACAACTCTTCGAGATCTGATTAGTTCGTAATATTTGTTACCTTCTTCATCAATGCCAACAAAAGTCTTCTGGAACCGTTTCCGACTAAGCGAATCTACAAAATTACGCCAAATGAACGCTGCCACACCCTGCCGATTACCCACCGTCATTACACCTCTGCAACAAAAACGTACCAGCGCTGATCTTCTATACATACACACGCCATTTAACACAGTCCGGATATGCAATTGCACGTCTCTGAAAGGCATATGTTTTGTCGTTTTGGTCTGTCCATCCGTTTCCATCCTCTAGTATTCTTTATGCCCATATTCTTATACTGTTGGGAAGAAAACGATTCAACTAGGTCTATCAGAGGCCTGAAACGGAGTACAGTTTTATAAATTGTATCCTTTTCTACAAACCAAACAGACGAATAGGTAGTCACTGTATGTGATTGACTAAGGTGCATTTGTTTATCTGCAGAAGTGGTAATTTATTACTAGGTGAATTTAACAAGTTGTATGTAAATACATGTGATAATCCAATCGACCAACTGCTTGATCAGTTGAATAGTTTTATCAGAGAATACCTGTTCGAAATATTAACATTTAACAGTTTCTCTCCGCCTTTCTCCACTCGAGCTTCAAGGATACACAGTTTAGGGAACTACTGAAATGCGGAAGATGTCGAAAAGTGTCGCTCATCAGAATTCAGAAACATGATATGCTTTAGAATAACTCGTAATAAGTTCCATGAGGCATTTCCTATTAACCTAATATATAGTAGTGAACAGAAATCCTTTGGAATCAAATTTTTCAACCATATTAAATTTGAAGCAAAATGACAAATGACGAGAACTCTCATCACTTATGGTGAAAATCTGAAATTCCAGGCATGGAATAAAAGCTGTTTACTCAACACTGAAATCTCCGCGCTGTATTAATCATTTGCTATGAAGCTGTTAGTAGGATTTTGGTTCCTAAAATGAAACTCTGGCATTCTGCTTCGTAATTGTTTCGTCTTAAGCTAAGCCAAGTTTTTTCTGGAGTATTTGGGTAGGTGAAGGTGTTGTTGTTTTCGTCTATGTGCGGTGTGGGTGGACAGAAATAGTACACCTGTAGGGTCAGAGATTGATAGACTTGGAAAAACACTACACGTTGGCAATGACATATATTGTGAATAGTGATTGAAGAGTGCTGACTAGGGACAGGAAAGGAGATTAGTTGTTGAGGGAGAGACTGTAGNGCAGTGACATAGAGTGC
This sequence comes from Setaria digitata, assembly GCA_003640385.1. Taxonomy (NCBI): domain Eukaryota; kingdom Metazoa; phylum Nematoda; class Chromadorea; order Rhabditida; family Setariidae; genus Setaria; species Setaria digitata. The sequence continues at coordinate 549,170 of RCAB01000003.1, forward strand.
TGACTAGGGACAGGAAAGGAGATTAGTTGTTGAGGGAGAGACTGTAGAGATGGCTGGAAAGAGGGAAGAGGTAAAATGAGGGCACGGACAACATTGGGCGCAGTAACACAATTATTCCTGCACTTGTTTTTTCAGGTTTTCTGTTAATGCTTAATACTTTTGTTTCCAACAGTACTTAAATGAGCGAGTCGTAACTAGCGTTATCCAAAAATTCGAATTAAGATATCCGAAGCTTGAAGTTCTTTCCGCTTGACTCCAATTTCCGCTTATGTAGAAGTTTATTACAAACCTTTGCAAAAATACTGCTGGTACTATGCATGGAGTTGATTAATTAATCTTTTAGGATATGTTCCGGTCAGTTATTCCAAAATATTCCCTGAACCGGTTAATTCACTAAGATATTGACCGTACGTACGTCTGTAGTTCTGGCGGTTTATCGTAAAATGGTGATTTTCTCGCCGGGTTGTAAGTTATTTACGCAAACTGTATGTAATCATTTTTAGGTTGTACCGATGAGTTCGTTGTCAATCGTAAGTCCAGAACGACGAATTGAGCTGAATCCATTCGATGTTGATGCCTGGAATCTGTTACTCCGAGAATCACAGGTATTCGTTCCAGCAGACATTCTCAAAACGTGTTTAAGCAGTAATCATGTTAGTGTAATAAATACAGCTTAATAGTAGATTAGAATAAGAAATATATATTGCATCCTTTTTGCATTGTTTATGCTTCCCTTTTCTTCAGTTTCGTTGTTCTTTTTTTAAGAAACTATCAGTTTCAGCGTATAGATATTTTTATTTTGAAGTAAAAGCAGTTGTGTTTACTTGGGCAGTTGCAACTTATTTCTGAAAACTTTACTATGACATTAGTAATGGAAATAGTTTTCGCTTTTAAGTCTATATTCCCTCTTCCATTCATAACTTGAGCCAGTGTGGGATGAATTATTGACTAAAATAAAGTCTTTGTGAGTTTCAGTTCTCACTTCTTCATTACGACGTTTTTAATAGGCCGTTTTCTTACAGTGGATTTTTCCTGAAGACTTTCCAGCATATTTAAATAATGATTCAGAGCAGTTAATGTCATTCCATGTATTTGAAATTACACTCAATGAAGTTCCAGGCTAGACCGATTGATCAAGTCCGTTCTTTTTATGAAAAGTTGGTAACGCAGTTTCCGAATGCAGGTCGTTACTGGAAGGCATATATAGATCATGAAGTAAGTTATACCAAGAATTTCGTTTTGCTTCAGAATTCTGGATGTACATTTTTACTTTATTAAAAGTTTTGCAGAGGAGTTTTATTTAAATTTCCATTACTCATTTCGGGGATTTCAGCATAAGATGTTCACAGGTAAAATGGGTTTGGAGAGCTTGGATGGAAATACAGAGGAATTTTTATTAAGTATAAAATTCCGCTCATCACTCGTATAAGTCCAGGGGTTAATTGACGCCTTTGTTCATGAAAATTATAGTTCTGTAAATCATGAACTGGAAGATATTGAAGGAAAGGAGCATATAATGAATGGGAGTTTGACAGCAGTCCATCAAATAAATAACATCATTTTGATTTGTTTGCAATTTTGCAGCGCGCAGTGGTGCTCGCTCTTCTTCTCCTTCTTCGTGTAAACAGACATGGAAATTCTGTGAAACTGAGAACAAAAAGTGTGAATTTAGGAATGACATACTCTATCTTTAGTCCATGTTTTGAACAAGTATCAAATGTATTACTACTGCTGAATGCATTTCGCCACATTCCAAACGGAATAAAAATTTTTACTCGAAAAAATGGCCCAATAATAATAAAATGCATATTTTTTGTTGCATTTTTTCCTTTCTCCTTTTTCTTTCTTTTTAATTTTTTCCCACAGAATAAAGAATCTATAACAACTATGATCTCTTTCACATTGCAATTAATAATGATTTTTCAAATTTTCGTTTATTCCACACTACACTTTGTTATCTGTAGTTTGATATGTGGAAAAAAAAAAGGGAAACTGGGAGCGGAGATGAGAGAGGAGGATAGAGCATCACATTGAAGGTTCGGGTGATTTCTATAAGTTTTGAGAAATCATTTCATGAAGAAATTGTTAAGCTCTCTGAAAGGTAGTGATGCTCGGGGCAAGTTTCTTTTCCTTCTTTTTTTAGGAGGGGTATAGCTCATCTTTAGGAATATAAGAAAGTCATTTTTTTTTTATATATAGCATTGTAGTTTTGCGTCCCATAATTTCCAGTTGAAGTTTTTCTTATTCTGTAGTAGGAATTTGTTTTCCACGAGTTTCTCATGAATTTTTTTAAAAGTATTAATGGGGAAGTCTGATTAAGTAAAAAACTGAAATCTTAAGAAATATGATGTCACACGTTGCTACAGTTTGCGGCATGCAGACATTACTTTTGCTGTAATACTTCTTGTCCTGAGTCGAGGATTTCTTGATGGGTATGCTCTCGTCTTCTTTTTATGAAGCATTTTTTGTAGCAGAAAAGTTTCATATCCTTAAATTTCAGCTGCGTGGCAAAAATTACGAAAATGTGGAGTCAGTAAGTTTGAACTTTTCTTTCGAGTTTTCGAAGTTTCTAAAATGGTTAACCTGACTATCTGATAAGTTAAAAACAATAGTATAATTTCTGGTATCATAACGTTTGTTGCTTGCAGCTACACCGACAGGAAAAGATATATTGTCTAGACTGGAGGTCTTTAATGCTTGGTTGCAAACCTTTGATGAAATTCATATTGATAAAAAAAGAACACTTGTAAGGTTGATGGCATTTCCATGAAACATTTGACTAAGATTTTTTGTGTTATAAGACAGTGGAAATAGTCAAGTAGCATTAGAATAGGCAGATGTGTACTTCAGAAGCAAAACACCAATTATATATTGACCACTGAGAACTAAATTAACCATTGATGTTGGTGTACCAATATAAAATTAGGAGTCATGCGACTAATCACTTGTCATTTTTGCGTTTGGTCAACAGTAAGTGTCGCATCAGTGGATGGTGTACCGCTAGGAATGAGATGTAACTCAATAACCATCTTTTATAATAAACAGTTTGAGAACTTTGTGTTATAATTTAGAATTTTTCTACGTAATTTAAAGTCTCTAATCCCCTATGGCTTCTTACATTCATTTATTCATATTTTTAATAGTTTAAGCTGGAAATACTTGAACTTCGAGATTTAGTGGTCAGATCGCATCTTTTTTACAGTTGTTTGGACGCTGTCTTATTCATGTTCTTAACATCGATCTTTGGAAGTGTTACGTTTTCTATGTACGTGAGACCAAAGGACATCTCTCTTCTTTCAGGTTTGGTGTATTATTTCTTCTTTTGGTGCAGTAATATAGTGTAAATTCTGTTTCATTTAATATATTGTAGAACTTTTAACTGCAGACAGTGCTTCAGTGCTTAACCTACTATTCATTTGTTTCTAATTTTATTTGTGAATAAACTAACCTTTATTTATCATATCTCTTATCCACTCTTTAAATATTTAATTATACCTGATTTTGTTAGTTTGTTTAACCGATCTTTGCTGTTAAGTGACTTTACTACTTCCCTAACTGATACTGATATTTAAAAAGCTATCTATTCTCATGCTCAAATAATTTTTGTTCTCTAGAATTTAGGTGCTGGCTGTCTCATTTCAGGGAAAAAATGGCACAAGCTTATGAATTTGCTTTGGATAAAATTGGTCTTGATATGCATTCATATTCTATTTATTCCGATTACCTTTCTTTTCTGAAATCCGCGTAGGTTTTCTGAGTTTTTCTTTCAAACTATTTGTACATATTTATACTTTATGAACCATATAAAATTGCAGACCTACAGTCGGACAATATGCTGAGAATCAGCGAATTTCAGCAGTCCGTAAAGTTTATCAGCGTGGTGTCATCACTCCAATGATTAATATTGAGCAATTATGGGCAGAATACTGTGCGTATGAAAAGGTAGTTTTTCAGATTTGCTGGACTTTTTGCCGAACTGAATACGCTTTGCTGGACAAAAGCGAGAATGGATCTGTTGAATTTTAAAAATCCCCGGTATTTTCGCTCGCAAACCGTAAATGTTTTTTTTTACTTCCACTAATTTTTTGAAATTTCAGAGCGTAAATGCTACATTGGCAGAAAAGTTGATAGCCGAGCGAAATAAGGAATATCAGGTTGCTAAGCGAATCTCAAAATCATTAGAGCAAGTGACCAGAGGATTAAATCGGCAAGCTGTAAGTGTCCCACCGCGAGGAACTGCTGCAGAAATGAAACAGGTTTATAATTTTACCTTGAATTTTAAGTTCTTTTTTTTAGCTTTGCAATTGCAGACTTTTCTGACGTTTATTTCTTCCAGCTGGACATGTGGCGGAAATATATACAATGGGAAAAAAGCAATCCTTTAGGCACTGAAGAATACGCATATTTCGCAAAAAGAGGTAATTATAATTAATAACTAGGGTTTGGAATTCAATTATTTGTTGTATTCTAGTTGTTTTTATATCTTCATATTGCTATCATCGATAATGAAGAAAATAACAATTTCGATATACATGCATGACATACTATGACAAAGGTATTGTGATGATTATGTAGAGAAATATGGTGGTCGGTCTTAATAGTGGCACAATATTTATAATATTCATTAATTTCATTCTTACGTATTGCAGTAATATATGCTTACGAGCAAGCTTTGCTTTGTCTTGGCTATTATCCTGATATGTGGTACGAGGCTGCATTATTTCAGCAACAAGCTGCAGCTGTTTTAGCAGAAAAGGGTGATGTTAAATTAGCGGCTGCAATGAACACTGATATAATTCGTTGGTTTTCCATGATTACTACAAATTTCAAAAAACTAAATTCTTAATTGATTTTTGAGATCTTCAATGTACTGTTAGTTTCGAAGATTTTATTAGGACAAGTTCCAGAAACTTATTAATGTTATGCATTTAAGTTCCTTTTACAGCTGTGACTTCCAGATTTATCATTTCATTTATCGTTCTTCTTCTTCTTATTATTATTATTATTAATTATTATCATTAATTATTATTATTGTTAACTATTATTATTATTTAGTATTATTATTATTAATTATTATTGTTATTAGTTATTACTGTTATTAATTATTATTAATTATTCTTATTAATTATTAATTATTATTATTAGTTATTACTGTTATTAATTATTAATTATTCTTATTAATTATTATTATTAATTGTTATTATTAATTATTATTATTTTGTTTGTGTGTTTTTTTAAACATATTTTTATAGAATTATTCGAGCGTGCAATCGGAGGACTTTTGAAGGAGAGTCAGCTTTTATTTTTTGCATACGCAGATTATGAAGAAGAGCGAATGAAATTTGATAATGTGAAGAAAATTTACGATCGACTTTTATCCATTGAAACAGCTGATCCTACTTTGGTATCATTATATGTTTTTGTCCGATAAACTTCAGTAATGTCAGTTGCCAGTCTGAGAATTTAAGGCTCTTATGTCAGTCTGTTGAATTGCCACCTCGAAATGCTAAAAAACTTTCATTTTTCTACATAGTAGATGGTATATCTATCAATATTATAAAAAAAAATTTAAGTTATGCAAATCGTGGCGTACTTAATTTACGATTTTTACTTATTTTTGTAGCATTTAGGCTTATATACAGTTGATGAAATTCGTACGGCGAACTGAAGGTGTGCAGTACGCGCGTGCTGTTTTCAAACGTGCTCGTCAGGATTTACGTTGCAAATTTCATATTTTTGTTTCATCTGCATTGATGGAATATTATTGCAGCAAGGTCATTTGTTTTTATTCATCTCTCCTTTATTGATGAAAGTTTAACTTGTAACTCATCGGATGAGTTGGGTGTTTAGTACATTCTCTCTTAAATTATTGCTTTCATATCTTGAATCAGGATAAAATTAAAATCAAGTAGTTTTTGGCAGTTTATATTCATCAAAAAATAATTTTAGGACACAGATATTGCTATAAGAGTTTTTGACATGGGGCTGAAAAAGTATGGTGATGAACCGGAGTATGCTCTTGCCTATGTTGATTTTCTATCGCACTTAAATGGTAAATGTTTTTAAGCAGATTTAGTTGGTTTGGTTTGATGGTTTCTTCTTTTGTTTAAACTGCTGGATTTTCAGTCTTTTCTATTCTGTACTTTCCTTCAGATTTCCTCATACGATTTTCTCAACACGTTCTTTTATTTAAATATAAAGAGTACTTTTTTTGGATATATTTCAAAAATAGTTAAATTCAATTTGTATTTAATTTTTTCAGAGGATAACAATACACGTGTTGTTTTTGAGCGAATATTGACTTCAGAATCTATGACAGCTGAAAAATCGATGTCAGTTAATTTTTTTTATAAATTAAAACATCATTTTCCGTGTTTGAATTTCTCAAATTCAGTAAATTCTTTTTAAAGTGAAATCTGGGACCGTTACTTGGAATTTGAGTCGCATGTTGGTGATTTATCAAGTATCTTGAAAGTTGATCAGAGACGACGTGAAGCGCTAAAAGAACAGTATGGTGAAATGCAAACTCTACTACTGATTGATCGATATAAATTTTTGGATTTGGTGCCATGTACAAATGATCAGTTACGACTGATGGGTTATTCAGTAAGTATTAATGATCTAGTTTTTATATATCCTTTAGTTGAATCCTCTCACACTAGATAGTAATATCTGACATAATAATTGTCGTTATCAATCCCATCCTTAAATTCCAGGCCTTCCCAACATAATTAGATGCAAGCCGGAAAGATTGTCTTTTGAATGTAAGGGCTTAAATGCATGCATAAGCTTAGCTCATTTCTTTATTATGTGCATGGTCTCATTATATTTCGTTAGGAAGCTTAAGAATTTCGACATATACGGAATTATTTTCATAAGGTTTTCTTATTATTTAGTTGTGTTTGATTTGAATATCAGATGTCTACCGAGAATATTTTGTTGGTCCACAGACTTAATTCTGGATAAATCTGGGGTTCTGATTCTAAGATATTTGCAGAAAAAGTTAGGACAGGGATCATCCCTGATTGGACGTGCTTCAGTTTCTGGAACTGCTTCTATATCTTCAAATGGCGCTCAAACAAATGGTTAATGTTTGTTTCCCTGGCTGTTGATTTGTTGTTTTGTTCATGCCATGCTCTAAAACTTTCGTTTAGGACAAAATCCAGTGAGGCAGGCAGCAGCTGGGGGTGGACCTTCAGTCGTGATGGGTGGTGGTGTAAGTTTGGAAATTTCCGGTTATCCAAGACCAGATACAGACCAAATGATACCTTTTAAGCCAAAACTTAACACAAATGCCAGTTATCATCCGGTACCTGGTGGTATGTTTCCACTCATTTTATTTGTTTTTAAGTAATAAATTCTTATTTGGAATAAAGTTTCCAGAGTAAGAAGCTGTTAACTCTAACTTCTTAAAGGTGTTTTCCCACCACCGGCTGCAGCTGCTCAACTGATGCAAATGTTGCCCCCTCCATGGTGTTTCAATGGTCCCTTTGTTTCAGTGGATTTGCTGATGGAAAGTTTAACGAAATTTAGTCAGAGTGGGCGTAAGTCTTTTTCGCTTCTTTATAAATCAACTGTTCTCAGCCTTCTGGACTCAGGTGCGGGATTTCAATAATTATTTGTTTTGTGATTCTGTAACAGGCTTTTCCATTCTAGCACCAACGGTTGATCCTAAAGTCAAAATGGAAAATGGTATTATGTTTGGAGTGCATCGAGTAGAAGATATCAAGAAGGAGTTTTTTCAGTTATTAAATACAACCACTGATCCTAACCTTGTAAGTTTTGTCTCTTAGGATGGTGACTTATTCGGGACTAGCTGATTCAATTATAATGTAATGGTTATTTTAGGTTTTGGCATCGAGTGAGTATCAGCAACAACAGTCAGCTGCTGCGCAAAGGAAAAGGCGGGCAGCTGGTGGTGGTGATTCTGATAGTGATGAAGAGGCACCACGTGCTTCCGGAATTGTTCGAGATATTTATCGGAGAAGGATGAATCAAAAAGTTCATGAATAATAATTTCCTTCTCTCCCTTATCCCTGGTATTTCTTCCCTACGCTGTGGTGTGGTCTTTCAGGTCCAAGTGCGAAAGATTTTGAACCACTAATATTATAGGAAACTTGTAGTATCATGGATTAATATTGAATTTTTAAGTTTGTCCTGGGAATGGAAGAATTTCTAAACTAAATTTCGAATTTTCTGAATTTTGAATTGTTTCTGAAGTTCATGAATAGTAGCTTCCTTCTGTCTCTTATCCGTTTTATGAAATCAGTTGTGTCCTTATGTACATAATTTTATTTTTATATATCGTTATTTATGATTATTACCATTCTTTTGTTTATTTTTTTCAATTCTACAAATGTTTTGATCTCTGTCAGTCTTGGTCAGCTGATCAAGGATAAACATAAACATTAGACTTTAGACAGATCTTGTACTGGGAAATCTTGTGAGCATATCCACTGTTCATGTCATTTGTGGTTTTGGAAATTTCGAAAAGATTGAAAGGGATTGTCAATGTTCGACTTGCATCTTCAAGAATTCGCCTTCAAAAAATCTCTGAATTTCTTAAGGTTGAATGACCAATTTTGACAAACATTTCTTTTACGGCTTTTTTATGAATTTAAATGAGTTTATAAATGCTGAATTTAATTGTATTTTTCGATCACTGCTGAAAAGGCAATATTATCAGCAGTTTTGCCTTGTGTGAGTTTTAGTGGAAATTTTTCGAAAAGCAATAGAAAAATTTAGTTTGCTTGGGAAAGATTTTTTTGACGGAAAATGAGAAGGTAGCTTGTCATAGTGTTTATGGGAAACATTTGTCATAGTTTAAAAATTCCAAAAAAAAAGAAAAATGCAGTATGTTTTATTTGACTGCAAAGTTTTCAGGATTAAATTTAGCAAAAGAGAGTTTTTGGCAGTACGAGTTTTACTAATTTTTGATCTTGAAAGGTGTACCGAAAGCTTGAATATACTTTGAAAACTTTATGGGAGGATTTCTATCAATCCTGGTCCTTTATTTCTTTTTTTATTTTCGAAATCTTTAATTTCCGATCGATTTGTTATCCAGTTTCTGATTCCTACGGTTCGGAAATTTAATGAGCGCGTATCTCGTAACTATGACTTATTGATTGCTACGAATATCTAACGATTGTGCGGGAAATGATGCTATGCAGTGTTGTTTGTTGAACGGTGGAGATCGAAACAGCGAGTTTCCTTGCGCGCTTAGATTTGATACAAAATACTACCTGATTTGGTAGGCGGTGGAAGATTGCTCGTCTCATCCAATAACAGGAGAACAAGTTTTTGCTTTGGAGGAGAAATATTTTGGAATCGAAGCCATCCTTGGTATACATTTAATTTATTGTAATTAGTATCTTATTTACAAGTCTGCATTCCAGAGCATTGAAAATGCTAACTGTTGATCGTAGAAATTAACCACATTTCTTATATCCTACTAGTGGCATGAGTTTGTGACTGGATGTAGTATCTGAGCTGGCATTTTGGTTCACATTAATCGTGTTTGAAAAGCTAATTATAAAGATTTGAAATCTAATTTATTCATTTCGTAATGCCGTTAAATCGTAGCCGGACAAGCATAATTAAAAAAATTTGACCATCAATCATATAACTCAAATTATTGGCAGTTCAAGTATTTAGTTAGTATACATGCACAAGACAAACTTGGAATTTTTGGGGGATTTAAAAATTGAAAAGTGTTTGGTTTTGAAGAGTTAAAAATTAAAAATTAGGTCTGAAATAACTATTGTGATTTAGTTGATAATTTTCGCAGAAATCTGGAAGACAGAAAATTAATTCGTCATCAGCAATAAAGTTTTAAAAGTTATGAAGTTACAGGGAAATGAAATTCGAATATGTGAAGGGGACGAAATTGGTGGGCAAATTCATTCCTTTAGGATTAGCTAATCAATTTTAATTGTTCATGTTGTTGTTATTATTTATTGGAGATTACAATTATTGCTGTATGCATTTTTTTGGGAAACTTTTTAATTTCATGTCATCTGCAATCATTATCTCAAGAAAAATAAGAAATAAAAAGAAAAAGGGAAATGATTTACCCTTTTTGCTTTTTCTTTCTTTCCAAAATTTCGATGAAAATAATTGATAGGATTCAAGGAATCATTACAAAATGTACAGTGATTCCATTCCAGTTGAAGACTTGTTTACTGCAATGTGTCGAGAATGAAGAAAAAAATGCATTATTCACTATTCATTACCTAACTGTATTTCGTTATTGTTTCCGCTTTCACACGTCATTACTGTTTTATTGCAGTAAAAGCTACTCATTTACTTATTTACACAGTAGCTACTCACTCATTTACGTGGCATTTTTCAGCTTTTCTCTCAGTTTTCATGAAAGATTGGAAACTATTGCGTGTAACTTACGTTTGCACGCAATAAGAGAATTATTAAAGAATGACAATAATATTGTTAGTACCGATTTAAATTTCTTTAAAATTTTTTCTCTTGTTAAATTAATTTCTTTCCTTAAATAACTTATTTTTTCGCTGTTAAATTAATCTAAATTTTCATCTAAAGATTAACATAAGTGAATTATGGCGAAGTTGCCGCTATTTTTATCACCTTATTATTAACACTGTCAATCGCCTTATTGTAATTTTCTAAAACTATTAATTAAAATAATATCTGAATAAAATATTGATTAGCTACATGATATTGAAACTACTTATAACCAGTAGAAGTTAGAGTGAATTTCTCACTTCTTTATTTCTCTTTTTTTGCTGGTTCGTCTAATATCTAAATTTATAAGCGCCTTACATGTGGATTCGTATAATTAATCATTTAATTAATATTTTATTAATTGCTGATTAAAAAGGCAGAGTGAAATAATTTATCTGCATGAAAGTGTTAATTGGAATACTGGTATTCCTTCTGTTTACGGTAAATGCTAATCAAGCTTGTAGAGTTCGCGGTAAAATATACGAAGATGGTGATACATGGGTTAGCTATTTCATATTTTTCTTCAAAAATTAAAAATCAAAACAAAGTCAATTACTGAAAAATAATTGTTTACGAGAAAAATGATAGCATAATACCAAAGGCGATGGAAATCAATTTTGTTAACACTTCCAATTTTTTTAAAATTGTTATATCACTTTTCCGACTTTCAATGTGAAATCAACGAAGTGTTCATTTGGTGACTAGTTACCAAAGATTATACCCTTTCTTCCATTCCAGTCAGAAATTATGAAAAAAAGTTGGAGGAAATAAATACAGGTCGTTTATAGAATATTGCGATAATTACATGAAGTAAAATTACTGTAAAAATAGCCTGAAAGGGCAGACTCAAATACAGTAAAATTTTTTCATTTATCATTTTGAAAATCAAATTTTGTAATAAATTACAAGAAACAAATGAACACTGTTAACCAACATTCAAAGTAAATAAAAAGAAGATCAGCTTTCAAAAATTTCCATTTTAGATCGAGAGGAATTTTGAATTTGAATGTATTGAGAGCATTGATGGATCATGGCGCACGAAAATTACCGCATGCTTAGCCCCCGGTGGTTTTCGAATATCTGTAGGAACCGAATTTATAGAAGCCGGAATGAAGTACACGTAAGTGCCACTATAATTGCACTCAATATGTACAAACTTTTTTTTTAAGATTAACTTGACGTGAATTTAAGTAAGAGTCCAAATTTGAGTACCTAAATATCCAAAATCATCTCCGGCGCTAAATCATCCGTTCAGTATTAGCAAGTGTAAACGTAATAGTGTCTGTTTATTAGGTTACCGGTATGTAAATTGGGCTTTTTGCCATCATCGATTAATTAATTCTCCTTAAAGTTAAATCTTTTCATATATGTATCATAAAAAAGTTGTTCAGTCGAAATCAAATTTTTCTGTTAGTCTATGAACATAGTTGACAGTGAAATTTGATTCAGTTTGTTTAAAATCTATATTTTGAATTTTTTCTTTTACTTTACTTTTATTAGATCATAGCATGCCTAGCACATTTCGCGATCATAATGATAATATTTGGAGTGGAATCAGTATTTGGTATGAAATCATTATTCGTAATGATGTTGTATTGCCACGCATGGATGTTTAAATTTTATTAGTTATAGGTGCACTAAAGAACCTGGTGGTCGAGTGAAATTTGCTTATAATCCCGTCTGAGTATATTGTATCGTATCTGTGTAATATATAATTTTTCCTCTTTTAAAATATAAAAGAGATGAATAAATGATTTGAAAGTTTTCAATTAATACAAAGTATAATTTAATATGCATTTTCCTAGTTAAGAGGTAATTATGAAGTTTAACTTATTAAATAATTAGTCTTAGGTTTTTGCTCCGAAATAGGAACTTTTTTGGGTTATTAACAGTAATAATAAAGTAATTTCTAATCTGGAATAAAGCCCATTTCTCTCGAATTTCTTCAAAAGGTTCAGTAGCCTATTCACTGGTCCTTTAATTGAAAATATTATTTGTCACTATGAAATGATTTTATTCTGTCGTTAATGACAATATAGTGCAATATATCATTGTTAGCGTTTTATTATTCATCGCTTCGATCAATTATTGCGGATAATCATAATTTTTCTTATCATATCGTATAACCATATTTCTCAACCTTCCATTAATTTAAAGAAGTTAAACATCTTTTATTTACACTACTTCATTTGTTCTCTAGAATCTTCTGATAAGTACATTGTATCTTAGATTATATCATGCATACATTGCATCATGTTTCATTTTTGCTTTATCGATAACAGTTCAAATAGTAATAATGATTTTTACGTAAATTGTGAAAATTTTCCTTCTTACCGAATAGGGTGTTTTCAATAAATGATGAAAGGTCCAACTTTTATTCAAAAAAAAAATTTCTAAAATATATTCTTTACAAGCCTCCGGTTTTTTGTTCCTTTTTTTGAAATTGAAACTTTTCATTTACTATATGTGTATGTTAACTTCCAAATTTCATTCCCACAAAGATACCAGAAATATGAGTGTACCTCTCTATACTATAATTTCTGAACATTTCCCATTCATTTTGCAGAAGTAAATTTCAAAATAAAACTAATGAAAATGAATGGCATAGTTGAATGAACTTTTTATGCCGCTCAAATTTGTTTCAGCTCTTCAATAATCCAGGTGGGAATTAATCAGAACTGATAAGAGAAAAAATATTTTCTTTTTAACTCGTATTATTTTAAAGCTTGTAGAATTCTCTTTTGAAAAATGACCAATTTCTGATGAAATAAATTGTATGAAATCTGAATTGAGAACTTTAAGTTTTATTTTTCTTCATTTTTGCAAGTTTAATTTGAATTTCTACTAGAAATTTCCAAATTATTATAGCTTTCTGGAGTAACTTTGAATCTATAATTCATTCTAGCAGACTGACAATTTTAAATTTTGAAAAAGAATTGAAATTGCTAGAAAGCTTGCTGATAAACAAGCACACACATTATGAATAAGCTCAAAACAAATTGTGGTGGTGATAGGCAAAAACGGAAAGAATTTCCAGCGTAATCATCAGAATGTGTGCCGAAAATTAATACAAAATTAATCTATAAATTTCTTTGGTATTAGAGCTCGGTAGCGATTTCTTTTCTTCTACAACACAAAATGTGATAGAAAGTAATGAAAATTATACTAAGCTTTTTCGCCATGCGAGCCTTGTTTGCTCTTATTTTGTTTATTTCTGCAAAGGGAAATTATTGCCAATTTTCAATCAAATTAAGATGAACGAATAAAATTGAAGCATCAATAAAGATTAATTTTTTTCCGCACTATGCGATAACATAACAAGTAAACAAACATTTACTGAGCAGATCAAAAACAAACCATTTTGTTTCCATATTATTTCATTATTAACTTTCTGAAATTGTGAAGCTTTAGATTATGGCGATAACGAAGTTAAATTCAATTATGGCACTTGCTTTCACAGAATTTTAACGAATTTAATTATGGAAAAATACATATATTTATAGCTCGGATTTTACAGAATTCACATTTGTGTAAAATATTAATTTTAGTTGAAAAACAAAGCGCAATTATTTCATGAGGATAATTTATCTGAGATCAAGAATCTCTTCATCTGTGCATCTAATTATTAGTAAATTATCTAAACTATTTTGATACGCGCTTTGTTTTAGTTGTCTGACTACTAGAAAACTTGTCATCTGAGTTTTCTGTTCAAATTTCCTCGAAACTTTCAGTGTGGATTTTTCATTATGCATCTATGCACTCACGCTTATTGAATAATTCTTCTTTAATTAATTAATTTTTTGAATTAAATTTTACGAAAAGTCAATAATAATTACACAGATTTTCGGATTTTTTTAAAAAATTTCTGTAGTTTTTTCTTAAAAATAATTCATGCTTAAACATATTACTAAAATGGTAAGGTCTAACAGCAAAGCCATAATTATCAGCGATTATTGTTCTAATTAACGCACCTGATTTTGGTAATTCGATCATAAATTCTGATTTAAAATCATGAATTCGATCATGAGGTCCTAATTAACATTATTTTGTAATTTTTTTTTTTGTAATTCTTTAATAAGCATTTCAGATGTTTGGTCGCTATAATAAGAAGTGGCAAAATGATTAAACAACAATTATTTGTATAAAATAAAATGATTTAAGGGAGAAAAAGGAGAGAAAATAATAAGGAAAGAAATAAGAAATTTCTCCATTAAGATTAATTAGTTATTATCTAATTGGCATGTCATCTGGCCTATTCCTTCCATGGTGCTTTAACTAATAGCTACAAAACTAAACCATTAAATGGAAATACATTAAACTCACTGCCTCATTTTCTTTTCCACTGTGTTGCATTTTGATTTCATTCACATATTCAATGAAATCATGATAATATTATAATAAAAAAGTTGTTCCAATAAAAAACAACTTACCTCTTTCCACTTCCAATAATTTACTAAACTTGATCATACCTTTTAAATTATAATACAATCACATACTCTTATTATCTTCAATTTGATTTGCCTATAAACACATTACTTTTCTTCTGAAACACATTTTAAGAAGCACTAATTAATTACTACTAATTGCTGAGTATAGCATAACTCATTTCTAAAACTTAGGAATAATATAAATCATTTTATTAATCGTTATCAAGCTATCCATTTTGAAGCTTTAGGTGAATGAACCAATATAATTTCAAAGGATTCTTGTCGTAATTAATGAATTAAATTGTTAGTATGTAGGAGTAGTGTTAAAAATAGTTTGAATTTAATAATTAAATTTGTGTTTCGTTATTTTATGTACTAAAGCTACTAGTTGAAATATGATTTCGAAAATTTTAATCACGACAAGGATTGAATTATGCAAAATATTACTCAGAAATTGTCTTTATAATAATTTATTGCTGCAAATTCTATTCAAAAATTTAGTGTGAAAATGATATTATTACCACTTTTCCTTCCTCATATACAACAAATTAATTTGTTACTACTAAAACGCCAATCTATCACCTACTCCACCATTCATCAGTGATAATAATACTGCATGCGATTGTGTATGTTTGCTTGTGAGCCAAGCATTTTAACAGTAAACATATAAATATCGCAAACAGGCATCATTAAATAAGCTAATTTCTTTCACTTTTTTTTCTTTTTTAATATGAAAAGTGAAATCTCAATTTTGATGGAATATAATAATTCAATTATATGTTTTAGCAAGGTATGCATGTGAAGACGCATAAGGCATGTATGAAATAAATGTCATTAAATTCAATTTGTTCGTATCCGCTAGCAACTACAATTAAATGAATGTAAATGTATATATGTACATATAATAAAAATATATATATATGTATATATATATGTGTGTGTGTGTGTGTGTGTGTGTGTGTGTGTGTCTGTCTGTCTGTCTTCTCCGTGTATAATTTACTTTCTTAATAAATTCCATGTGAAATAGTTAGGAGTTGTGTGTATTCAAACTCCTCCTCAACAACCTTTTATAGACAAATACCTTTAATTCTTAGTTCATTTAATTACTTATCGACTGGTCTTTTTTATCCTTGATAACTCTCTCCCTTTTTTTTTCTTGGAAAACTGACTTTTGAGTATTTGTAGAAAAAGCAGATTACAAATTATGAAGTTTTTAATCTGGTTAATAGATTGTATTCGTATTAATGTGAAAATTGTATAATTTAGTTCATTTTGTGCAGCCAAAATTAATGTTAGAAAAGAAAGAAGAAATTCTGTAGATTTCTACTGATCTATAGAAGTTTGAATGTCGTAATTATCCAATTCAAAATTGAAATTGAAATTTCTAGAATTTGGCACTTGGCTGTAGTATCACTGAACGAAAAGAACAAAACGAAGCAGCATTTTTACGTTTCGTGGCGTCAAGTACCCTGGAAGGGTAGCATATGTGGCGAAGTTTCAAGGGAGAATTAAGTATTGAAAGGTTTGCTTGCAAATTTACCTGTTTCGTTTACATTCAGGAGAAGGTTAAAGAAAGTTCTCAAATTTAAAATCAATGGGAAGCGATGCAGAACAAATGGATTATTAGTATTTGAAAAAGTCATTTCATATATTTGATATTTTAATCAAAATTAAACAAAAAACTTTTTAAAATATTGACGAGATGATAACTTCTTTAAAACGATTTCTGTGTGGTTATTAAATGCATGCAGTATTAATGAGAAGAAACAACGTTAATCGGATGGATTTTATGAATTTCATGATAATACTTTAATAAGCTTTGATGATTTAAAAGATGGAAAAGGAAATGGGAGTTAAATTTAAAAAGTTAGAAAAAGTTAAGTTGTGACCTAAAAAATTAATAATTCATTCAGGTTGAAATTGTAACGAATCATTCATTTAATTTAATTAAGGATAAATAGTATGTTCGATTGGTTGGTGGAAAAGCAATTCTACTTCTTGCATTTCTAAACTTTGCCGTTTCTCATAAATGATACTAAACTTATATTTCATTTCAATCTACACTTATCATTTTGTGACAATAAATTACTATTTTATTTCCTGCTTGTTTTAGATTAAAATGGAATGATAACAGTTAATTTGAACATACAAACCGAAAGTGAGCCAGAAACTGCCAAATTCTTTAATGCTAGCAACATATTTAGCTCAGGGATTCGAAACAGATCTGTAATGCACTAGTGGTGAAAAAAGTTTAAGAAGATCTTTTACCATTTATAAATATTGTCTATAAATATATTTACACACTATTAACTCGTACTATTTCATATGCTAAAAGAAACATATTTAATGGAGGATATGAAGATGATGCTATTATATTGCAATTATTTTTACTTTTGACTTCCACTCAGTCGTAATTAACGTTGACCAGTCAACTACTCTGTGGTTGATTCTAAATCTTCATGAACTTTGATGAGCCGCCTTCGAGAAGTTCGCATACAGATGTGGTGAACCTTCAGTGTTCAATGTTAAAATCGGATACATTTTTCTTCTGTGACAGCCTTATTAGATGTTTAATTGTTAACAACATAAATCTATTCTAGTCATTTAACTTTGGTGTTTTGCATGGAAAGAGCTTTTCTAATTAGGAAAATACAAAAGGCATTTTCAAAAAGTTTATTGAATCTTTAGAAAAAAAAGCTTTATAGAACTGAACAAAAAAAATCTTTTTTAAAGAAAGAAATGAAATGGCTTTAGAGCTACGCACCTACAATTTTAATTAGTGAAGATGCATTCAGGTTTGCAATGATTCATGTCTTCATAATCGGGAGGAAAATTACTTTTTGCATCACTGCGTATTACCTTTGTCCAACTATCCATCTCTTCATTCACTTGGAAAACAAACGAATATCTGTTGCTTAGGTTACCAATCTAAACTGCCATGAAATCACTTTGTAGTCATGCAGTATAAACTTAACTAAGGAAAACTTTTTACTCATTTCAATTTATTTTTCATCTGCTTCTATTCCTATGAATTCTTGTAGCACTGATAGTGCGTGGCTATTTCTTACGATATGTCTAAAATGAACAAAGTAAATCATTTCTGATTTCTCATCTTTTAGTCTTAGGTCATCAAAATGTTCTCATTAGCTAAAGGGGGATTATTAGAAATTCTCAATGCTATTTGGGATCTGAACTATTTAATCAAAATGAAACCGATCATCTAGTATCAGTGCGAGGACGCCTCTGGATGGAATAATATTTCTGCAACTTTAATATCTATCACAAAATCATTCAGATTTACTTGCTTTTACAGGATTGTAAACTTCAGTTATTTCTTTTCTTCAATATGAACAACTAACTAATATGAATGACTTTGATACTCATTTCGTTTTTCTTTATTTTCATTTCCAAACATACTAACATTCAGTTCCAAAGTTGCATTTTCATTCACCCACAAACTTGATTAATTTGTTTGATCAACTTAGCAAATTATCAATTACGGAAGTTTGCAGTAGCAGTATTGCATTAGCAGAGCAAGGAGATATCTCGTCGAGAAAAACTCCTATTTCAATTACTGACGTTGCTACCATTGGACAAAGCGACACGAACCAAAAAAAGGCACAATCGAAGGTTCCCGATAAAGGTCGAGAAAAGAAATCTGAAACAGAAGTAAAGGCAACGGTGGAGAAATTCAAGGGACAACTGAGAAAAGTATCTCAGCAAGAAAAACAATTCAGTACACCAATTTCCAAAAATATGGTACCTTATTTATTTTGTATTTCCATTATAAAGAGGGGAACTCAGATACAGTCATTTAAAATTCACGGTTGGGAACCAAATATCTGTTTTTAGAAGAGGAGCAAACAACTTTTATAGTAACGGTATTATTACTTTTATAGTATTATTACTACAAGAAATAAATTTCAAGAAAATTAAACCCACGCATCGAACCAATTAAGTGCAGTTTTTGATTTGATAATTAAATTTTGATAATTAATTAAATTATACTCTCACAACAGGCAGCATCGATATTTGATTTGAATTCAAAACAAAGCCGTCAGGCACCTGAGTTACCGAGCATTGAAGGTATTGAATATCCGAGAGCTGCATCCTGGGCCAACGAATCTCTAGCCAATGTATTGAAGGATGAAAAAGGTTGGCAAAGTTCATACTATGGAAGTAATAATTTTCAAAAAAAAAAAAACAAAAAATATATCACAAAACACACCTTCTTACCAATTAATTATTATGTTTTCTTTAAAGATTAGAAATTTGCTGAAATTCATCAGTAAATTTATAGGTCGTCAATTATTTCATGTTTTCCTACACGATGCATTAGCGGAAGAAAATCTGTCATTTATTGAGTCGTATGAAAAATTCAAGCAAATGACTACTCCAGCTGATAAAAAACAATATATCCAAGAATTTTTTGAAAAATATTCTCCTTACGTTAATCTTAGTAGTGTTGCTCTGCAGGTATAATATTTTCAAAAACAATTTTTTAATTCGAAAATTAATACTGGTAGAATTTGCCGTGGTATAAATGCTAACATTTCTAATTTCTTATAGGTTGAAGTTTTTTCTGAATATTACTAAACGAACTGAGTCATGAAAGTGTTTCGTAGACCATCGTATATACTTCAGTCAACTAGAATTTGCTAGGCTTTCTTGTTGCTGTTTGCTTATAAAACTTTGGAGTGCTAAATCCAGAAAAAAAAAAAACCAGTATATTGTTCAGAATATTCATAGTAAAACTATGAATTGTAAAGAAATAATGAAAATTTCCAGAAAATTAAAGAAACAGCAGCAACAGATAATCCGGATCCCGCAGCATTTCTTCTTGCTGTAAAGGAAGTAAATCGACTTTTGGAGAACGATCAGTTTCCAAGATTTAAAAGATCTGATATTTACATTAATTTTTTGGAAAAAGTGATGCCACGGGCATACGCTGATAAATGGGCAACGAGTTTTGAAGCGCTTGTCGGAAATCAGGCCATTATTTTACTGAAATTTATTTATATTATCTAGCAAATGTAAACTCTGTAGGGAGCATGGACTTCTTACACTGTATCTAAATTTATCAATTCAGTTTGTTGAAATTTAAAGATTATTCTTTAGTTTTTAAAAAGAAGTTCCGAAAAAAAACAGAAATGTTTTCCTTAAAGCGAAGTCTACTTTTCAAAGTTTGGTATATTTGGAACACTAGCCGGCAAACAGAAGTCTCTATTTGCCATTGACTGGAAGTTAAACATTAATTAATTGCAATATTGATCTAATTTGAATCAAATAGTGTACATTTGAAAATAAATCCAAATTATATGTCAGGTTGGCCGATATTATTTTCGGTACTTCTTGCGAAATATCCATGCAGAAGAAAATTTACGTTTTTGGGAAGCAGTAATTGAATTTAAACAAACCAAAAATAAAAGTACTGCAATGCTTAATATGGGGCGAAATATTCAAAAGCAATATTTGGTTGAGGGGACAACAAATGAGGTATTTTACTAATTTGCACTTCAGAATTTGCTAATGAATATTACTGTCACAAATGATTTTTATCATAAAACAAACATTGGCAATAATATCGATAACACAATAACATGACATAATAATAGCAACATCGTACAGAGAAATTAAATGAATGTGAAGTATTCTCTTTCGTTCAGTGATTCTTATTTGAAATTAATTTCTATTTATTAAATTAGTAAAAATGGAAGTTATTACTTTTTACAACAGTTAGTAGTGCAGTAAAGGGGTGCTTGCAGAATGTGGCAGTTGTTATTTGCTGTAGTGATTATTATCAGTGGTCTAATTAAAAGTCAAGTAGCTAGAAAAATCTTAATTTATGAGTTCATAAGTTGAAATTTTGGATTAAATTTTATTGCAAGCATTTTAGATATTCCTGCCATTTGGTTTACGTCAAGTCATTGATAACCGAATTGAAACGAAAGAAGTGGATAATACGTTGTTTGACGAGGCCGTAAAACACGTTGAACACGTGCTTAAGAATGATCCATACATACGATTCCTACAATCCACCGAATACAACGATCTATTGGCAAAATTAAAGTGAAAAAAGAAGGCAGATGAAACGTGCAATAAAACTTTTATAAATTTATTAAAGTTGATTCAAATTTACGAGACTGGTAGTTAGTTAACTGTTGTATTTTGTTGTGAATTCATTAATTTCTAAGTTGCTTATATGTCATTTTATAAATATTTCAGTCAATCCTTCTAGCTACAGTATGCAATTATTCAATCTTTAAATGAATGCCATCGCAACTTTTTTTTTAACTTTACCAGCCACTGGTCAGAAATAAGAAATGAACAGGTGAAAGGAAACAATTCGACTCATTAAAAACGATTTTTAAATTTTCTGTTCATTTTGCTGCAACTTATAACCCAGGACAATTTCTTGACATAGAAAAATGCAGTAATGAAGTTGGACGAATAATTTTTAATTCGTATAAAGGTGTTGTGTGAACATGTGGGAGTTATTTTTGCGGAGAACTTAGCATCGATTTAAACTTAAAATTATCATTTAACCAATTAAAACTGCTAGAATCCTACTCATTATGGGCAAAAATAGTTTCTGAGTTAATTAAAAATCTTGTAAATCGTCTAATAATGATAAAATTTGAGGACTTTTTTTTAAAAGGTTCATGGTTGGTCAGGTTAAAAAATCAAAAAGTTAGCTGAAAACAACTGTAGAAGAAGTTGTGCTAGGAACAGCTGTAGATTTGCATCAGTAACTTAATCTAAAAATTAATGAATCGAATTGGTAAAAAACTGCATAAAAAATTGCATAGCTGTAGTTACAAAAAACTAAAAATAGAAATGGAAATCCATCTGTTTGTAGAATTTTCCTGTTAAGAAAAGTTATTCTTTGACAACAGAAATATTTTTTCATTTTCCTAAATTGCTCTTATCACTTATTTTAAACGATTCATTTTTTGAAAATTAATTCTTATGGCAGTCGAGTAATCTTGAATTGCTACAGGTACTCTTTTCCCGTTTTTTTTTGACTTACTTCGACTATTTGAAGAATCAAAATTGTAGGTTTTCTTGCAGTAAGTTTGAAATAACTCTCACCCAAATCTGGAAAATTGATGTTTAAAACAATAAATCTTGCAAATTTTTTTCAACGAAACAGTTGAAGAATTTTCTTTATCGAATAAGTGTCGTCATCAAGGAGGGGTCGTTTACTGTTTCAACACTGTTCTTTTTTTCAATATTTCTTGTCCGATAGGACAAGAAATTGTTTGTGCTAAATTACAGCTTCATGCTAATCAAAGCCGACCAAGTAAGGTCTTAAATGCTAGCAAATAATATCTGATTGGTTTAGTCTTAAAGCAGTTTTGTTTTCTTTTTAACTGTTTTCCCTTATTTTTCACTAAAAAAAAATTTTTATTAATAGTTTTTTTCTCTTATTTTTGTTAACACTTCATCTAATCTTTAATATTTTATTTTTTTATTTAACGATTAATTAATCATGCTATTAGAGTTATTTCTAATTTTCACAAAAATGTGAACTGTTTTTTATCGATCCGCGCATACTTAATCGTTCTCGACCCTTTTTCATTACTTGATTATTCGAGTATTGTGAACGAATATTTAAAAAAAAAAAAAAAAAAAACGACACTTAAAATGAAACAGTGTAACTTTTCATTAAATATTACTCTGGTATGTTGATTCCTGAAATAATGATTCTGAAATAGAATCCTGAAAGTCTCTCTCATGGCTCGAATCTCCTTCCGATTCGTCTTAGATTCATTTTTCCTTATCTAGAATTACCTCTTCCACCTCCACATCTTTATTGTCCACTTGTTCACGATATTCAGCGAATGTTACAATCATTATCATCATTATATTCGTTATCTCCCCACACTGATATTTATCTCGTAATATCATTTGCAATTATTAAATTCTCATCACTAATAAATTTAGAGCCAAAATTTTCCCTCTCAAATTTTGTAATTCAACAGTAATAGTTCCGATTCAATCTGATTCCTTTTACTTGAAGATTCTAATAAAATCAATCAAATTAATCCATTGTACATTCTCATTTATAAATGATTTGATTTTACAATTCCGTAAAAATTTGAAAGGTAAAAACAACAAATAACTCTTGGCAAATTCTATTTTAAGCAAAATTAATTTAAAGATTCTGAAGTACTTTCAATTTTAAAAACAAGTCTGCGAAGACGAAAATATTCTTTACACTTACACATAGATAAATATGGAAAATCTGACTTTCACAATAAAACTAAAAATAAGTTAATAAAAATGATCTAAGAACTGGTTGAGTGCAAAATATACTGTTAAAGGAAAGGATTAAACGGACAGTTAAAAGCTGAAAAAGAAATAAGGAAAACATTTCAAGGGAACAAATAAATTTAAATATTTCAAACAAAGCTAGTAAGAAGAGCGAACGTAAGAAGTTCGAGACGAAAACCGTGAGATGATTAAATATCAGCTGATAAATTATCAATAAAATAATAACTGTGAAAACACTTTCATTGATGAAAAATTAAAAAAAAAGCAATTAAGCATTGCAGAGATCCGATAGAAAACATTAAGCAATTGAATGATTAATTCATTGATTCACAATACTTCAAGGTTAGAAGATCTGAAAAAGTAGACTTCCGTTTTTTGTAATGCGTAGTGCGAGAATGATAAAAAAATGAATTTTATCCGCAATATTCATTTTTCATCTTTTTAAGAGTTTCGTGCATGTCCTTGCCTTTCATCCTTAGAAAAAATAATTCTCCCAACCCATTTCCTCTCTCTCTCTCTCAAAAAAAAAAAAAGAAAAAAAAAATGAAACCTCTTTTTTGAAATTTCATTTCTTTATATTCTAATCATCGTAGTTACCTTGATCATCACCGCCATTATCGTAATTAGTATTTTCTCGAAGAGTTATAAAATCAAACAAATGTTTGCCTTGCTGACTTTTTCAACCTTTCAGTTACTTTGTTTATTAGGTTTAATGATGATTGATTGTTTTCATGGAAGGAAATTTTTCAAAAAAAAAACGGAAACAAAAAATTTCATTCAACCAGCTAGAAAGAAAAGAAATTTCGTCATCATTTCAACGTCTCGTCGGTTCATTCATTCCCTTTGGTTTTAAATTTTCTTCAATTCAAGATTTCCGTGTATTGTCCTTAGCTTTTAAGCTGAAATTCTTCTGTTCCATTCTCTCCTCCGCAGAAGACAGTTAATTAAAATATCGCATTTTTGCAAGCCGAAATTTGATAATTTTTTGGATTTTTTAACCATTTTATTTTTGATTTTGAATTTCACATTCAAATCCAATCTCTTTCTTACTTTTCGTCGTCAAAAATACATTTAAAAAAGGAAATAACAATTATTGGAATTAAAACTTCTGATTAAAATAGTCAGGAAAGAATGGTTGAAAAAAAAGCATAAGAAAAAGAGTGCAGAAAATATGTGATAAACAAAGAGAACATCTGCAAAGAATTAAGGCTTTATAATTAAGTCAGTGATTGAAGGTAAGGTAACTGTTGTAGCAAAATAAAGGAGAAGCAGAGATTAATGACTTTATTAGATAGAATAGAAATGAATGACACATTGAAAATTTTGGTGTAAATTACAGAGATTGAGAGTGGATAAAGATCACATTTAATATAAGTGGAGACATTTCCTTCAAAAATTTCATTTTCATGGGGAAACAGATCATTTCCAGGTCTCTTGGATATCCCGAAACCCACAATTACACGAGCTACCGGATATCCTAGATCCGGGTCTTAATGCTTTTACTCGTGGAGTGCTTTACACCAGAACAGAACCAGAAGCTGCTGAAGGAGCACCACACATTGACTCCCTCTCTCTCTCTTTCTGTCTCTCTCACCTATTATTAATATCACTTCAAATCAAATTTCTGGAAATTTAATTTTACGTTGCTCAGATTTCGTTCCATCTCCTAATTTCAGATTTTCGGACTTACTTTAATGTAGCGTGGAACCCATCAACTTTGGTTTCATTTATTTATTGCACTCATCGTTTCTCTTCGTTTGTTTATTCATTTACTTTCGTTTATTTAAGTCTGTAAATAGGTCCCACGTACTTTTCTTCTTTATTTGCTTCTTTCAGCGATAGTTTTTTATTTGTTTCGAACAATCTTTGCTCCATTTTCTGCTAACATTGACTTGAATGTTTTTACTTTTGCTCATAATTTTATTGAATATTTCACTCATTTTCATATTGCCAACGTTTCCTAGTCATATATTTTGGCCTCAATCTCTTACTTTTTCCTGTTTTTCATGAAAGCGCTTGAGTAATATTTGAATATAGTCATATATTTGCGAGTTTATCCAAATGATTTTGTTCTAATTTGCTTCATTTATTGCTTCAGCACATCTCGCTTATGTAAATGAAAATTATGTAAATTCCAGTCATTTTTGCGGGAAAAGTGTCCATAATTTATTAAGCCATCCCGAACTGGCACGACCATCTCTTTAAATATTTTTAATTTGGCTTTTTTAGAATTAAATGAATTTAAACGAAATTAGTGAAACTGATCGAGCACTTATTGAACAGTTACGTGGAGAGATACGTGATGAACTTTCGTTGGTTCCAGCATACAATGATGATTTCAGCTTACTGCGATGGATCATTGGTTGGGACCGGAAAATGGGTTTTTTTTTTTTCGCTCTCTCTCGTTTTCTTTAAGAAATGAGAGCTACTGAATGGTGATGAAGAGAGGGTGTTGCTCTCTCCCATACTTTAGGCACAGACCTCATTTACCTTTCTATTTCAAGATTTACGTTAATAGGGTATAGTATAAATATTATATCGCAGCAAAGTTTCTTTTTAAGGCAAGAAACACAAAAATTAAAATTTAATAACATTGTTATGTGAAGCTTGTGCAGTTTTAAAATTTTTAAATCTTATCTGTATTTAGTACCCCTTTACATTTATTTCACTGGAATCATGTTTTATATTGAAATACTTCTGTCTTCTCAGCGTAGTCAGTAAATTGAATTTTTTAGGAAATATTGTAAATTTAAATGACTTACCTACAGTTTCGTTTTTTCAGATATGATATTACCAAGGATCAAGTTTTCTCTTCGTACGATATCAGCACTCGGACTGGACAAAAAAAATTTTTCAACTCTCGAGGAAATCACAGAATATTGTGGCTCTATTAGTGAAGCAGTTAATTATATTCCAGGTTATCTATCTTTTCGATTTTTTTTCTTTTTTGTGAAGTTTCACAACTAACTTGTTTGAGAATTGATATGTTTTAAAAATAGTTCTACATCCAAATGACTGTTTTTGTCTCGTACTTGCAAATATCATTTTACAATTTCAGATTTTTAAGAACGGCTTTGGATTGGACAACAAACTTCACAACCTATTTTTTTTTTTCTTTTATTCAATTATTGTATGACAATAACTTTTGTCATAAAAAATGTTCTTTCATAAAATGATTATAATTATCCCTTGTGATCTGTTTATATTGTTCCTTTTTGTTCATAGATGTAAAAATATGAATTTCTATCTCTTTTCAGGTTCTTTACTTGGTTTTGACAAGGAACACAATGTTATCTCTTTACAGCCAATTGGTCGGCTGGATATACATGGTTTGCTGTCATGTATGAGAAATTCGGATTTGTATGTCTCCCGGATATCTGAATCTGAAGGTGTCATGAGTTTGATAAGGTGCGTTTAAGTTTCTAACAGTTTCTGCTGTCTTTGGTGGAAAAATAACACAGCCTGGGGCGTTACGTGTTATTAAATTAAATTCAACAAGATAAAATTAAAATTGTGGTGAAAAAAACTGTTTTTCGACGTTTATTCACTAATGAAATTCTCTAGCAAACCATTTTCTACGTAGGCTTATCGAGGTCTTTTTCTTTGAAATTTCAATATACATTTTTAAAAGCCGTTTAGTTATGCAGCTGGAAGTTGATCATTGTAACGAAACTTTTCTTACCTTAAGAAAAAATGAGAAAATTCTTGGACGACAGCTCGGAACTATCATCATATTTGATTTTGATGAAATTAGCACTGATATGTTATGGATGCCTGGTGTTAAAGTAATCACAACGATGTTTTCACAGTTACAGGTATTCACATTTCATCTCACAGTTATTTCGAATAGTTAGGTAACTTTTTTAGTAGGGAAATAGAATTCAAGAGTGTAGTTATGAGTGTGTATTTGGGTGCTAGTTTATTTATTTAAATCTTCATTCACTTAATTTCAATATTAACTTTAATTAAAGTTATTATATTTAGGAGATGTTTCCGGATGTTATTCGCAAACTTTTCCTCATCAATACACCAACGTTTTTTCGAATGCTGTGGACATTAGTGACCCCGTGTCTTGCGAAACAAACTCAACAGAGAATAAGTATACTTGGAGCTGACTGGAAGGAAAAATTGAGGGAATATATTGGTGAAGATGTATTATATGAACACTGGGGTGGTGTGCGTAAAGCAGAAACACCATTTGGACATATTCGTATGGGTGGCAAAGTTCCAGAAAGATTGAGGTATTTAATTTCATAATATTGCAAATTAATCATTTGGCGCACGCCTTTTCCTACGTCGCAAACATTTATATATTTTTGAATCTACGAAATATTTCATTTTTAAGTTCTCAAAATTGGTGCTTTTTTCCTTATTGTTTTAAATTCTTCCTCTTTAAGTTCTTGCCCTAAATCAATCGGAAAAAAATTTAATCAGCGATATAAATTTTTATTACTGATGTATAACTCAAAGTCAAGCCCTATTTCTCATTTCAAAACGTCGTTTTTATTTCGAAAAATAAGGTTGGGAATCTCATTGGGTACTCTGACGAATAAAAATTTATTTAGTTATCTAAGTAGTTAATGCTGCTGACTTCCCTCAAGTTCCTACTATCAGTTACTAAAAAGAATTTTTCATAAATGCAATGCATACTTTCTTTAAGGTACGATCCGTCAAGTGATATTCCAGCGTCTAAGTTGAAAAAGTTAAAAATATCTGCGGGCACACTGGATTTTGTTTGCGTCAACATGGAAGGTAATTTTTTAATAAAACCATTAGTTAAATAATATGTGCAATCTTTTTTTTCTTTTCTTTTTTTTTTCTGTTAGCAAAGTCAAAGTCAAATATTGCGGGATTTGCTTCATATTTGTTGCTTCAGGTTGTAATCCAACCCGAAAGCTATCGTGGTGGTGGAGAGTTGAAAGTGGCGATATTGATTTTTCAGTCGTAAGATCTGGAAATGCAAATTTGGAAAGTGACGATAGTAAGGATGTTATTATTTGGCCAAGATTCCGTCTTCAGACACAGTTCGTTCCAGAAAGTGGCGAGGTACACTGCACTACAAGTTCATTTCTTAATTGAAGAACACTGGATTTAATATATCATTTAGGAAATGTCTGCATATTTTTCACTTTTTTCTCATTTTTCCTTTCAGGATTTTGATTCAAGTGCCTTATTATTTAATGGCGAAGAAATTAACGTGTATTAAGCTTCTATTACTCGTCTTTATGATAGACTTCTTATCAGAAATATTCTCTTGCTGTCGGGAAGGAAAAGCTCATAAAACAACAGTTGATATTGTTGGATCAAGTTTTTTTTAAACACTATATTTTCAGGTTTCATGTACTGTGCCTGGAACCTACAAGTTGATATTTGACAATAGATTTAGCAGGTTTTATTCTAAGGTAATTAATTACCATTTCGAGATACTGAACGATTGAACTCTTCTCGACCAAATTTTCTTCGTCTTAGATTTCTCATTTAGTTATGCCTCTCTTCAGTGCCATAAAATTATTCTCACTATTATCAATTTCTACGTCCTCTTAATTTTTTTTTTTTGCGCCATTTCTGTTTATCTTAATCATTTCATAGCTTATTGGATGAAACGCAGTATAATAAAGACTTTGTTATATTTTGACTTGATAACTGTTTGTTCAGATAGGTGCTGAAAATTAAAAGTCGCACGACAGTCTTACTCAAAGAAAATACTACGAACTGTTTTTAGTGTTACAACTTTCATTTTGAAATATTGCGAAATATTAATTAAGTCAATTAAAATTTTCTCTATCCTTCTTAATAATGGTATCTATTCCACCGTTGTTTACTTTTTTCAGATGACTGCTCCTCGTTTTATTTCACTTCCTTTTTTTTCGTGGCTGTTTTAGTATTTAGATTTTGGCCCTTTGTCGCCGGTTTTGTTTTAGCTTTGTAGTTATTTGATCCCTGACTGTAATGTAAGGAATGAAGAAAAGTTTTTTTTTAACTTAAATCTGTTTTACAAAAAAAAAAAAATTAAGATGAGATTTTATTAAGGCATGCTATAGTTATGTATCTTTCTAATACTTTTTTTGAGAATATGTCAACCTTCAAAATGTGGTTTTTCAACTTTGCATTGTTTTGATCAGTACAATTGATCTAAAAATTTATGTCTTTTTATTCTTTGTTGCTTTTCTCCATTGTGGTTGTACTGTTTTGTATTTCTCTCTTGTCTGGCTTCAGTCCTCTGTCCAATGTGTTTTTGGAAAAATAAATAAATCTGTCATTTGGTTGCTGATTAATATAATGATGATTCTTTCTTGAAGTAGGAAGAATAAAATGGTGGTTATTATCTCGATTTAAAGCTTTTAATACAAGAGGTTTTCTTAGACTAATGTGTAATTTAAGCTTGCGTGAGTGGGATTTAATCGGACAAAGGAGAGTAATTCACTCCAAATAAATGAATGGGGTCGGTTAACAGCAGGTGAATATTTACATCGACTTGTTTTACTGGAATTTTGACATTACCTAGTCTGAAATAGTGAAATTGTGTTTGGTAGCTTTAGCTGACTTTCTGTGCAGAACTTCAGTACCATGAAGTGAAGAAGGGAATAAGTCTTGAAATCAATTCAGAAAAGAATATACTACGATTGCCGCACATTTCTTAGGATAACGGAGGTCGAGAAGTAGCAATTAGGAAGTGAATTGATCATCGATCATTACGTCAACTTTTTCTTTTTTGTGAATGATGTTCCATTTTATGAAATGACAGCCTTCTTCATCCATTTAGTCTTCATTGTCACAATTCTTCACTTTTGACAAATTCCGTTGATAAGAATGGAAAAGAATTCAGAGATAGACCTCAAAAAATCTATTTGTGATATATGATCAGATAAAAAGCAATATTCGTCTGATGTTTCCTGAAACATTTGAAGTTTGGTTGAAATATTTGAAATATTGATTTAATTTTTGCAAACACAAAATGCTTTGAAGAAATGCAGACATTGATTGCAACCCGAATTTTGAAAAAATCTTCCTGTAAAAACTTTGTTTTTTTTCTTCTGATTGATTTTGTATGCATAATTTTTTCCTGATACAGTGCACACATCGTCTTATTTAAAGTTCGACGGATATTTACTATTCTGATCAAAGTTTGATAAGCCGAGTAGAAGTTTTGTATCCTTCAAATAAACTATTTGTTGAGCAATTCTCTTTCATTTAATCGTCTTTTATCCACACCTAGAAATCCATCATTATACTTATTGTATTCTTTGGATTTTCATAAGTAATATTTTGGCATTAGCCCTATTTCAATAAACAATGATAGAAATGCTAAAAATTTTTTTTCTCCCAACAAGATATTTGCCGGTATATTCGTAATTCCTTATATATGGAAGATAAAATTATATACAAATAAATTATAAATTACCGAGAAATAGATGTAAATCGAATCTTAGACATAAACTATTCTCAAGGTAAGTTATAATTTTCCATTCAATTTTTTTACTGTTAGCCTATCAATGGCAGTGAACAATATTATTTTAGACATGCTTTTCAACTACTATCGTAATTTAATCATTGTAGCAATTCCCGGTGAACAGAGTTCTTTTTTGGTGCAATAAATGCAAGAAATAATCAAGTTTATGCCTGAGATAAGCTTATTTTTTCCCATTTCCTCTTTGTTAGTCTATTTCGCCACTGAACTTCTGTGATACAAATTATACTTGAAATTAGTTATAAGTTTCTCAATATTTCCCCTAACTCAAGTTATCTTCCTGACTCTTCATGACCACCACATTGCATTATCAATGAAATACACCTGGCTAGGTAGTCGTAAGTAATTCAACGAAGTGGTGACATTGTAGAATGAGCAGCAAGATGATATTTCATTGAAACTAAATTGAGAATTATTGTTAGCTTGGCTCTTGACAGTTCAACTCAAACCGATTATGCAGCAGTGTTTCGTTAAGGTTCGTCGAAATAGTTTCTCGTTTGCTTTTCGCTATTAATGTCAATACAACTTATCATTTATCATAACCAGAAACACACCCTACCATAGCTCCAATAGTTCAATTAATACAAAGACCAATTAATACAAAGACCTAATTTGTTCATAATTATCCCATTTTCGTTCATTTATCAATAACAAAAATTATAATTCATTATCAATTAGTTGATTAATATAATCTAATATAATTAATTAACTAATATAATCATTATTCCAGCGATCACATGTACTGAGCTAATGTTATTTAATGTTCACTGTTCACGTAGATTAAATTGAGAAATACTCTTTGCTGAGTAATAATAATGATTACAGTGATATTTTCATTGCCGATAACAAATTTTTAATCATTTTTTTGTCGATAATTATTACAATATTGCAGCGTCCTTATATAATTTAAAGCTGCACGAAGTTGCATATATAGTTAGCGTATTGAAAATTATTGGAATACGCGTAATAAACTGTTGTCATCATGCAAATTTTGGAGATTTGAAAAAGACAAATTTTCTAACAGCTGTTTTTGAAGAAGTTATTATTATCGAAGTACTTTTAACAGTGATAAGCGGCATTTATTAATTGACAATGTATGAGGAACTGCTCACTCACTCTATTTGTTTCGTTGGTTAACAATTACAAGCCAATTATTTAAATTTCAATTAACAGATTTTCAGTCGTTTTGGTACAATTAATATCTATTGTTTTATCGACAAGTAACCCAGTCACCGGACCAGACTGATTAAAATAAATTCATTAATTAAATTTAATTTTATTGACCAGTCAATACTTAGTTTTATCTTTTTATGCCAAATATGTGAACAAATATTTCGTTTGTTATTTGATTAAATAAATTTCAACACAAAAATACGTGTGAAAAGTCTGTTCTTTTCTGAAATTCCCTTATTTCGATTTAATTTCTTGACATATCACAGATAAATGGCATAATTATAGTCCTAATTAGTCGACTGAATGATCAAAGTGCACTGAAAAATGGAATTCAATAAGAAATGGCTCATTGAATTACTACGCTGAAACAATGGTAAAAGGAACAAAATAAGTACCTATGAATCTATAAAAGATGGAAAAGCCATACAATTGTGAGGAATAAGGTGAGTATCAAGAGTACAAACAGAACAGCATTCAAGTGATAAAAGGCAAGTGATAGTGATCTCTGATACGACGTCTATCATAATGAAATTTTAAAAAAATAAGCACTAAATAAAACAAGCAAGAGGCAGTTAGGGCTTCAGAACCTCGAACAAAAAAACGTAAAAAAGATGCAGAATTCCATCTCACCTTATCAGCAACCTGTACTTACTGGTTAATTTTCTTCGCCTACCTTTTTTTGGACCAAACCACTGCAGAACGATGTATTTCATTCCTTCATCCATTCCATTCATCATCTCCGGCAATGGAATTGATTTCAAGGAATGAATCTTTCTATTTGTAATGAAATTTCTTATTTTTTGAATATAGTACTAGTGCCATATTTCAAGTAAACGAATGAGGATTCTTTTTCAAGAACTTCTCTGGAAAGATACTTTATTCAGTTAACTAAATCAACTGTTTGTAATCATTAAACAGTGGGGAATCAATATTTAAGGTGGATTAATTTTTTAACAGTTGACTTATAATTTTTAAAAATATTTTTGGAAATTCAAATGATATCTGTGCAAGTGTGACGATATCATAAGAAAAGAACAATATATGAGGTAGTGTCTATGAGCATAATATCGTAGATGATAATAGATGATAATCATAATATCATAGATACTAATTGCGTACAGTTAGATATTTAAACACTAAAAAATTAAATAAATCATAACGGATATATGATAAAATTGCAAAATCATATTATTCCAGTTTCACGGATTTCTTTTTTACACACACTAATCTCACGTCATTACGTTCTTGGTACTGCACCTACACATTATCACTAACTTCATTCACGTATTACCTACTCCGTGTGTAAATTTAAGCTCTGTACAAAGAACTTGTTCATTTTCACAAAAAGCTAAAGAGATTGAAATGAAGGATTCGATTGCTTTCGTTATGCGCAGGACGGATAAGGATGACTGATAATAGCGATAAAAAAGAGTATATAATGTAATTAAATAAGGTAGACAAATTAAAGATAGATGGGTTGTCAGAAAGATACATTTAATAGTAAAAAGGATTCCGTGGAGAACGCACAAAATATGAAAATAGTGATGAAGCGTTTTGAGAAATTTAAATTTAAATTTTTTTAATTTTTCTCATTGCCCCAGAACTTTCGCCTTCTTTCTTACTCAGTTTCTTAAACTTCACTTGTATTTCTCCTAACTTCCTCCATTTGACATTAACTGTTAAAGTGGACAGATTTGAAACCGATGACAAATTTTCAAATTGATTATATAAGGCATGAAAGATATTAGTCTGAAAGTGTGAACGGTGGTACTGGTGTTGGTGATAAGAGGGTGTGTTGTGGTTGTGAACGGTGGTACTGGTGTTGGTGATAAGAGGGTGTGTTGTGGTTGTGAACGGTGGTACTGGTGTTGGTGATGATGAGAAAAGGAAATTTGCAGTTCATCATTTTCACATAGAAAACAGATGTGGTTAGAAAGCATCGCTCATCCATCCACCACCCCGCGATATCATTCTCTGAGAGCAACCGTCTCACCTCTTCACCTCCCCTGCCCTTTACTATCCTTCTTTCCTGTTGTTCATACATATTTTAAATTCTCGATCAAAACGAGGAAGGAGAAGGGCACTCTTTCGGGAATGCTTACAGTTAAATGATTTACCGAGAGTGAAATTATCAGTAAGTTCTTCTGCCACATGAACAACACCTTATCAAAGCTCTTCTTAAATAATATCTGTTCTTTCCAGTACATATGCTGTCTCACTGCTGACACTCACTCCATTTGTATCTTCTTATTTCATTCTTGTAAAGCTTCGGGAATTGGATTGTTAACAAACTTCAAAGGTTCATCGTGCTTATCTGTCTTCTGATATTCAGTTTTTGGCTACTGCGGAAGAGTCGGGAATAAGAATTTCACTTTTCCCAGTGATATCTCTTAAGTACTGTCAAAATATTCTAGATTAAGCAACGGATTGTGAATGGAGTTTAGCTGTAAGTTGCCATTATTAAGTGAAAAAGGTCATATTGCATAGTTTGGATGAAGAAGTGCTACATTCCTCCGTTAGATTATTTGATTTTTTTTTAATAGGACTTAAAACTGCTCCTGATGACAGTTGTGGAAGCATAGAAGTGCGTTCAAGCATATACTCTCAGATGAATCTCTGTCATCTGAAATTGGATTCTCGTAGCATTTGAATGTGAAGAAAGAGAAACAATTCATATTTAATAAATACATATCGCCTGTACAACCATTGTTCTATCGCAATCAGGGTCTTCACTGTTCTTAGAAAATTTAAAATGACTTTCAACTCTTCGAAGTCTTCAACTTGGAAATATTTCCAGAAGTAACCATATTTATTAGAGAGAAGACGAGCTTTCAGATATCAGGATATTGATTTCGTGATTTCGACTTAGTACTGCTTTTTCTAATCTTAGAAATTCTGTAGTAAAACCATTCACACAAGGTTTCTTCGGCGCAGTGAGGAATAGGATCATCTCCTATTTCTGGATCAAGGTACCGTTGCCACTGTCTTATCCAAAACCAGAAATTCATTATAACTTAACATTGTCTGCAAAGTTTATGGTTGTCCTAAAAATTATGGTACCATTATTTTTCGAGCACCTCATGCCAAGAATATAACATTCAGAACAGAAAGCATTATTCTCGGAGTATTATTGCTTTTAGAGTTATATCATTTGGGATGTTATTTCGTCTCCAAATCAAAATAAACTTTTATCAATTAGTTATATAAAATAGTGGCATATAATTCCCCCTTTCCTTCTATTCACGATCCGTTTCCATTCTTCATTCTATGTTAGCAACAAAGTAACGTACAATGTTGTTAGTGGGCGCATAATTAATTTGAAATTCAGTATCTGGTTGGAAGATGGGAGCATACTGTAGCACACAACCATATGTACGCGTAAGTTTTTCCATCTAAACCAATCCGTACAATTGAAAAAAAATCCATCATCTATCGTTTCAAATATCACTTTTTTTATAACTCCGAAAAAATATTTTGTTCAAATAACGCATCGTTTTTATGCTTATTTCTTGCTGTTAGAAAACTCTTTTTGAATATGTTATATGAATACATGATTATTTTACGTGATGGGTTATTAAATCGTAGCAGAAAGAAGGAATATTCACTTATATCTTCAGCGTATTGTAGATAACTGGTTTCGAAACGAACCCGAAAAATTACAGTTTATTAGACTAGAGCGTTCATTTAAGTTCTTACATTTTCAGCACAACCTGATTTCTTCCCTTTACGCTTCATTCATCCAGGTTTTATGACATACGAGGCCAAGTCTGATCCGGATTTTTGAGTAATTCTGGACATTGCGAATCATAAAATCTCTTTTCGCTCTTCCAATATTACAGTCTAATTAATGTCAAAAGCTGTACAAAAGAAAACATAACGATTTTGTTTCCTGTCGTTGGATCATTATTCCACAAAAATCTAACGAGAGTGTTTTAAATGATTATCAGTAAGACAAAAGTAAGTGTAACATCTTCTGCCTTTTAGCAAAAATAATGTAAGATCAAGATGAATAAAAATCCAGTGAAAATATTTAAACTTAATTTCGTTGAATAGAAGAAACAATGTTTCTCGGCACAGCTTATCAGTGTGATAACATTGCAAACTGCGTCAGAATCTATTTATCAAGTATCTAAAGCGAAAACAACTGGAAGAATTCTCATCCCATCTCTACTCACTAATTAGTGTTCAGTTTCATAGACAGTATGTAAATGAATTTTATAGTACGGGGTTTATCAAAAGAGTTATCATCGATTTGTTTTAGATTGTTCAATTTTTTAACATTAATTATAAGGAGAACTGTTTGCAGTGAAATGCAAGTCCCATTCTGCTAGCATTAAGTCAAAAGCAATACATTCCGTTGCTTTCTCCACGCTCTAACCTGTCGTTTCAGGTGCACACTTCCGTTAATTTTGTCGTAGAATTAATCTTGGAAGACAAACGGCCACGAAAATGTTCCTTCGATCACTAATTTGTGGATAATAAAAAGTAAAAGTACACCTACGTTTACGTTCTCTTCAGGTTTCTTGATCTGCAGTATATGGACAAATGTACATATGACACGGGTACGTGTAACAGCGCTCGTGGTTGGCGTGAAAAGTGGGAGAGTGGAAAGATCGAAAAAAATTGACATCGAAAGGATTCCTTTCTTGCTTCTTCCATCTTTCCCTTCCATCTACTGCTTCCTGCCCGCTTTTTCCACTTAATGCATATTCATTAGTAATGATGATATGGTGGTAGTAGCTGGCCTCTCCTTCCGCGTGCTATTTTCATGCTCTCCTGCCCATCATCTCACCTTTTGATTCCTTCCCTACTGTTAACCAGCAAATTGCATGCTTGTTAAGGCAGGCAGGAATCAGACGACGACGATGAATGCTTCTCGATGTGATTCCTTCCCTTCAATTACCGGCACTCTCATTCCGTAAGATACCAAACGCCATCACCATCGTTTTTATCATCGCTATCATTATCATTGTCATCGTCATCAGCAGCAACATCGTTATCATCATTATCATCATTATTATCGCGTCTATTCTCGTGCTGAACGCCAACAACAGTGTTTTCTCCCATCTCCTAGCAGCTCTTACGTACAAAAATAATTGAACTATTTTTACATATCATTATCATCGTTAAGGTATTAGCTTTTTCCTTTTCGTCCCTTCTGTATCACACAACACAACAAGATAAGCGGCGAGCCAACCGGTTTTATATTATCGCGTACATGTCTTTTATCATCTATCCACTCATCAACCTTAATTTCAAATTCTTTGCAATCTGAAATTATTCCTCACATTTCTTTACCGTTTGGAAGTGTTTGGATATTTGAATTTTTCCATCTTCTCTTTTGTTTCCACTCATGTCCTCCTGGTCTTTGATAGTAACTGAACATTATCATTGTCCTAGCCAGGTTATGCATCTCTAAGATTCCCAAGTGAACGGCGATAGAAGCAATAAAAAAAGGACGTGGTAAAAATATTACCAGAGACTACGAAGTCTGTCGGATATATGAAATCTCGCATGTCGAATGACAAACGTTACTATCGTGTGATTTCTACCTTTAAGCATTGACGAACACGAGAAAGTTTGCAAGCTTCATTCTGTCCTTCGCGAAGTATCACTCGGGAATGTAATATGTTCGCGACATGTTAAATGAGTGTTGTGTTTTTAGTGGGATGCTGTTAGAACGATAGTAGTTCAACTAGGTGAAAATCATAAATTTTCACTGCTTCAAAATTACCAGAAGTATCAATCAGTTGCTTAGGAACAGTACGGTTTGGGCGAAAAATTTAAATTTCATTTTCGAGGTAATGATATTTGAAATAATAGAACTATTTAGAGGAAGAAGAAAAAGCACGTAGAATAGGTCTGTAAGTCAAATGAACTGTTGTCCGTGGTATTCTAAGCTTGAATTAGCTACCAAAAATTAAGCCTAACTCACTTAGACCAAAATCTTTCTATAAGAATATCTTTCCTTGCCTTCGTTATTTACATTAGTCTAATAGTTATTTCACAAAATTAAAGGGAGGAAAGATAATTTTGCAACTAACGACGAATGAAACATTCTAATTTTCCATCCAGCTCCAAGGTTTTTATGAATACATTCCTACGGATCGTTTGATCATTTTAAATTAAATATTCTGCCTGATCTGTTTTAATTTAATTTAAAAAGAGTTTTACGAAAAAAGCTGGATACATCGTTGAAGATGGCAGGTAACTTACTTTATCGAAGTATGAAATAAATTTTATAAAGGAAGTGAGAAATGTTTTATTGTAGTTTTAAAATTTATGATCGATAAATGGGCATAATTTTCTTTTAGAGATTGTGGTGGTGCTTTTCTTTTCAAACTGGCGTGAAATTCCGTTGATTTCTGAAATTTTAAGGCATATATGAATAGATTAAGTCAAGCTTGTTGCAAAATATTAGTTTTCGAGAAATATTACGAAAAATGAGGGGAATATTGCAATTTCAGCTCACTTGAGAATCGTATTTATTTAAATCACTTTTAGAATTTTGGAAGTGACACTCTAAATTTTAAACTTTGATGACCAAACCTGCTTTGACTGCTCTGATATCTCAGCCTAGAATTCAAAATGTTTGAAGTAGGCCATGTCGAAGGAGCAACTCCAGTTAATATGTATAGCTATCAATCACATCATAGAAGAGGCAAGTAAGTACCATTTGTTACAGTATTACTTATGAAAAGTATAAGAAATTTGCATTTCCAGTGGATATTACATGAAAGCGAGGTATCATACGAAACGATCATTGTTGAAGAGGAAGTGAAGAATGCTTAGATATCAAATATTTGCATGTGGTTTAAACATATTTACTGTTTCAGAATCATTCTTTCTCTTTGCCTTTTTCACATTCTGTGTATTAGTAAAAGGAATGATTTGGGAAGGATGAGTTTGAAAACTGGCGATTTATAAAATATTTATTTCAATTCGATCAATTTAGAAAATCACTACTCTAGGATTAGCAGCAGGGAATTATCCTCTCAGATCGTTCGCATAATTCAGCTAACCGTATATTAAGTCAGATTTTACTGTCCTTAATTAAAATGAATGGCTACCGTCTTACCTGTACAATATTAGAGTAACAAATGAAATCATCTAATACTGTCAGGTAATGACGATCGCCCATCATTTCTCGCCTATCACGTTTCGGAATAAGATTCATCCTCTTGTTCACCTGTCTTCAAAAATTTTCAAAAGATCCTTTCCTTCACAGAATTCGTTATTTTTACAAACTGACATGGATACTAATTCTTAGAAATAATGTAGCATGGAGAGAAACCTATGCTATCTTAGTTAGGTCATACAATAATTTTGGCTTCAAAAGTCATTTTCAACCTTTAATGTCAAACAATATTATAGCAGTGGAAATTGCACAAAAAAATCTTTTCCCTTACATACTTTCTTCCCTTTCTCACAATGTTTTATGTCTTTACGTTTCTCGCTCCAAAAATTGAGTTCTGCTTCATCAGTACCCAAAATTATGGGCAAAGTGATGGCTGGAACAGAAAAGCATGTCCGAAAAGGAGAAGAACAAGGGTAAAAATTGTGAGATGTTCAGATAAGTCAATCAAATATTATCATTTTTATTATTATTGTCGCTTGCACTAATTACTGTTATTGTTCCGTCTTCTGCGGCATCACCTCTGAAAGAGTAGTTGAGA
Source organism: Setaria digitata (assembly GCA_003640385.1). NCBI lineage: Eukaryota > Metazoa > Nematoda > Chromadorea > Rhabditida > Setariidae > Setaria > Setaria digitata. The sequence continues at coordinate 588,667 of RCAB01000003.1, forward strand.
GAAATGACACTGAGTGCCAAATTGAAATTCAATATAAACTAAATGGCAGTCAAATGTTGCCATTTTAGATTTGTTTACTGTCAAAAACATATTTTTCAAAAAAATTCGGTTTGTTAGAGCTCAACCCCAGGCAAGGTGAATGTAGCTACATGTAATGGCTTGTTAAACTTTTTTTTATCAAACTTTTCCTTTCCCTTCTTCCCCGTTTTCAATTTATCATCACTGACAAATGGCACATCGAAACAAAGCTAACCAATTCCCCTCCAAAAAGCAAAAAAAAGGAAAAGAAGGAATCAATTTATGTATACATACACAAAACCTGAAGTGTATTCCTATGACATTTACCTGTTTATCGATATTTATTAAACAGTTTTATCCTATTATGCCTATTTTCACTACTTGTAGGTGTGCTACTCTGCTACTACTACTTTTGCTCAGATTATTCAACCTTGTCCTTTTATTAAGGCTATCATCAATCTTTTTCATGCGCTTATTCCTTAAGAAAGATATTCAGTGATACTCCTTCAGATGTTTCCCATTTTTTATTAAATGTTAAACTAAAATATATCAGAAAAGTCAGGCCGTCGAATTGGTATTAGTGGTATTCCCACCTACCGATTTTTACAATAGCGTTTCAATTTCTTTTCATTCAGGGTTCTGCTGTTATTATTTTGACAGCAAAGTATTTGAAGGTGTTTTGATTATGTAAATGAAAACAGCTTCTTTAATCAGAATCTCGTAAGTAAAATACTAACTAGCTTTTTGCTCGATTCTTTTCTGACATGTAACAGAGAATAACATAAATTTCAAATTAACATTAAAAAATCAGAATGATATAAGAAAAGCTTCTTATGTCTCGAACAATAATTCTCTTCCTGAAGTCTGAGGCCACTTCGCTAGAGTTAACACAAATTCATCATAAATACCAAGCAATAGTTGGAAATAACGATAAAGGAAATAAAAACGAAAAATTTCAATCTCTTAATTTCTTATGTAACTCAATTTTTATTTTAATTCACCGGTTCGCAGATATAGCTTTTACTTGAATTCATCGACCTCACAGATAATATTTATTTGTTTAAGTACCAAAAATAAATTTAATGTGTGAGTTTTTGGGTTTCAGCTTCATTTCTTATAGATTTATTCATCCCGTAACCAAATATGATAAAATTGAATACTGAACCGAACAGTGCTTAAAGAGTTGCAAGCAAAAGATGAAAACGAGAAACTCATTAAAGATAAATGATGTTGGCATGAAAGCTTATCTAAAAGAGAACCAAAAGAGAATTCGAAGCTCGAAGAGTAGCAGCATTACGACCACATTTTAAGTTTCTACATTTTCTTATTTTTATTCACAAGATGTAATAAAGAAATAAATTGTACTAAGTAACCTAAAGCTTCAAAAAAAAAAAAAAAAAAAAAGATAGGTGGAAGCAGTAATAGTACCATCAGCACAGACTAATGTAAGCTAATCTAAAGTGATTAGCTGATTTCAACTACTTGCTGATTTGATGAACGAAAAGGAAAAAAAAAAAACAAGACAAGCTTCTCGAAACCTAAATTACACGTATAGCCTAGAAACTATGAGGGAGATAATGCGGACACAATAATAATAAGTGCGAGAAAAGCACTGGCATCAAACTCAAAGCAAAAATTATAAAATATTAAAATTATACATTTATAGAATTATAACTCCATTACGAAAATGAATAAAAAATGGATGTAGAAGTTTAAGGCGCTAATAAATCTAAAAGACAAATAGCAGTCTTTTTATGTTCTAGATTTGTAAAATCGACAATACGCGAATAGCAAAACTCGCAAAAGTCAGTTGATAGATTAAGTAAGAAACTATTCTGCTCACCAGTTCTGCACTTTATTATTATTTCCTGCTTTGCTTTCTGTTACCGCGTTTTCCGATTTTGGAGACATTCCCGCTAGTACTTCCGTCTGAACCGTTTATTGGAGCAGTTGATGATTGCATTTTTGCAGCACCAAAACCTGGTGGTGGACCAAAACCAGGAGGAGGTACAAAATCTGTGGGACATAATCCTGGAGGAGACCCCAGATCAGATGGAAATAGAGTAGTATTAGTAACTTCTTTTTGTTCCTTAAAGATCTGAAAAATGCACAGTAAAAGCGCTTTTTTAAACCTATGCTAAGATACAAAACCATGCTTTCAGAAATCCCCCAAAAAATCAAACGACCTTTAGATCCATTATAACAGAATCTGAAGCAACAGAAGGACATAAAAAACCTACTTTCTCAACTGATCCTTTACCAAGATATGGAAAATCATTCACTGATGATGTATCGATTGTTCCGTTATTTGTATAACTTATAGCAGTCGTTTCTCCCGCTTTATCTTCTTTTATGGTCATGTTACTAAGAACTGAGAAAGTTGATAACAACTGAAATTGGTATTTTCTTGAATAAAGAGTAATGGTAATGTCATATCATATAACAACTAATAGCATGAAAATTTCAGAAATATCAATGTTTTACTTGAGCTGTTTGTTAATTCTTGGTCGCACGAATACAATTCCTATTTCTTTCCCTCGCCGTCAAAAAAATTTATAACTCTGACACACTGGATGATGGCTTTGCGGAAGCGGCTCTTCGGCACGACAGATTTGACAAAGCAAGGATGAGAAAGGATCAACGAACTCATCTTGCACCTTTATTTTCCTATCGTATGGAAAAAAAAAATCCAACTCGGAATTTCTTAGAAACAGATGATTTTAATCAAAATAAAGAAATAATACTTCCGATATTTCGTTATCCGGTTTTTTAGTACAATTTTTGTTCTGCTGCTTATTTTTATCCTTAGCCTCATTTTTTTTATTTGCTGCATTCTTCACCCTCAAAGTCATTTTCGACAGTGAAACCTTCAAATTAATCGGAGATAACTATCAGCGTGAACAACAAAAGAAAGTAAACTTCAAAAAAAAAAAAAGAAAAAAGAAAGAAATAACTACAAATACGAAAGAAATATAAAAAGAACCTCTGTAGAATCTTCTCTATCCTCCCACTTTTCTGGTATTGATTCCTGAGGCCACAGATCTGGTACTGGTAGCTGCTTAGTTTTTCGTGTAACAATCCCACTGATAGAAGATGCTGGAATCGAATAGTTCGACGAACTTGGAGGAGCCTGTAAGATTCGTCGGTAAAATATTTATCAACCTTACTGCAATTAAATGAAGTTCTGAATTCATAAAATAAATTTTACACAATGTTGGGCAACTAATGCCCTTAAAAAAAAGACGAAAATTAACTACCCTTATTTTACTCAACAGTAGTAGCAAGTCATCAGTCTTCACAATATGTGTACAGTGGATTGGTTTCGATACTGGACATTTATGACAAACCACGTTCATACTTTTATTTGAAAAAAAAAAAAGGCGAAAATGAAATACTTGTGTGGCAGGATGGTATTTTTTAGCCCACACTGATCCGGGTAATAAACTGCTTGCAGGTTTCGGGAATGCAGGTACAGGTAAGCTTGGAAAATCGTTTAATGTTAATGCAGATGCTACGTTACTCAATGATTTTGGTTTCTTCATTCCTTTAGACCAGGATGACTCGATTGCAGAAGTTCTTGAGCCAGTTTCAATCTAAAAAAAGGTTCAAAATCATCGCAATATCAAAATGCAGAAAGGATGCGAGAGAAATATAATTAACAGTTTCAATCTATTAGCACTGGTTCGGGTCACTGCTCTACAATACTTTCAAGTACAAAAAATTCCTTACCATTGTGAAGATCTTGCACATGACGCAACTTTAGATTTAAGATTCCGAATCCCCAAGATCTACCTACTTTGCACGAAAAATTTTAAACCTGGACTTCGGCTTTATCTTTTAGAACGTTTTCTGTCTTTTTATTTTCATCGTATTGCTTTTTCAAAGTATTTGGCTCGTGCGGAGGGAACTGTTCGTCGTCATCAATAAACCATGAGTCTGATGAAATCGTTTTCGCCTAAAAGGATAACACGCACATTATTTGAAAGTGAATCAGTAGAGAAATTATTGAATTTTTTCCAAAAAATTACGCGAGGATTTAAGCAGATCTGATCATAAAAAGACAAAAGTAAAAAAAAATTGGAAAAGAACTTACTTCCATGGGACTCGATGAACCTTTGATATCTCCTTTCTGAGATCTTCCTATACTTTTGCTGTTTTGTAACAGGAACGCTGAATTCGAAGTTTCGGACATTTGCGCAGATTTGCCTAAACGGGGAAAATCACTGCCCTGCAATGTGAACTGCGGGCTCTGACTTGGAAAAAGTGATCCAGTTCGTTCATTCTGCATCGATAATGCAGTCGACATATCTTTGGAAACAACTGAGCTGAAATTACGTATTCTTTAGTGTCTCACTTACAGAACACGGATAATTCCAAACCCTACGAAATAGGAAATGAACTGTCACCTCTAGAAAAAAATATGTTTCATGGAACTGGAACTGACTAAGCAAAAATGAACTAGCTTAGCACAATGCTACGGATGGCAGCATGTATGCGCGCAATCGCATATTAATATTGTCGTCAAGGAGAGAAAATAAGATAAAAAACCAAGACAGATTACATATTTAAATAGGTATTTGTTTACTCATTAATTTTTTTAATGTACGTGATACATTCTGTCTCTACATCTGCGTACAAATCATGCTGAAATAAATAAAATGCTGTGTTTTTTTAAAATAACCAGAACTGACGCATTCTCTCGTTGAGGTTGCTCATTTCGTATAAGACCTATTTTGGCGATATTTCTCTTTGACGAAAGTGCAGAACGGGCTGATGGCGTTGTTCTGCTATTACGACTTGGTCCAGCTAAGTTTCGACCCGAAAAATGAAAATCTAAAGTTAGAGTCTGTGGACCAGCTGCATGATCTCGACTCTGCAAAAATACAGAATCGCTAACTTGATAAAAAAAAAGAACAAGTCAGCGGATGACAATAATTAAAACTTAATCTAACTGGAACATATATAGCTGCAAGCCACTACCAACTTCACTGTACAACTTTTTTATAATAATCGCATTGCAAAATCATAAAAGCCTACTGTAAATAATCCATATTTGCTTTTCACAGTTTTTAAATTAAGGTGAAACACAAGTGAAAACGATATGTTTTTAAAAAACAGTTTGAAAACACAATATTTAACCTTATGTAATTTCAATTCGGTGTCTGTCCGAAATGCTATACCTAAGTGTAAACATTCACCCTCTTCACATATAATATGCTTTGCTCTGTAATGGTTTAGCAAATCCGTATGCACTCTGAAATATTGAGATTTAAGTAGGAGTGCAAATTTATAGTTCAATTCCGAGAAAATAAGAAGCAGAACACAACTTACGGAAAGAAATAATTGCTTTTCCCTTCAGCATCACATATCTGGCAGAAGAAATGCTCTTTCCGAAGATGTTTGTAGCGGAACTCATCATCCAGGAATCTTTTTTCACAAAATAAACATTGTGGATGCCCTGAAAATGCAAAATATTTCATTCAATCTAAATAATTGGAAATATAAAACATATCTCTACCTTTAGATTTTACAAACAAGAAGCAATAACAAATTTTTCAAAGGAATGACTCATTTTAAGATTCTACATATTAGTTTACATTTAAACTTTCAAATAATCCTATGCTGTATGTTGGTAGACAATGAGATGATTATTAATGATCTGTAATAGAGATGAGTCATATTTAAATCAATATTAACAACAAAAAAGCACCTTTAAAGCTCCTATTATCAGGATCACCAAACTCGAGGTGTCGCTCTAGGTCAATGCGTGAGTAAAATCTCCGTTCGTAAGTGAATAATTTCAGGTTTTCTACACAAATATCACAAAATTCAAAACAATGAACCATATACACATGCTGATTTAACTGCGCAAATGTCCCAAACATTCTTTTATCACCCCTGAAAATTAATTAAATTTCCTTAGGAAACAATTATACTTAACATGGAGAATTTAGGAAACAAACCGGAACTTACTTTTTTTTGCATAATAAACACTGATGAGACAAATAACTATCATAACACAGCGCAACATAATCATCTGCCAATTTAACTTTGTACTTCGCAGCGTCTTCATGTTCTGCACATTGAATGGGTAATTGATAATTACTCCAATCACCGGGAAATGGTACAAAATACAGCTGGAATTTCAAGCATAATCAAGTTACAGTACAAAATTTGACTACCTCATTACTACTCTTTTTGATACTACCTCCACTGGTTGTTCCAGTTAACAGATAAAAATAGTAGACATTTGCTCTTTCTGAATAAATTTTCGTTGCATTGAAACCATATACGCTATTTTAAATTTCAGAGAGAAACTTGAAAATGGAAAGCAGCATCCTAAGTTTGTATTACCATTCTCTTTTGAGCGTTAATGAAAAAACAGAGGAAAAGGGAAAAACTGAATTACCACATCGATAACTGCCCTGCATTTCGGACACATATCATTTTTACATAAAATTCGCAATCGAATTCCACATTCCATGCATATTGGATGTAAACATGTTCCTACCGCAAAGAGATCAGATTCACGGCAACATATATCGCATTCTGAAGCTTTTCCTCTGAATTTGATACCACTATGATCCAATCGATCCTAGAAAAAAAATATTTATACATTATTTTCTTTTAAAAACGAACACAGAATAACAGTTTTTGTCAACAGGGAATTCAGTACAAGAATATTTAAACTTGCTGAAGTAGCAGTAGGAAGATGTTCATAACACTTAGATTCTTCCACTACATTCTTCCTCAGTTTCGAATCATGTTTATCTCTTCCACAGTTCATTTTACGAAAACCACGGCGGCCTGAACCACTCCTTTGATATATTCGCTGAACTTCTCCTCCACCACGACCAAAATGCCTAGCCATATTACTCCTGCAAAGCCGAACTGAATTTCAATACAATCATGATCCTTTTCGATAGATTTATGGTGAAATTCAACATTTACTGCACAAATTTTTCAAACTGCTCTCTCTCTCTCAAAAAAGAAAAAAAACAGTGACCATAAAAGATGATACCTACATCCGAAAAATGAAAAATGTTTATGAGTATAGGAGAAGGTAAAGAAAGTGCTGTTTCAGATATCGACATTTTATACCACAAGTGGTTCAAAATAGGCTCTTCGCTTCATCAGTGATTCTTAAAATTTTTTCTTGAACTTCACAGAGTACTTGATCCAATATCTATTTAGAACGGATATTACGGAAATCTCTGTGATACCGGTCAAACAATACACATATAAACCAAACCCGATGCTGTTGGTAGGTCGTTGCCGTATACGATCACTGCCGTTTATTTGACGGCTTGAGGTATACCGATTTGCAGCAACGCTTAAATCAGCCATAACAGACAAATACGAAAGAAACTGCTCTACAAGAAAAATTTAAAAATATATACAGAAATATTCAAATGTGACAGCTCAAATATTGCAAAATAAAATATTAGATAACATCATAAACCTGCTCACACTACTCAATAATCTGACTGCAATTCTAGAAAGATGACTAATGAAAGGATATGGAAATTATAAGACAAGATCAATTTAACAAACTGATATCACAACTCATATTGTAAAAAGCATCACAGTCCTACAATTTGTAAGTAATACAAGGATCTAGCAGTTGGTTTAAAATTATGATCTGAATAATTTCAGTATTCTACAGAGAAAGTTGTAGGAAAGAGCAACATTCAAATGAACACCAGAGTGGTCCGGAATGTCCGTCCGAAAAAGGACACCTATATGTGTAATACGTACATGACTTTTCTGAACCCACAGTCTTATTCTTTTAAAGTCTTAGCTAAATTTGACAAGACATTGATGAGTGTCGACTATTCAACTAATGAGATCAGCTAATTGAGTCAATCTAAGAAACAGCCCATCCAAACAACAACACACACGACGAACCACAAAACGCTCATCATAAGCTACGGACTTCGGGTTTTCATAAATTTCACATGAAAATGGAACTCCCAGCGGTTAGTGAACAAATAGCTAAAAACTATTGCTAGTTATAACGCTCCGTACAAAACAATCTCCGCAAATTGACAACGTGCCTATATTCGAACCAGAGAATCAAAGTAAACTACAGTCGTTACAGAAAGCAAGAAGTTGCTTGAAGTGCCAAAATCTTTTGTTGCAACTCAATATTTCTTGGTAATATTGGAATGCTTGAACAGACAGGAAGGCTATGTTTGATTTTCAAAATTAAAGCGAATTTATAATACATTTAAGGGATGATTCATTGACTGAAATTTGATAATTTAAGCCCATACTTCTTTCCGGAATCTTGTTAACAGTGAAACAGTTTCGACCTGTTATCATTTCACTTCAATTTCCACACTTTTATCATGTACATTGTTTTAGTTTTTTTTTTCCTCACTTCTGTCCAAAAAAATCTAGCCATTCCATGCATTTTGATCAAGGGAAAGTCATTTTTTCAGGCTTGGAAGATTTTTGTCTAATGAATGATATAATGTAGATCGTCTATTCATTTTATCAGTGATGGATTCACTATATCGCTACAATGGATTCATTCTATCCGATCCAGTGTATTGATATCATGGTTGAAAGTTCAGTGCCTTACTTCGGTTTGCTTACTTCCTCAGTTCCTCTTTGTTTCGATTTCTACATAATTGACCTGAAACAGTACGGTGGCGAGGAATTCGGCTGATTTTCGGTTGCATTATCAAGTAACATATTTTATATCGCACAATGAATGACAACTCTTTTAATGTATTTTTAGAACTTATTCTTCTAAAATTTCACTTCTCTTTCCCGAGAACTGACAGCATTTAGTTAAATAAAAGAATACTCTTCCTGCTTTACTTTACTTAACTTATCCTGCAGTGATGATGCCATCGTCTGTACAATCCAAACCTGTTCGAAGTATAGGAATGTCGGTTACTGCCTCTCTTAATCTGAAAACAAACATGCCTAGTCTCTTATCCCAAGATATGCTCCATTTCACAGGTATAACGACGACTGAAGATGTCCATCCAAATTTATCGCCAATAGGTCGCTCACAACAAAGACATATTGTCACCGTCCCAATATTGCCAAACAAATTTCTTCAAATCTTATGATGCCAAATGAATTTTATAGTCGCATCGATTACGGTATTAACCGGAAATGTTCCTATCACATTTTCCTTGGAAAACTCAGTTTCTCACTTATCTATTCTTTTTTTTATAAAACTTCTCAGTAAAATATGTGCTTTGCTTTATTTGAAGTTTGAATATTTTCAAATTTAAGAGTAGAAAGTTTTAAGAAAGAATGAAATTCTACTAATTTTTGTTTCCTTTCTTATTCATTTCCATCTAAACAAACAATCGAATATTGGTTCTAAAGTCTGAATTTGAAAAAGCTTTAGGATATTGTGTAAATCTCGTAACAGCTTGTACCGTAATACAGTAACAGTATGCCTTGTTGATGTTCATCTTTTAGAAACAATTTCAACCTTTAGTTGTTTAGTCTTTTTTGACCAATGAGTTAAAATCTCGGTGACGAAAAGTTCCAAGGAAGCAAAAGTAATGTGTATATTCGATGTGCAATATTTTTGTCACGATAAATTGGAAGCCACGGCTGACCATAAGTAGTGAGTTTAATTTCAAGCAAAAATGTTGATTGGAAGAGAGAGAGAGGAAAGTGAGGACATTAAATTTTGGAAAATGAAAGATAGGCATCGGAAGCATATTATAGAAGAGTGTCAGTGCAAATTACATGTTATTAGATGAGAGAGGTTCGACTGATTGCTACAAATGACTGTCTGCTGAAGCATTCAACGGACCACCAAAATTCAACTCATTCATTTTATTTTCCTGCAAAAAACAGCAGCAAGAGAAAGGCACAGGACGAAGTAGAACATTTCGAAGAAGCACATTATAATTACAATTATATCGCTTCTTTTTTCATTTCCCTTTTCTTTCTTCCACTGCAATTATTACAACTATCACTGCATCGACAACAATATAATTTTAAACATCTTATGGTAAAAGTGCTGAGGCATTTCCACAACAACGGAAAAGGTATTGTTGTACATTTATTCGGAATGTAAGAAATGTAATTGTGGAAAATGATTTGCAATGAAAAAGTTCCATAATGAAAAAAGTTAGAATCATAGAAATGCCTTTCATATCTTTTTATTATTTAATTATGCTATTTTTAGTATGATTTTAATTTTTGTTGCTTGAGAAAAATGCTAGGTTTAGAATTTATCCGATTTTTTCTGATTTTGGTACATCATTTGATCCGTAATTTGTTTGGTTTCTGAAGCATATGTATACTGAAAATAATTAGTGGACTAAATTCGATTTCTTTTCTTTTGGTTAATATGGTTAATAAAGAAATAAAATTACTTCAATTTTATTCTAAGATTAATTTGTTTGTTTGTTTCATTTTAGGAAAAGGTGTGCTTCCATGTAAGTATAGGAAGTGGAATTTTGTGGACTTTGTGACGCGTTTACTTATTAAACGTAATTTGCCAAAATCTGAGGTCAGGATTAAATTAGTGATAGAATGAAATAAAGATTTATTCATCCTAATGGAAACAGGATTCCTGTTTTCAATTCCTAGAAATAGGGAGTGAAAAATTCAACAGATAAATATTTCAAAGAATTCAGTGTACTGCTGAAAACGATTCACTTCCAGCGTGATGTTACAATTCATTTTTTATATGCTACATTTTTCAATTATACTATATAATAACTGATTTAATTTGAAGAATATGATTAAATTTGATTCAAATCATCTTTGCCTTGTTCCTTAATAATAATTAAACGTCTTGATTTCCACTTATTACCAATTTAATTTTATTTTAATTTAAAACATTTCGATTTAGAACTTTTATCATAGATATCAATGTCATTCCCTCTCCTGCAATCATTTTCACATCACATTTAAAAGTTCGCCATAAATGGGATTGAAGAGAGTAATGTTAAAATAACATAAAAACAGAATAGAATACAATAATATCTATATACATATATCATTCAATACAATTGCATACAATAAATGTGATGAAAAGGAACTGAGTGGTAATAATCGTTGCTGGTCGATTATTCCATCAATTGAATAATTTCATTTTATGTTATAAGGCAGTCATTGGTAATTTGAGATGATCAACATTGCTGATCATTTTGCTTCCTTTTCTTGCATTTATAAGGTAGTTTCACTTAAGTTTTGAAGAAAGAGTGGGTGGGAAAAAGAAAATTTAAAAATTGGTAATTCAAATTTGAGAAATTAAGAGGTTTTCTTCATGATCAGAGAGAAAAATTTTAATCGTAACGAACACTCGTTATTCCAATAATGATTAAT